>JAOTQP010001286.1:72832626-72875755 GCA_026413545.1 Cichladusa arquata | reverse complement strand
CTGGATTCACTTCTGCAATTCACTTTTCTTATGTTGTCTATATTAAAATTAGAAAAAAACCCACACTATAGTGATATCTGACTGTCTACATATATGTTTTTACTTTACTGAAAAATGTTTATAAGATTCATTCATAAATATCTACTTTATTTTGTGAGCACTACTTGAAGTACCTTCATTCCAGTTTGTTTCTGTTTGAAGCCTTGCATTGAGAAGTGAGCACACTGGCCAAAAGAAGGGAAGCTCTTGTTTCTGCAGGACTCAGGGCAGTAGTAGCCTGCCTAACCTTCCTAGAGTCATGAAAACTATGAGAAATAGTAAAATGTCTTTTTATCTCTGTGTAACAGGTAAAAGAAGTATTTCCCTTCCAACCTGGAAAAGAAATCATGTTTTGCTGATGAATTAGTTTCAAAATGGTAGGGATAATTTATTGTCTTAGAAAGCCTGCAGCATCATTTGTAGTCTGTTCGCTCCAAGCATCCCTGAACACTCCCAATTTGGAGTCAAAAGAAGAACGGAAAGCTGTATTAAATAAAAAGGATTTTCCTCTTTTTTTTTTCTCTTACTTATATACATACACATAGTGTAATTATTTTTCACTGAAATATCTAATAAAGGGCATAAAAACAAAAGAAAAAAGGCAGCACTTAAATGATATATTTAACACAATGTTGTATAAAATATACACCATTTCAAAATTTTTAAATCCATGCTGATAGAGGAAGTTTGTGCTTTTGTTTTTTGTGCTTTTGGGGTTTTGAATTTTTGAGGGTTTTTTTGGTTTATGTAAGATTGCTTTCTGTTAATGGTATTCAGACTTCAGAAGGTCAAGCTGAGACTCTAATGCTGTGAAGCTGTTACTTGCAGAAGAAAAGTCAGTTTCAGGAATATCTAGGAAGAAGTTAGTATCTACAGCCTTCTTTAGCAATCTTCCAGGAATTCTACAGAGATCTAGGACATCTTGGCATGATTAATCTTACAACTTCAGGAAAAGTAGGCTGATGAAAAGGTTCCAATGTTTTCTAAAAAAGCTTCAATACCACAAAATGAATAATGTCAGGTGCCTGCAGAAGCAGTGTCCCCTCTCCGTAAGTGAAGAAATTTCTTTTGCACTGGGATGAGAGCAGAGGTGCTGAGAGAACCAGAGCAATTAGGTTGATACTTTTTAAATTTACATTTAGTTTTTTGTGGTCGATTTCTGTGTGACTAGTTAAAGGTTGCTGAGTCCACATAAAAGATGAAGTTGCATTCAGGAGGTATCATGTTTTCTGCTATCTCAGTCTTCATGGTATATAGAAATGCCGTGACAGACAAGCTGAATTGATCAAAAGCAGATTTAGTAGAGCAAGCAATATCAAAAATCCTCCTTTTGGATGCTGGCTGTAGTGCTGGCACAACCAGCAGAAGAGTGCCCTAGCATAGTGTTCAGGGGAGTTTCATGAATCAGGGAAACCTGAGAGAAATAGAGAACCCCCAACCCCACAGGAGCCTTCAACTTCCATGAAGAAACTACGTGCCTGTCAGTCTGAGCTCAGTCAGAAGGTCAGAGAAGGTCACAGAGCATGTCCTCTTGAGTGCCACTACATGACATGCGCAGTACAGCTAGGGGCACAGGTACAAACAGCATGAATTTAGGAAAGGTAGGTCCTACTTGACCAACCTGTCCTCCTCCTATGACAAGGTGACCATCTTAGTGAATGAGGCAAAGGCTTTGGATGTTGTCTACCTGGACTTTACTAAAGACTTTGACACTTTCCCACAGCATTTTCCTGAAGAAAGTGGCTGCTCATGGCTCGAACAGATACACTGTGCACTGGGGAAAAAAAATGACAGAATGATCAATTCCAAAGAATAATGGTGAATGGACCAGCTGGTGGATGGTCACAAGTGGTTCTTCCCAGGTCTCAGTATTTGGGCCAATTCTGTTGAATAGCTTTACTGATGACCTGAATGAAGGGATCGAGTGCATTGTGGGTAAGTTTGCAGATGACACCAAGCTGGCTGGGAGTTTCGATCTGCTGGAGGGTAGGGAGGCTCTGCAGAGGGATCTGGACAGGCTGGATCATCGAGGTCCATTTTTCAAAGAGGCAAAGTATGTTTATCACTCTCTACCTGAAAAGACATCATAGCAAGGTGGAGATTGGTCTCTTCTCCCAGGTAACAAGCAAGGACATGGCTTCAAGTTGCACAGGGGAGATTTAGACTGGATAGTAGGGAAAAAAAGTCTTCACCAAAAGGGTTTTCAAGCATTGGGATAGACTGCCCAGGGAAGTGATGGAGACACCATGTCAAATTATTGAAAGGCTATGCAGATGTGGCACTCAGTGACACACAGTTTAGTGGGGGATTTGGCAGTGTTGAGTCAACAGCTGGACTTTGATGATCTTAAGGGTCTTTTTCAACCTAAATACTTCTATGATGTTACTATATTAACAGTTCTGGATACTACAAATATATAGTTACCAATAGAATGAATAATCATGCTGCATGTATGATTGCAGGTTCTTATACTCTGCTCCTCTGTGGTGTGCTATTACCCAGAAAGTTTCTCAGGATGATAGCCTCTGTCCTAAAACAGCTGAGATGTGTAATGAGACACTGATGCTGACCTAAAACTCTGTTTCCCACCCAATGGAGCTCTGTTCTTTCTTAAGGTTAATATATTTGCAGTAAACATGTCAGCCTCTGCCATATTCCATCCTTTCATTTTATTAAAAAAAAAAAAATATCTAGTTAACTGTTGATTAAAAGTTTTACTGGATTTTCTACTGGTACATAATTTATGTATCAATATGTGTATGTGTTAGCACTTTATGTGAAAGATGTGACCTTACCCAAAGAGAACTGCAAGATTATGCTGCAGCTTAGCACTTTGAGAAAGCTGTTTTAAATGAATGATGTTTGTTATTTTATCTTGCAAACACTTTTCCTGAAAGGATGAGGTAATAGAGAATGGCAGTGTAAAACTGTTCTATGAAACATGATGGTATGCTGTAAATGTTTGACCTTTCCATCATTTAAGCGATAAGACACTCCAGGGTGTGATGTTGAAGCATAACATTAACACAGCTCACCTACACTGAGTTTAGCATGCATGCTGATATCATACAGTAATGGGCACCCTGGAGTGTTTTATGGAAGTATAAAATGCCAGATAAATTGTTAGAGGGGATGTCTTATGTCTATATTTTTTAAAAATGATAAGCACAAACCTGTATTTAAAAACAAAACAAACAAAAAAGCAAACTTAACCATGAATAGCTCTTAAACAAATCCAAAGGTTTTCTAATTATTATTATTTATGCCTATTTGTTGGCATTCAAAGCTGAATTAGACTAGGAAATGTTGCCATAATCTCTAATACAAATATATAAATAATCTCAGACAGGACGCCTGTCTGAGAGAGACTAATTGAAATCAACAAGCTAGTTAGTTTTGTAAATAAATGTAATTTCAATTTAGGATTAAAGACCTATGGAATCCCTTTGCTTCCAAGTTTGGGTATTCTCAAACTACTCAGTTCCTCAGTAACAACAATTTATTACTTCCCAGTGCTTTGACACAAATGTATATATTTTATTTCTTCCTTGTGTTTTACTATGTCCCTTGACAGTCCCTTACCTGATGGTCCTTTTTCATTTTGCCTCTTTTGCATGTTCCTCTCATGTAGGAATTTCCCTTGCCTCTTTATATTCAGTAAATACCTTGATAAGATTTAAAAACAAGAAAAATATATAACCCTCCCACACACCTAATAATTGAATTGGAAATCCTTCCATGTAGAAATGAAATTGTCTTGTACTTTTATGCTGAAGCCATTGTCTTATTTGCAGACCTGGCTTCCTGGGGAGTACTATGTACTGAATTAGAAAGATAGCTCATGTCTTGTAAATGTAGGTACATACATGCTCGAAAGAACAGAAGGACAGTAGGACACCTGTTGTTAGGCTGTCATAGCAGTTTGTGTGTGCTCCTGTGTGCTGCAACAACCTCTCCCTCACCCTTGAGAGCTCTGATAGTCTGTACATAAAAATCAACTTCTCTGAGCAAAAATTACCAGTTTGGAAGAAGCTTTGATATTTGAAAGCTTATTTTTAGTGGTTGATTTTCTGAACTATACTGCTTGAACTATAATTCTAAAACTTTTGCACTTTTTAACCATTCCTTGGGATTTTAATATTAATGATGCCAAAGGATGCACAGAGAGAATTGCCACGTGGGCATCATGTAACACAACATGCTACTGAGCAGCTTCTGAAAAGGACAAAGATACAGGAAATGTCATGTGTAAAGCTGGATAAGGAACCCGAGGCTGACTTGGGGTTTATTGACCACTGTACCAAAGCAGTCTACACACAGATTTTGGAGCATCTAACCACCTTTCTACAATGCTGTTTGCAGTTCACAGATCAGAAGGAAAATGCATGTGCAGGAGAGGTGAGGGATGTTCTTGCGTTGCAAAAGGCAGGTTCAAGAAGTATGACTTGCAATTGTAGCAGAAGGGACCTCAGCCTGCTATTACTGATTCTCAGTCAGTCAGTAGTTTAAGACTGGCACTTCAACTGAAATGAAAATAAACTGGGTTTACTGTCCCATAAAAACTTCAAAGAAGTAAACTTTCTTCCCAGTAAGAGCATCAGCATTAACAATAAGAAATTATCCATCCCAGAATAACCTAACAGTCAACAACTTATTTCCATTCTATGTGGAAATTCTGATTATTCAAGCACTCAAATATTAGTGTGAAATCTGATATATTGTCCAAGGGAAATGCATAGGATTCTCCTATACTTTTGGGTTTTACCTTTCTAAAACCTCTGTTATTGTTTTGTATGACTTCCACTTGACCAAGTAGAAATGCATTCCCTTGTTGAGCAACACCTTCATGGAAGGCACATTCTTACCTTTGGAAAATAAGCTTGACTGCAGGATGCATTTATTTTAAATTCCTGGCACCAGCCAAAACTATGCAGTGATAATCTTGTTTACTGGTGGAAAGTTTAGAAATGCAGTGCTTCTGTGTTTAAGGCCCCTTCCTGCCCAAATCATTTCTCTGATGCACATTTCCTTTGTGGAAGCAAAGGAACGAAGGTCTCATGGGTCTTTGCAGATCTCACTAGTTTAGAAACATTTGCAGCTAACGATCTTGCTAACAAGACCAGCACAAGTTTCTTAAGAAAGAAGTTGATTATTCCTGTCAGGCTGTACTCTGTACTCCTTATCAGGAGGATTTCAATGCTGTTGTTACTTATCATGTGCTGCTTGTCTGACACAGTATTGGTGCAGAATGGATTGTGCAACCTAAAGGTGTCTATAAACACTGACCCATATGGGGAGAATTCATATCAGCAGTGTGACACATTGCTGCTGCTGCTCTGTGTTTTATCCTATAGCTGCAGTAACAAACACTCTGCTGCTGTCCTCACCCCATCTGAGTTGTATTCTGGGGGTTTTTCCACACCACCATTGCCTTTGATGAAAAGGCAGTTTGCTGAAACATTGAAATTGCTGTTCCCTTCAGAAGGATTTGTGAGACAAACCTTTGCAAAATGATGCCCTGAAGAAGATTCCATATTTAATAATATGTTTAATCAAGAACATGCATACATGTATATAAATTTCCTGAGTTAGCAGAGAACAGTTTCTGATCAACAAAACTGCAGTTAAGATTAACTTTGTTTATACAGATATAATTTTTCCTATCGATCCAGTTTGTGGAAACAACCTTAAGTATTTCTGTACAAAATTTTAAATTGATTTCTGTACAAAAAGAGTACAAGATGCCTTAAATATTATTGAAGTATAACTGTAAGACATTTGTGCAGGTAATATGGATGCATAAGTGAAATTAATACAAGTTGGGAAACTTCAAACAACATAGAAATAGAAAACTGCATTAGTAAACATATAGTCTATTCCACTAGTACACAGAATGTATTCACTTTTGTTCTGATTTAACCAATGCTCCAAAGCAAAAGCCCAAGCAGGAGAAACATTTAGATTGTGAAGCTGGAGACCATAGGGGTTTTTTTGTCTGGTTACCTAAAATGGCTGCAAAGTATAAACATATTGCAAAAGATTTAGCAAATGGGCCAAGTGCTGTGGAACTAAATAAAAATACTGTGATATATTAATGGCTGAAGCTGGATTATTAATTTTATTAAAACATATTTTTATTATAGAAGACCAGATCCCTATCTGGGTCAGATGTAATCAAGGAAAACAATAATTTTATGGAAAAAATAGGAAGGTCTGACTTAAAATATTCAATTACAGGGACCAGGCCTTTTAAAATAAGAATAAGAAGGAAGACAAACCTTAAATTTCATTACTAAGTGATAAATGACTTATGATTGATTTAGTTTTCACTACTCACATGGTTCAAAATGTCACATTTACACTCGAATAACCTTTTCAGGAGGAATCTGTGTGGCATGTATAAATATTTTCCTAAATGGTCTCATGCTTCACTAAGTTCTCTCTATTTGCAGTTTATTATTTTGTTCATTTAAATGACAAGTAGTGTACTGGCTTTTTAAATAAAAACAAACAAAAATCACCATTATTTTAAGATACGAAAATAAATCCTTGCTTTAATATAATGTAAACTATAATTAAACAAGGATTAAAAAAAGCAGAATTTTGAGTATGAAATAGTTTTCAGATGGATTTTTAATTCGTTATTCAGACCTCCTAGCAAAGGTTGGTTAGGGTTTCTAATGTTCTATGCTTCTATGTTTTGGGTTTTATTTTAACATGAAACAATGAAGAATTTAACAATGAAGAATTCTTTAAAGGAAATGGTAGATTTAAATATAGAACTATGTCACATAAATACATTTGAGTAACTGTTAGAAAGCCTTTCAGCTTGCATGCAAATTTCTCACCATCTTGTGGTGCCAAGTCACTGAAAGGTCATAGAATCGTTTAGTTCTACATTCTCTGACAATTTTTCAACATTATGTTCCATCAACCTACAATATTCAGCACCACAGGGCACTAAATAGTAATGTAGATTTATGTACTGCACAGGGAGTGGGGAGGCAGGAGAAAAACGTGCAAGGTACTGCACTATTTTTGTTTCTTCCTGCAATGTTCATTTGCTTGTTAGCAGCAAATCTATCGCTATGCTTGCAAAGAATTGTTAAATTTTAAAAAGTCTTATCTTACAGCATACTTGTAAACTTCATATTTGCAGTTATGAAATAAACCCATAGATTTTTAGAGCGAGAGAGAAAGGCAAGTTAGGCAAAATGTTCTGCCTTCCCTTCAGGCACTTACCAGAGAAATTGTGAGCCACTGCATTCTTTAAGGTCTATAAATTTTATATTTCAGTGTGGAGGTTATGAAGCAACACATGCTTAGCTGTTCTTCTTGGTGAGCACCTTACAGTATTTTAAGTGAGGAATCAAGTTCCCAGAGGAAAAAACACACATACCTGAATTAATCACATGCATTTGTCCTACAGTCATGGAAGAGTAAGGTACATCCTCAGTGTGATTTATTACATCATGGATTAAAGAAACAAATGAAATGTGATGAAACATATCCGAGAGATGTGGTTTTGATACACTAACTGTAAAAGAAGACTGGATGATTGACTCAGGTGAGTAATCAAAAATAAGAAAAGAAAAATTATAGTCCTTTACCTTATGACTTCATAATTGGTTACTAAAAAAACAGAAACAAAAAGAAACCCCAAACAAACAAAACAAAACAAAAAAACCAACCCAAACAAACAAAAAAATCCCAAAACAAAACAAAAAATAGCCAACTACCACCAACAAAAAAATCCTCTATTCCACAAACACCAAGAACCATTTGTAATACTTGTAATCCTTAGAGAAAAAACAAATCTAAGATAAAGAAGTTTCTGTTGTAATAGCAAATTCTTCTCTGTCTTCAGCCAAGGTAATAATGTTATTTGCATTAGGTAATGTTGGACAGGACAATGTCCAAAATAGGATAGATTCTATGATCAGGTGTAGATCAGAGCAATGTAGATTTTACAATAAGAAGAAAGCTCTTAAAATTAATAGAAGACTATCAAAACATGAGTGTTGGGGGGTGCGGAATCTACTACTGTTGCCTTTTAAATCCAGAAGGCAGAGACTGTTCTGTACTCCTAAGCATGCAATACCTCTTGTTCTAAAAGGTGAAGAAATATTATTGACTAAAATTATTTTTTTTGTAAAGAGCATCTCTGTCAGCTCAGAATTTGGAGCTATGTTAGACTGCTTGGTCAGTATGTTATCTATTTGTTTTCTAAATTATTACAATGAAAAGAGGAATAATTGGTTATTAGAATTTAGACAGCAGCACTGATTGAGAGATACCATTAAAAGTATCTGAAACAAAGAAAACCATCCACTTATTGCAGAGCTAAGAAAGAACCAGAAACAGAAAAAAAAGATAACTATCTTACCCTATCTGAGGGTTACGGTTCTCCAAGAAAAAATACATGCATATCACATAATGAAAGATTCCTGTCCTTTCCTTTGGTCTCTTCTTATTTAAGATCAAATTACAAACTCCTGCAAAATTTATTTAAAACATGTATAGAAATCATCCTGTAATCAGTACATAAAAAGTCATTATTTGGTTATCATATAACGACTGGATGTTTCTAAAATTTTAAGACACTGAAAATTATTTCTCTCATATTTTCTGTCATTCTTTTAGTACAGAAGAAACATAAATCATGGCTTTAGTTTGTTGCATACTGTTACTAGTACTTTTATAAGTTTTAAATAAAATACAAAGTTTTAAAGAATATACACCTGTGAATATCAACACACAAATCAAAACTTCAGCCTTTATTCTGTTTTCAGTGTATACTGAGGCACAAAGATTTTTAATGCACAAGAGTAGTTCAGGAACCTTCTCAGCCTGAGAGTTCTTGCCTCTTGTGCTTCTAAACCATCACCTTATATGCTGATTCCCCATTTGGTAGATAGATGGGAATTAATGGTAGCTTTACTTGGTAGAGCACATAGGTTAGCAAACAGAACTGTTCTTTGAATTTTGGCTTGCTCTGGTTAGAGAACTGTGGTGGTATTCTGTTCTGAGGAGGAGTTTCCCATGATTTACCCAACTAAAAGCAAAAATTCTGTAGTACAGATGCACTCTTCTGTGAAAATCAAAAATATTCTATCTCCAGTGACTAAATGTGCATGGCTACTCACCATTTAGATGAGTAATGCAGAGTATGTAATAAGGATCAGCAATTTCCAGATCTTCCACCTGTTACTTTAGATGGTGATATATATTGGGAGCTATTTTCTAGTAGCCTGCATTGATGTATTGAATAGTTAGTAGATATGGCCATGAAGAATTTCTGTCCTTAATAGAAAGGACATGCTAACATGTGTTACGAATGTCCAGTCCTGTGTTTTCTGTTTTACTTTTAGCTCTGTTCCTTCCTGTCCCACGAGATGTGTTGGGCTTTTTCAAACTCTTTCACAAGGACTCAAACCTTCCTTCTTCTGCAGTCAATATGAATTTCTGGTTTTGAGCTCTTTGTGAAGGCTGGGGAAGTTGAAAAGTCGTTTCTCTTTAGAGGCATGAATTAGTTTTAGGTTTGCACTGAACAGTTAGAAATAAAATTCTGAAAGACTTATGTAATCTGTATATTTTGTATGGATAACAGGAATGAAAAAGGTAGGAATCTTGATCAGTTTGTTCTGAAATATCTAAGGAAAAAATAAGTTGTATGGACAACGGAGCAGTTAAGACATAGACACCTAAGTCACAGAATCACAGAGTTGGTCAGGTTGGAAGGGACTGCAGTGGGCTATCTTGTCTAACTCCCAAGCTCAAGCAGGGTCATGCTAGAGTACATGGCACAGGATTGTGCCCATATGGTTCTGTATTTTGCCAGTTTGTTCTTGAATATCTCCAGCATGAGGGAGACTCCACAACCTCTCTGGGCAATCTTCTCCAGTGCTTGGTCACTCGCATAGTAAAGAAGTTCTTCCTCATGTTCAGGAGGAACTTCCTGTGCATCAGTTCCTGCCCATTGCCTCTTTTCCTATTGCTTGGCCCTCTGAGGAGAGCCTGACTCGATCATTTTGACAACCTCCCTTCAGACACTTACACACTTGAATGAAGCCATCTCAGTCATCTCTGCTTGAGGCTGGACCAGCCCATCTCTCTGCAGGTATGGCGTAGAATGTTATCTTCTATCCTGGGAAAAGGAGTGATAAATATGAGAGAGCTGTGGGTGAATGATGTTACCTATTCATTTCACTGCAGTTTTACATACCATACAGTATAAGTCTAACAGAAATAAGGAATTAGACAGAACTTACAAATCAGTCATTCTAAGGCTTTTGGTTCTTCTTTTTGAGATCTTCAAAGGTGCCTCAAAATTTTTTGAGACACAAAACCTGGAATTTTTCACATTATAATCCACCATATTTGCAATTTTTAGTAGGATGATTATGCAACATATTAAAACAAAAGGTCTATCTATATACACAGCTCCCTGACTATTCATGGATCACTGAAGGTGGACTGTGCTTCTAGGCCTAATTTCAGTCTGCACAGCATGTGTCTGGTTTATTGCAATTTCTGCAAAGTCCTCTCTTTATTTGTTTTTCCTGCCTGCCTATGCCTTTGTGTGAACTGCAGTCTGGCTGCCTGTGCAATGACTGCTTGCTGTAATTGGCAATGTGGAAACTTCTCCTCTGGTGCTTATTCATCAACCCCAGGCATATCACTGCCCTCTTTTCGCATCTACCTTGCCTGCTCAGTCTTTTTGAAAGAGCAAAGCACTCAACAAGAAGGCAACACATAGAAGAGATACTGGTCATCAGGCTGCTGCTGCACATACCAACTCTGTTATAGTCAAGGGTTAGAATTCCAAAGAAACTGCTACATACATGATGGAGAGTAGGGATTCATTGCAAACCAGTAAATATAAACAGTCAGGTATTAATGTCAGGCCAAATCCTGCAGCATCATTGGTGAAAGGCTTAACTGAATGTAGCTGGATAGCCAGGATCTAGCTCTCGTACTATTACAGTTTGTTTTTTGTGTTACAGTTTGAGTGATGTGGATAGTATAGGTATGACAAAATGTTTGATATTTAGAAACAGTTTTCAGAGGATTAAATCAGTTGTTGCTGTATTAGGACAGAAGATTCATCGCAGAGTCCTTGGAAATTTTGCCTGTGTAAGGCCATTAAATTAATAATGCTTTAATGCAAACACAGAATTGTAGAAAAGGTCAATTTAATTTTTTTTCAGCAAGCCCAGCATCACTAGCAAAATAATTCTGCCAGACATACAGGCTTGTCTGAAACTTATCCTTCTGCCAGTGGGACAGAAATATGATGATGATGCTCTTCATAATATAATTAGTGAGAAATATTTTTAAATTGCTGAAGAAATCTTTTGTCACAGTATTGTATATTCAATCTCATAAAACAGGTGGCATTTGGGCTATTTTCTGTGAGAGATGAACGCAAGCAGACAGATTGATATAACTTGGGCTAATACGCACAATGATGATTATTTAGCATGTTGTGCTTCTGATGTAATTACTTGGTTGCAGTACTGTGATATATCAGACCAGTGCTATCTTTTTATATTAGTTTGAGAAACTTCTCTTTTAATTTTATTTTTTAATTGAGGGTAAAATAAAACTTTCATAGATATGTAGTAATGTTGCTTTACACAGTTTGGATCCCAAAACAATTGAAAAATATTGGGATTTTTAATTTGCTGTTTACTCTTTGGGATACCATTGTGTTTATTTAGCCATGGGGAAAGGTCATGGAAAAGAAATAGAAAAGAGATGATGGCAGCAGTTATAGAGCAACTTATTGTTGTGTCAAAAAATAGTAATTGTCATAGGGTCTGTCTAATCACGGATGTTACTGCATGCATGCATACTGTTTTTATTTTTTGTGAGTGCTGAAAAGGCAGCACAGTCTTCTTATGAATTTTATGGGCTTTTCAAATATTCCAGGTTTTCTGGTAAATATATGAAATTACTTAAATGTCTACCTTTATTCTTGATGCAATTTTGATAGATTGCTTGGGGTATTTCCCTTCCCTCCCCCCCTAATTTGATGAGCTACCGTAGAAATTATATGGATGGAGTTGTTTGTTTTCTTATTTCTTTGTATTACAATTATTTTAGCAGCATTCAAGTAAAATATATGAATCAGACTAAGACTAGAAATATGGGAGGATGATAGAATGGATATAATGTAATCTACCATAGAACAGTACTAAACAAATATTTCACATGTTTCACAAAATAAATGAAATGGATATAAAAAGCAATTCTCTTTTGTCTACAATTTCACAAACACAGCAATTACAGCCTCATATTTGCCTCATGAAACATATGATGCTTTCCACCACAGATTTTAGTCTGCATTAATCAAGCTACAGTTTCGCCTTCAGTTTTTCCTATGCTTTTGTGTTAGTTGCAATTACTTTTCTCAGAAGATAAATTTATATTGTAAATTTACTTCTTCACTGGAAATAATCTGATGACCTTAAAAAGATGGCAAGTAATCATAGTCCATTTTTGCCTCCAAAGAGAAGTTACTTGATCAATTCATGGCTGTGTCTGTGAGTCTGTAAAATCCCTATTTTTGACCTGAGAAGAAGTAAAAATGCGACAATCAAATATATTTACACAAGTCTCTTTCCATGCTTTATTGTGAGGTTTGTTTGCGTTTTTTTCTGGGGCATCTGCGTTTTATGGTTCAGTTGTATTTCCTTTGCAACAGGCATACATTTTGCTCGAAAGTTAAATCCTCAGGATTACTTTCTCTGAAGCCTTCAGGAGCCATTGAGATGCTAAACACTCAGAATAACTGGCAGAAGTAGACTTCAGCAAAACATGGTGTGAGATGCCCTCAAGAGCCTGTAATAGTGAGAGACAGAGTCTGAGAGCAGGGCTCATGTCAAGGTAAGGCACTGCTGGGACTGTGCTCGAGGCTGTGGTGGTGTCCCTACAGAGCAGAGTGGCAGTGTGGGATCTGCATGCATATGATTCTGTCATTATTAGCAGAAGGCCTGTGTTACCCTGGCACCTCTGGGGCCAGAGTCTGGCTCTGGTCTGAGTAGTGCTGGCCACCCCAGCTGCTGGGGTGAGTGTCTCTCACCTCCCCAGTGTGAGCTGGCTCTGCACGGTACCTGCAGTGATGTGGGCTGTGCTGAGGAAAAGTGCCAATATAAACCCAAACAAGCCCAAGGCTGAGCAGGAAGAAATCACTGACACTGCCAGACAACAGGAGGAAGAAACCCTAACCATGAGCCTCTTCTGACAAAGGCTGTGAGTGTGAGCTCCTCTGCTTCCCGCCAGGGCTGTAGTTTGAGGAAGACTGAAGCTGCTCACAGGAGGATCCAGAAGGGCATTGCAAAGGTGATCTTAGTACCAACAATAAGAGGTCAGCATTAGCAATTGTTCTTTTATCGTGTTTTTAAAGAGGATATTATTAATGGGGATTTACTGTGGCAGTTGGACTGTCACTAATAGTGTTACTGGACCAGTCATACCTGCTGTGGTTTTGTTAATTTACTAATGCTTTAAATAGGAGGAAGATGGTTTGGGATTTTCTCACTTGTATACGTTGTTTTCACTTTTTGTCAGCAACAAGGTTCTGAGTGTGCCATTATCTAGTCTAGTTGCTTTAGGTTTAACTGAAAAGTTGAGTAAACTGGTTGATATTCTCATGAAATCTGACCTTTGAGTTTGAAAGTATTTTCTGTGCTCATTATACAAAAGTGTCATGGATCTTTTTCAGGCTTCATGTGTGCCATCACTATAATCATGTAAAGATCCAGTGAAACTTGTTCCACACTGGTGTGTCGCCTCTTGAAGTGTGAGGTCATTTAGAGGAAGAGAAAGAAAAATATCTCTTATTTGATTATTCCAGAGAGATTTTACAGTTTAGTATATTTTCATATTCTTCTGTCTGAAAAACACATTAGGGCATTGTGAAAACCTGTGAACATACCTTTAAGTGTTAAGCGTTCAAAGGAAGAGAACTGCTTTCAGTATTCTGAAACAAGGAATGGCAGTTACACTTTCCCACAGCACACAGCAACATACAATTAATTTTATTTGTTTGTTTGTTTGTTTTGTGGGGTTTTTGGTAGGTTTTTTGACTTCTTTTTTGTTGATGTTTTTCTGTTGTTTTGTTGCTGCTTTGGTTTTGTTTTGTTTGTTTGGTTTTGTTTTTGTTTTTTGTGTTTGTTTGTTTGTTTGTTTGTTTTCTTTGTGTGTTTTGTTAGTGGGTTTTTTTGTTGTTGTTGGTTTGGTTTGGTTTGGTTTGGTTTGGTTTGGTTTGGTTTGGTTTGGTTTGGTTTGGGTTTTTTTTGTCCTGCAGTTCTAAGACATCACATTTCCAAGCTCTGCAGATCTTTATCTTGTTTCTCTTTGGCTTTGTATTTATGAAATCTTAGAGTATGTTAACATTTAGGGTGAAACTGAAGTTGCTTTCTGTGGAAAGTTTTTTTTTGTCTTTCCAATTTTATACATATTGGCTAAATCTTGAAAATGGAGTTCAGGAAGAGGTTTTAGTGATGACATCCAGTACAATTTTATTACAAATCTATTGATCAGTTAGTTTATTTTTTATCCATTTATCATCATTATTTATACAGTATATTTTTAAGCATATGTAGAGAGAGGGAAGCTGCCTACTGTGTTTCAACAAGCAAAGAAATAACTCACCAAAAGCTGGTATGCAACATTTCATGTGAAGATGATGATTTTTATTTAAAATGTATTAAAGGAAGAAAGGAAAACAACTTTGAAATTTATTTTCTGGAAATGATAAAATCTTTTGGGGAATTGCCTGGATATTACTCTTTTTCTAATAATTATGGCCTCAACCTCTTGAAGCAGTCTGATAATCCTCAAAAACATTATTTTTTTCTCAGACTAGGAAATTCCATTCTAGATTATTTTCACTAGACAACCTCTGCTTATTATTCTTCAAAAATAAACTTTGGTAGAGAATCTGCTGCTGTGAAGATTTCATGTAGATAAGTCTACTTTTGATGAAAAAATCCCTGAAGTAAGGAAAAAAAATTAAAATTGAAGCAAGGGGAAATTTTTCGATTCTATATCATCATATTTCAGTTAATTATTTCTTTTTCAGTATTGTCACTTTTTTCTCAAGTGATGTATTTTTTCAGATACTCTTTGGAGGTTTTTTGTGTTTTAAGAACTACTTCTCTGTGTGCATTCCTGAACTCACTAGTCAGAACATTTTTCAGTCTTGATTGTTGGTGAGTTCATGATAGTGTGGCCTTTGGCAGAACAGTTTACTGTGAGTAAACAACTCAGTATTTATAACAACTTTATGTATACGAGTGCACCATTCATTCACAAATCCTTGTCAGAATAATTCTGGAAGTGTTCCTCAGTTCCAACCAAAACAGTCACTAAGGTTAAGTTTGGGGATGAAAACATACTACAGTTCCTATGACAGCAGCTAAATTTAAAAATAACCCTTACTCCTAAATGTTTGCTTAATGGACACCAATGAAGGTTTCTTAGTGACTGTCTGAAGGTCATTGCAAACTTCAGACTTGGAGAAGCCTTGGTGTTATAGAAATTCTTCCATGGAAAATGAAGTGAAATACTCTCTTTATACAGGATACTTTAAAAAAACTACAAGAGGAATCTTCTGATCTAGGTGGTCTCTTAAGTAAAGGTGACTTTTCAGTGGTACTGAAAATGTGAGGAGACACAACAAAACTGTGAGTTTTCAATGCAGTTTGTCTGCATAAGAAGGATCTTACAGGCATATCTACTCTACATGAATCTCTCTGTTCGTGTTGCCACTCATTTTCATGGCATAATTGTCCACATTCCACATTTTTAAGTGATCTAAATTTGCCTACAATGATTCTACAATGAAACTATTCCACATGGAACAGGCGATAGCTATTGTGAACTTTAAGCCTTAGATTTTTCTGACCCATAATGTCAAATTCATTTTTTCTTGTGACTGGCTTAATGGCTTAACAACCTCGAATTTCAAGGGGAAATGGGAACCATTCAGATCCTGTATAGATAAATGGTCTTCTGCTGACCTCTAATGGAGAAGATAAATCTGAAACTTACTTGTAGCCAATTGCCTGTTCATAGCTCAACAGAGGAAGAAGACATAGTAATAACACTGTGATAGTGGTTATCCAGTTAAAAGCAACTATGCTGTATGATAGAATGTGAAGAAAATTACTCCAGACAGTAGTTGTCCAAGAATTTACTTGTTTTGCAAAGTTAAATCTACTTTAGATTGAAAAATCTGCTCATTCTTTTAAAACTTAGGAATTTTAGACAGAAACAGAGAATTTATAGGCTTGTGTGCCTGGGTGTTGTGCTAGAAAATGCTGCACCTTGTGAGCTGTTGCTAGTGAGGAGCTAAGGACAAAATAATGTAAGAGTTAGACTGATTAAGTAAGAGATTCTTCATATGGGGTATTCAACATTTGGTGTAAAGGAATAATGTTCATCATTGTAATTAATTAATAGGTGTAAAACATGATGTACAAGATAAAGAATATGCAAGAAGTAACAATTTTCACTTTTAAATTGTTTTCTTCAAGATCAGAAAGGAATATAATATTATAGAGAGTAATCCTATAGCAAGTCAGCTCCATGTGTAGATATTTTAGAAACACAGAATAGCTGAGGAACCAGAAGGACCCCTGCAGATGATCTAGTTGAGGGAGTTTAACCTTGCTGGCAGCTAAGCCCACATTCCTTTTCTCATTCATCCACCCCCAGCAGGGTGGAAGAAATAATTAAAAGGGAAAAAAGGAGTAAAATTGTATGTTAAGATGAAGATAGTTTAACAAGTGAAGAAACAAAAATAAAATAAAATTTATACAAAGGCAATCAGTCATCAGCATACTGATGCCCAGTCAGTTAGAGTGATGGCTACCTTGAAAAAAGTACCCTCATCCCCATAGTTGTATTGCTGAATGAGATGTTATATTGCATGGAATATCTCTTTGGTCTGTTCAAGTCTGCTGTCCTGTTGTTTCCTTCCAGCCTTTTATTCACTCCCAGGCTACCTGCTGGAGCGGGGGAGGGGAAAAAAAAAAGAGTGAGAAACAGAAAAAGCCTCATTACTGTGCAAGAAGTGCTCAGCAACAGCTAAAACACTTATGTGTTGTCAACGCTGTGCTGACCCCAGATCCAAACCCAGCAATGCACGGACTACTACAAAGAAATGTAATTTTGTCCCAATCAGTGCACTAGCCACAACCCCATGTTCACAGCAAGGGAGCCCAGTTCTAGACATAGCACTGCAAATGTGTCTCAGCAGGGCTAAGCAGAGGGGAGGAATCACCTCCTCTCACCCACTGGCAGCAATGATTCTGTCGTAGTCCAGGATGCTTTTGGCTCCTTTTGCTGCAAGGACACATTGCTGGCCCATGATCAGCTTTTTGCTAGGACCCCAGGTCTTCCCTGCAAAACTGCCAATTGGTGTATCAGCTTTGCTTTTTAATTGGGTACAGCTTACCTGCTTTATGCCAACTAGTTTTGGACTAATAGCTTAATACAACTCCATCAGCCTCAATTTCTTGTTAAACTCCCAGCAGCTTTTTAATTTCTTGGGTAGCTCCAGCAAAATTTTCAGTCCTTTAACTGCTCCATGCCAACATTTTGCCAAACAGCACATGTACCACTTGACTTCAGGCGTAGTTCTGAGCCTAACCAGAGTGTGAGTAGCAACTGTTCAGTGAAAAGAAACCCTTCTTTGAAGGAACTTCCGTGAAGAGAGCTGTGTATCATGCCACGAGAGAGGTGGCTCTAGTGATGCAGATGGAGCTGGCAAGGACGAAGATTTTCTGGTGTGAGAGACAGAACAGGAGTCTGTTTGAAACCATGGTCCATTTGTTACTCTGCTTACAGAACAATTTGCTAAGCTTGTTGCATATATAAACATTTATTTAACTGAAACTTAGTGCGCTGCTTTAACTGTAGAGTGTCAATGCTTCATTGACTCCAGAAGATGGTGCTCTCTGCATTTATTTTAGAATTTATTATGCCAGAAACAACTATCTAGTTCAGTCTTTGTTGGTTTGTAAATTACTGAGGATACCTTTTCAACAGGATCTGCTAATGCAGCCCTCCTCCTGAGGCTTTCACATTTACAAATAATATGCATAAAATTTTCCACATGGGAGGTTCGAAAATGCACAACTTCTCGAGTAATCTTACATTAATATAACCTGATATGCTAAACCAATCTCAGAACATACATATTAGATTTTAAAAAGATAAATAACATTTGATTCAATCAGTAACTTGAAGGCTGAGTTTTTAACAAAAGTATTTCTAAATTCCACTGTTGTGATGATCCTTTATGGAAGATATAGGGTCTTTGCTATAAGTATTTTTATATGGTTATAGAACAGTGTCCAAAATATGCATATAACTATATATTCTGATGTATTGTATGAACTGTAATATTAAAATCGGTATGAAAAAGTACACTTATGAATTCTGAAGTACACCCTCAAAATTGCACTGTTCATGTTGCTGTGCCGTTTTTGCATTTGTAATTAATTTTCTACTTCTACATGATTAAAAGCAGTAACATTTTCTAGCTTTTCATCATTCTTTTCATCCTGTTTCCAGGGAGGACACTAATACAGCCTTGAAAAAAAATTAAGTTATGTATACATTTTACATGCATATTACAGTCTCTGAAATACTGCAGGTAATTCGCTTTGTGCAGAGTGTCAGAACAGATGACAAACTCAATCTGAAAAATGCATTGGATTGCTGCCTGCCTGTAGTCAGTAATCACAACTATCTCTGATCAGTCTCTCAGGTACAGGCATCACAGGTTTACTATTTTGTACTATTTTGGTTTCCTGGGGTAACCCAAAAAGTCATGGTATTCCATGTACATCTGTGCCCAAAAGTTGCCACTGTGTCCTCTAAGGGCTGCAGTGCAGCAGGAAATAGAATGGCGAGGTCAGGGACGGTGTCATGGCCTTTTTAAAGTCTGCTCTGGCAGGCAGCTTCAGCTCTTTTGCTGCATGAATTTTGCTTCACCTGTTTTCATCTTTGCCTTAGGCAGAGCTCCCTCTGGCCACTTGGTTTGGGTCCCGGTTTCTTGCTATAGAGTTGGAGCAGTGCAGGCAGAGGCTTTTCCTTTTTGGGTTCTCTTTTGTTTTCTTTTCATCTCAGAGAGACTGCCTTGGGGCAAACCAAGCAGTTTTGTATCTGGTGGTTATTTGCCCTTATTTCTTGACTGTTGCTGTTTCACTTGTTAGTAAACTGGTATTTTTTCACTTACATATGCTTGTATCCATTCCTTGTTGGAGGAAAGAGATTGGTTGAGCCTATGAAGAGAGGCAATTCCTTCCAGAGTGTTCTCCTTTAAACTGTCTCAAACCAAGACATTAGGCCATTTTGATACAGTCAGTGCTGTAGCTTCATGTCTGGGGTTTCTGTGAGAAAGCAGAAAGATGTGGGAGTAGTATTCACAAAATATGAGTAAGGACTGCAGGAAGTGGAAAAAGAGATGTGTGTATTATAGACTAGAATTAGAGAATAGATAAAATTGGAAGGTATCTCCTTAAATCATATAGTCAGACCCACTGTTCAGAATAAGGTTGACTTTGATGCTGGATATTGCTTTTTAGTTCATTCAGGTGGCTCAGGTTCACTCAGATCTCCCTGAGTAAACAGTTCTGGTGTTTGACAGAAATTGTCAATTACTTTTTATAGCATCCAACTGGGATATCAGTCACTGCAGTTTTTACTCATTGTCTTTCTTTTGCCAAGGACAAAATTGTCTATTGCCAAGAAAATGCTAATTCCACCTTCTCAGCAGCCATACACTGAAGTTGAAGACAGCAGTAGGATCTTCATTTAGCCTTTCCTACTTTGGGCTGAACAAAACCAGCTCTCCTAATCAATATTTTGTGTCCCATATTGCAGCCCTAAATCATCTTGGTGACTGCTATCTATTAGGAATGATTGAAGTGTGAACCTCCAGAACTCTCCTGTGATGTTCCATGTTTCTCATATTGCTCTATTGCTATGCTTCTGAAATACACAGCCTACACTTAATTTTAATGTATCTGTTTAAAATATTGCTCTATCCCAGGCATCTCCACTGTGTACACCATAGCACTGTTTCCTTGAGTTCTTGAGTGATAAAATAAAAATCTAAATTAATATTTCTTGCCAGAATTCTCTTTAGGCCTTGAGTTGCACAAAATTAAAATATGTTTTATTACTAACAAGCAACATTTTTAATTTCTCCTTTAAAATTTAAAAAGACAGCATGTATGTTAAAAAACAAAAAAAAAAAAAACAAAAAAAAAAGAGAAGAAAGAAGAGTCTCTTTAGATATATAAAAGAGGAGTCTTTAATTTTCTCTGTATATATATCTGTGTTTAGAGACATATAAAGAATCAGCTATGTCTGCTTGTTTAGTTGGAGTATTTCTAAATAACCCTGGGTAGCCCCCACTAACAACTATCATCTGAAATACTTCTATTCTTGATTCACAGGATATAAATGAATAATGAAATGTTTGGGTGCTGTTTTGACAGGTAGGATATGTTTACCACTGATGAATAATGGTAGGAATGATATAAATAAAATCTAAGTACATAGAAGAAATTATTTTCCCTTTTTTTTTTTCCCAAGATTATTTTATTTCATATTGTGACCAGAAATCAGAAATTCAGAATGTAGAAACTATAAAAATATTTGCACCAGAAATTGTTTTACACTTTCCAGCGGCTCAAGGTACCCTCTGAATAGAGAAACAACAGTGTAATTGGAAGATTTTTTGTCCAAATCAGCTTTAAAAACAAGATAAAATATTATATAAATAGAGTCTCAGACTCTAATGGAAATTCTGAATTCCCTTCTTCTTAGTTCTCAGTATGTATATTTTCTTTTCAAATCTTTCAAAGTTTTCAATACTTTAAAAAGATCACTCTTCCTTATTTTTCTTACTCCTCGACTTTCCCCAGGTTATCTTTGTGTTTCCCAAAGTTCAGATGTACAACATCAGACTCGAGGTCAAGGTTAACCTGACCTCTCATCAGGTAAAATTTGGATTGACATGCCATAATGTATATAATACAAGGCCAGCTAGGAAAATCTTCAGAAATAATATAATCATGTATAACAGGAGTATGAATAATTAAAAATGGAGGGAGCAAGTTGTAAGTTATGCCTGGTACTTGAGAGGCTGGAGACAAACAATGCTGAAAATTGTAGTTTATTGTAGAAATCTAGAAGAAGATTTAGGGTGGTTTTGAAAAAACTGTGTAACTAATTTTGAACCACTTTACCTTTAGACCTCTTTCAAAGCTGCTAATTCTCATTGAGCTGTGGCAGCACAGTCATTATTACTTCAAGAAGTCACCTTCTTTTTGAAAAGATTGACTTTCAAAAGAAGTCCAAAGTGTGCCATTTCATGGTCCAGCAACTTAAAATTACTCAAAGATTTGTGTTATATAATAAGGAGCAAATATTTTATTTGGTCCACAAGATTGATAGGCTTTGAAAAATTAACACCTTTGTCTAATCCATTTTAGAAATATTTTATTAAGCTTCTGTATGGAAGAACTTTGCCAATCATAGTCATATCAGTAGCAATTCAGATTCAAAAGGAGAGGTATCAGAACATCCCTTCTGTTTATTTTGACAAGAGATATGTATATTTATTTTATTTTATACAGGAGAGAGTTTTCCCAGTTTGGAGGGAAAATCTGTATCTGTGACTCTTAACTATTCTAACTCAAAAAATAAGTCTTGAGAACTGAAAGAATCATAAATAAAATAAATGTAGGAACTGGCATAATCTATCTATTGCCATAATCTATTTAGTCTCTCTTTTAATTCAGTGAGAGGAAGCCTGATAATTCAGTATGAATTGAAAAAGCCCTGTAGTGGTTAAGAATAAGTTTTTGCAACAGATTCTGGATAGTAAAAAAAATAAAAATCAATGAGATGTTTATGTTATTAATCATACCATTGTTTCACTTATCTGAATAATTAAAATGAATAGTCTTGATTTTGAAAACAAAAACAAAACCAGCACCAAATAGCATTAAATAGATAAAAGAGAATTAATGAGTATCATTTGGTCTCCCACAGTAACATAAATACCTCTGTTCTTTCAAGATATATAGGCTTTAACTCTTATAAAATGGAGATAGATATTTATAAAATACTATTGTCTGAAATATACAATTAGGAACTACTGAGTTCTGTCTTTAGAAACTCTGATACTGTGAAAGAATATTCAAAAATAATTATGCAGTTTGCTTACAGAAATAAATAATTCAGAAACCATGTCTGAGGTTAGTAAATTTGCCTAGGAAAATCTATTTTGTTACATAAAATAACAGTGAAAATAACAATGAGCTAAGATTAGGTATTTAAATGACCTTTTTAATGTCTTTTTTTTATTCAAATTACCCACAGACAGAATAACAGGGCAAATGAATCACAGAAACTGTTGCATACATCTTCCTTTATTTTATTTAACTCTTTAGTGAAGCATAGAGAAGTATCTTGAAAAAGCATTACAAATTATTTATTATGCTGGATTTAAATCTGATTAAAAGGTTTTTTAACAGCTTCCAGGTGCCGCGAAAGAGTGCCACAGAAATTTCTCATAATGATTTCATGAACAAATATTGACATTTAATTTTCTTTTTCTTATTCCTCCAGTCTGCGAGTCTTGGGCACCCAATATTATTAAGTTTTCTCATTCTTCAGAGATTAATCTGGCAGTCTGAGCATTATGCAAATGGAGCAAGGTGACAGCTCCCAAAATGGCATGTTTACAAGGAGTTGTCTGACCAATACCTAACCATTAAGGTTATATATATTTTTCCCCTAGAAAAAACATCTTGCATGTAGTAAGTTAGATTTTTGCTGAACTTTAGTATCTAGGGAAATAAGTCTTTCTGCAACGTGGAAAATGGGAAACTGATTCTGTCCAGAAGATGTTTTTGTGGTGTGTGTTGTTTTTTATTTTTGTTGTGCTATGAAAATGTTCTCATTTTATCCTTATATAAACCTACAGACACAAAAAAGAGAATATAAAACTCTCCAATCTCATATCCTATATTCTAGTTGAATTTTGAAAATTAGCTCCTTTTTACATGAAGCAGTCTGAAAACCTTTGTTGAAACTATGGTGCATCATTAAGTTAGGGAGGAGATGGTAAGTTTCAGCAGATGATTTATTTAACCAACATTGCTCTGAGGATGATCCTTTAAAGCTTCTCTAAGGGAGTGAGGTTCTCATCTGACATTCTGATGACTTTCCCATTCCTTCCCAGGGAATCCTGTTTTTTAAACATCCATCATTAGAATGGACATAATTAAAGATGAAAAACTTTGGAATAGACCTTAACATAGCCAATTGTTTGTCCTCTGAACTTTACATAAATTTCTTGAAAGGCGATTGTTCAGACAACTGTTTCTATAACGCTATATTTACATATGATAATATAATTTAATTCTATTTCTTGATTCATGTTGAGTTTGAGTAAAAAATTTCAAACTCTGATCCTCTTTTTTTTAAAAAAATCTAGCCATCTACTTCAAACCATTGCTAGTTAATGTTCATTATTTGCTCTTATCTACATATAGTTGCATCTTATTTCAAACAAATAGTGTTTCATTTTGATCTTTTTTTTTCAAATTTAGGAATTTCCATCTGCAAATGCAAATACTTTCTGCCCCTTTCTCTGTTTCATTAGTACATTGAATACCAGATGTTACAAGACCTATGCGGTCAGAACCTTGCCTGATACAACCATACAAGTTAAGAAAGATTATTTATCAGAGTTTTGAGTCTTTCCATACTTAATTTTGTTCCCACAATTTAAGTATTTTCATTTAAAATGTACCACTGCATTATCCTTGAGAGATTCTCCTAAGATAGGATAGAAATCTTTCTTGTATTTGAAATACACTGCACCTATTTCTTCCCAAACCAGCAAGATTTATTTTATAGTAGTTTTCCAGTAATTAATTTTGTTAAGCTGCCTGGTTTATAGTGCCTTGTGTCCTTTTCTCCTTCTGTAAATATTTGTCTTCTTCTGGGCTTACTCCTTGTTGGTTCTAAAGCTTAACTGATAACAGCTGTGAGAGAGTCTCATAGGTTTACAGAGTAATTTTTGGCAATTTTCACTGTTTCCAGCTGATCAGAGAAAAATTACTTTATGTAAACAGTCTATACACCATCCTTTTAATACTGTGGTTTATGGTGTTTCGTCTTTTGTTCCTTTCAGGTATGTCAATCATCTGTTCTGAATGTCTGTGATTTAGATTTAGCACAGATAAGAGACTGATGTAATAGAGGTCACTTCTAAACATGTTTCCTTTAACCAGTGGATGAAGTTTATTATTCCAGAGAGAAGATCTTCATCATAGTTTCTCAAAACGGAGTATTTGATTTTACAATATTTTTAAGTTATTTGCAAGGCTTTTGGGCATGCCTTTTTGTTCCAGCCTTTGCACAGATCTTTCCAGTTAGGAGCCATAGTCCAGATTGTCAAGAGTCTGCACCCTTTTCTTTCTCTCTCTGAGACACTTGTTTATGACATACCACGAAATAATCTCTTCTGAAATTTACATATTTCTGAAGTGGAGATAAACTCAAGTCCATAATTTCCTTTGAACTCTTGACTTCTCTCGCTGATTCTTTGCCTTAACAAAATTTGAAGGAATTTAGAGTAATTCCAGACAACTGCTTTTTGAGAAGTACAAATACTAATGACCAGCTATCTCTTCAGATAAACTCCTTTCAGCTGACTGTTCATCTCTGGTGTAAATCAATTTTGTGAATCTTTAGAAAGCAAATCCATGCTTCTAATCTCTTTTGCTTCTGTTTATTTATTTTCTTCAAAGAAGTTTCCACATGGGGAAAAAAGAAAAGAATGGAATCAGTAATTCCTGAGAAGATACCTTATCCAGGCAATGTAAAACTTCATCTGGTCATTGGGGGAAGAAGTCTTTCAGTTGTGCTGATAATTTTTAGTCTTGCAATGAGTCTTTTTCAAAACTAAAATAAAAAAAAAGAAAAAAAATGTACTGAGTGCTTCACATTTTACTTTCAGATAGCCTATAATCAGATTTCTGTTACATTGAATAATTTACTCTTGTTTTCTTTGGATTTCCTCTTGCTGCTGAGGAGTTTTAAAATGTGTTGTTACCCTGTGTATCTTTCAAGTAACATAAAAGGTTAATAACATAACTTTATCTTGTAGGATTATGTGAAAGTAGATGTAAATGAAGAATTCTCAAGGTATAGTAATATCATTATGCAAATATTTAGAAGTTATTTTATTTTTTTTGTGTTCTGTGAAATACTTCAAATAAGACTTAAAGATAGACAGTGAATGTGGAACATAGAAGAAACTGAACAAGATGGACAGAGCCTTGAAAAAAAAACAAACTGTCACATTTCAGGTAATAAATGCTACAGGAAAATGTGCATGCAGTAGGAATAAATTAGCATTTCTGAATTTTTGAGTGCTCGACTTAGAAACTTTTCATACAATATTTTTTTTATATAATGTCTTTTAAAAGTTAGTGTACTTATACATTGTGGACTTTTCATTCATATTTGAAGCAATTTTGATTCTGTAAATGCCAGTCTGGCTTCTGATTCCAGCATAACTTTTGCCATTTTTACAGTTTTGGTATTCAGTACAAAAGGGTTACAAGCCAATCATTTTGAAAAAGAAGGAAATGTAATGGAGAAAGATATCATATATGAATTTATGAAGATTTTAGAAAAAATTATTGATATTTTAAACCTGTAAGAGTAAATATACTGGCCAGAACTGATTGATTTCTATACAGGATAAATAGATAGAAGCTTCAAAAAAGAATACACCTCTTTGACCCAATATGTAATCATTTTTTTGGGAAGAGTCAGCAAAATGTGAATCCCAAAACTGCCATTGTCATTGGAAGTCAATTAGATACTGATAAGATTATTTAAAAACAGATATATTAATTTTTCTAGTAGTTTTATTCAAGGATCCCTACATGTGTCTCTTATGCTATATCAACCTCTTTTATTTAGGAGGATATGTTTTCTCATGAATTTATACCGTAATGAAAGACAAGTGAAAAAGGTGTTAAGAACACCTGTCTCTTTCCACAAAAGATGTAGGGTAGCCCTGTGTAGTAAAGGGTATTTTGAAGTTGAGTATATTCACAAATGATATGAAATTAAAAGCTGGAATAAAATCTTATAGAAAAGTATAATGACACCAAGTGACTGGCTATACCAAATAGTAGGTGGAATTCAGCTGTGCTGACTACACGGTAAAGTACATGGATAAAAAATTCCTAATGTTCAGCACGTTGATTGCTGCCATTATTTTGGGAAGAAAAAAGAAAACCGCTGTGAAAACACTGTAGTCCAAACACTGTTTCCTGTTAGCAATGATGAAAAACACAAACAGCATTATGAATAATAAGGGACAAGTTGGGTAATAGACAAAAAACATATTCTGACTGGATTACATCAAAAATGAAGTGCCCATTCCCTTCACATCATATAAACAGACTACCATTCTCAGTAGGAGTTAGGTAAGTTTTGTGACTAAGAATCAGCAAAAGTTGGGGAAAGAAAAGAATTTCAGAAGGGCAGCTAAAAGAAGAGCTTGTGTGTGAGAATGCTTGGGTTTGGCTGCTGAAAATTTAGAGAATTACTAGCTAGGAATGAAAAGGAGCTAACAGCTAACTGGGAATCAGACTCCCAATATTTAATGTTCCAGATATTATGACAGTTTGCAACTACAGCTGATGCCTCTTCTATGAATGACAGAAGCTGGCTTGCAAGTGAGGGAAAGAGGGAATATTTTGTCAGTCAGCATCGTCTTTGAAGTGAATATTTGCCTTGCTCAGATGTTAAATACCTACAGAAATATACTGCTACATGTACTGTACAGATTCAACTATGCAGATATTGCTTCCGGTGCCATTTCAAACCAGCTTCCATACCACTAATAATTCTTACGTAGCATTTCTCAGGCACACATAATGGAGGTACATAAGCTTCCAGGCTGCCTATAGATGCATCAGTATCAAACAACAGTCAAATAACTGTTTCTTTATTTTCTATTTTCCCTATTTTATTGTCACGTCAAATCTTTCAGGGTCCACCAGAACTAAGAAAACAATTCAGGAATCTAGTTCAATTTCCAAGTATGTGATATATATCATACAAGTAGGAGCTATGCTTCATAAAAACAGAAAATAATATTTCTTGCCTACATAAGTAAAAGTGAAGTAAATCTGCAGATATCTATGGGTGTACAACACCAGTTCTGAAAGCATAATTTAGCTAAAATTAGAGGAAATATTTTTCAAATTTGCTCTGGTCTTATTTTTCGTGATAAGACTATAGCAATTAAAATAAGCATATTCCTATGGGCTCCAATTATATGTAGGATATTGTGTCCTGAAGGTTCATGTCCTGAAGATTCAGATAGAATACACTGATGAGCAAATCTTATGATTCCCTTGGAATAGAGAAGGCCATTTAATGACTACATAGTGAATTACTACTATTGAAATTTCTGTATGACGGTTATTGGATGGGTACAGTGCAAGATTTTGTGAACGGCCTGAGTTGTCTTTCTTTTAAGCCTTGTATATTTTGGGATTACTCTTGTTACCTATCAACTCAGATCTTGAACTAACAAGCCAGAGGCATTTCAGGGATACGTGGTATGGCTTCATTATTATTACAGTGAAAGAATGTAATGATTCTTAGAAATTGCAGACAGAATTTGTACAGGATTCATTTCACTAAAAAACGGGTAGTTTGGGACAATTCCTGTGGCAGAGGAAATTCGTAGGCAGTTTCTGGCTGGAGGGTGTTAACAGGAAGGAAGAGTGGGAAGAGGGTGCTCACAGGTGCCTCAGAACTCCTTGATATGCCCCTATGTATATGTGGGACCAGCTGCCTTGGGTCTACAGTCACAATTCATAGGAAGATATTTGAAGACGCTCTGTTCTCCTTTCTATTTTTCTGATGACAAAGCAGGACTATTTGGTGATTTTTTAATAAAAAGCTGAAAATGGGGAGAATCTGTGACTCAATTCTTACAGGAGAGCCCAGCACCACTTAATGTAAGCATAGCCGTGAATAACAGCGGCAATCTTCTATTTATTGCTTTCCTACAATACGAAGCTTTGTTCCACATCCCCAACACATATCACCAATATTACATCTTTCAATGCATCAATTATTATATTTAAAAGGTCTAAAAATTTATTGTGAATAGAATCAGCATTAGTCCCATCTGCCCAATGAGAAAGAAATGCATTTTACCTATCTTGAGGTCTTCATTCCATTTTCCATGATACATTTAACGTGATTGTCATGACTTTGAACAAAATGTCTTTGTGGATGGACAGGCTTTTCCTCATAAACTGGTACTGACTTGTTTTATTGATCTTATTTGCTGTAATAGGGATGAGGAATATCACATTTGACCTAGGATACAATGCGGCTTATCATATGATCTTTAGGTATAAATCTGTTTTTACACACAAATATACATATTGGGACAGATGGAATAACTGAGACTCAGGCGCTTAAAATAATATCCAAGAATTGGGAGGAAAGAAAAGTGGTTAAGTCAACAGATTGCACTAAAATGCATATTATCTTGATTAACTTCATAGATATTTAAAAAAAAAAAAAAGACTTTTGGATGCTCTCCACAGGATATTTGATAGAGATGTTTAAGTCAGTGAGATAATTCACATTACTCTGTATTAGTTAACAATGATTTTCACTGAAATCTGTATCCTTCTCTTAGACAGGTAGTCAGGATACCCTTGCTGAATGTTGAGATTCTGAAATAAAGCTAATTATTCTGTCTAATGAGTGCTGCAAAGGTCTAACACAAACCTACATTAAACTCTTGTAAGTGTGGCTGGCATTGTATTTGTTTATTTGATTCTCCTAGGGCCTTGTCTGCTATATATATATATATTTTTTTTTTTTTTTAAAGGGGCACAACATCTGGACATAGGTAGCAGACAGACTTCCTGTTGCCCTACCCCATCTGGCTCAGCCTGAAAACTCAGGAGAGGGAACAAGTGAGGATCAATGAGCTGTTTTTAGCTAAAGCAAATGCTCCAGGGAAGTGACTTGGTAAGCAGCAACACCATAGTGTAAGTAAAAACTGATGATGTCTAGAAATGCAAATAGGATGCAAACTTTCCAGAAAATGTTGGAATGATAATATAAAAGGAAACCTTTATTTGAAAGCCTTCAGGCACACAATATGGCAAAAAACCACACCCCAAATCAGATTAGTCCAATTTTACAAGACTGGGCAATTAGAATATCTATCCAATATTGTCCAATAAGAGGAGCAGTTGGTTAAGTAATTTCCCCCTTGGGTTCTGGCCTATTGGAGCTCTCTGCCCAATCTTCCACCTTACTTTTATTATGTCTGTGATTATGTGGTGCAAAATAAAAAGTCCTTGGTGAACTAACAGGCAAGATTAATCTAAATTTTAGGAATGCATCAATGTGTGTCTCTTCACTATGGGAAAGAAAGCTGGAAAAGCACTAGATGTTATAAGTAGGCACTTGACAGTGTACAAAGCTACAAATACATGAAGAATGCATAAAAGCTAAAAACTTTAGGCACCACTGAGACACTTGCAAAAAAGTGTAGAGAGTGGAGCAACTTTATCATGGACGGATCTAAAAAGGAAGACATCTGAGGGCACTCTAAGATTAAATTTTAAATACTGTTATTTTACACTTCAGTGAAGATATGTAATCATACCTACTTTGAGCGCCTTCATTTGGAGAGATTTTGGTGTCGAAGCCTTTAATTAAACTTATTTCCTGGAGTCCTGAGAGTAGTTCAAAACCAAGTGTTCTTTAGGTTCATCAGAAATAGAACCTTCTGAATGACCCTTCAAAAAATTGAGAACAGATTAAATTGAAGCTGAGGTGTAATTTTAATTTGATGTGAATTCTGTAAATTTCTGATTTTTTTTTTTTTTTTATAAACCAAAGTTTAAAGGAGACTTTTTTTATAAATTTGTGATTTTGTTTCAGATAAGAAATTTCTCCTTAGTGAATGATACTGGATTTGAGGTTTAGTTTCAAAATGCACTAGTATAGTTGTAGTGGCATAAATAAAATTTATTAAGGAGGAATTTAGGAACTACCTACTGGTGTGAACTCACTTGTCCTCGGGGCAAGCAAAATTATATTTCAGGAAAATGTGTGTATAACCTTGAACAGAAAAATGCATTAAGATTTTTTGTTTGTGTTTAAAAAAATGGATTTAGATGGCCTGAAGTAGTGTATTTGAAATTAAATCTGATTTTTAGAAACGTAGTACAAAAAAGAAGCCCTGTAAATCAAGACTCCTTATGTGATAGATCTGAGGACATTCACAGAAATTATGCAAGCCAGAAACTAAGGGCAATTTTTTTACATTCATGATATAAAAAAAGACTTAATATAGGTTTTGATGTAAAAGCTTTCAGCTAGTTAACCCTTTCAAAATGCTTTGATAACAGCCTAAATCTACTAAATAATAACTGACATCTGTGCCTTTTTTTCTCAGATTATTGAATATATGCCTTTTATGGGTCAACATAGGAATGTGTCCTTTGAAAGTGCTCTTAGCAATGTCATTTGATCAAACATTCATAATTATTTTCTTGAGGTGTTGTCTATTTTAATAATACATGTTAATACATTGCACTGATTGGTGGAGTCTGGTAAAATATGATTTTCAGTATAGGCCCAGTTGGTTTGGCTTTTTTTTCTTCTAGCCATATGTTTACTTCATATAATTAAGAAAAGCAAAGATTACAGACATAATTTTATATGAGTGGATGAAAGAATAGCTTTAACCTAAAGTCAGTCCAGGAAAATGAGCTGCTTGACATCTAGTTAGAACGGCTGATCAAACAGTGCAGGAAAGGTAATATTTGTTCAAATGCAAATGACATTTGCTTCTCTAAATTTTTGATTAATCAATGTGGTCATAAGGATGTATTCTCAATCTCCAAATTCCTTGCTGAATAACTATTCATATATAATTGTTTCAATATTCAATGACAGTTTGGAGGTATGTGGAGATTTTACAACTACCAAGGGCTTTCTGGGAGACAATAAATGTATGAAAAAAAGTAGCCTCTCTTTACTGAAGAGGTAGTAATCGGAAAGCTAAGATTTTTAAAGAACCTTGTAAGGTGTAGAATAAATGAAGAAAATAGCAGAATATTCAAGGATTGAAGTGACAAAATTGAAAACTATAATCCAAAGCAAAAACGGCCAAATCTTCAGGTATTTTGTAGATCTCTGAATTTGTGTATATTCTGTGAAGATATTTCTTTTTAGTGGATGACAAAACAATAAATTATATTTGTGTGAAGTAAACTATAACAGTCTATATTTATTTGCTGATGTATTTAATGGGAAATTAATGTCCAGTTCCTTGCGTATTGCTTCACTATTAGCGATTTCCATTTTTTACAATTTTTTACAGAGGAAAAAAGAAAATGTCTACTTCCTAAATCTTCAAAACAGGGTAGTGCATATATTTCACTAATAAATGTAATAATTTATTTATTTATTTATACATCTATTATAAATTCTTAAGTATATTTTCTTTGACAGGGTGTACACCTCACCCATATAATCCAAATTGTTACTACATTTGAAATGCATATGCCTCTACTGCTTTCACATGAGCATAAAATAAAGCCCATCCCTGCTATAGCTGTCGCAACAAAAGGGAATAAGGGTAATTTAAGTTTCAGTACTTAGCCTATGTTTGGCTCTTTGTTCCTTGATCTTCCCTGGTCTACTTTTGCCCCTTGCCTTCCTAATCTGATATTAAAGTGATGCCTCACTCCAGCAATTCTTTTGCTTATTATGCAAAACCCATTCTTTTGTTTGTTACTGGTTCAGTAAAAAAAAAAATTTCTGAAAGAAAATGTGATCTTTGAACAGTTACAGTAGAACTACCATATACATTTCATCCAATAAGGATACTCCAATCCCTGAAAGTTGTGAAAAATCCATACCCAGAAACTCACATACACCGATACCTTAATTCTGCAGACACCAACATATTATTAATGTTTGGGTTCTTCTTCAAATTATTTGTGTGACAGAAGGAAGCTGTGGACTGTGATCAAAGTGATCGCTGCCTTGGGCCTCTTCGGTACGGCTCCTGCCTTTGGAATTCCCCATGTCTTTCTGTTCATGGCTGGGCTAGTGTGCACTCAGCTAAAAAGAAACGTGAAGGTTCAAAAGATACAGAAACAAACCTGAGACTGGAGAGGCCGTGCATGCACAGTGTATGTAAACCTACAACAGTATCCAGTATTGCTGGATAAGAGTTACTTCAGTAAGACTAATTTTTTTTTTAATTCTGTCATTAGCAACAATTCCTTTTAATCATAGAAGTCTGCAGATTATTTTCTTTTTAAAGATTATTATGAATTTCTGTGCTTTAACACATTCCACAAAAAGTAGATTTGGCAAAGTTCTCAGTATTTCTTTCCCAAACCCCAATTTGTTATTGCAAACTTACCTCGGTTTGATTTACTAGTGTGATTTATGTATTGGTTTTGTGTCCATGGCATCTATAATTTACAGTCATTCTGCAGGCTGGCAGATCTCATGGCAATATTACATCAAAGTCAGTTTGAATTAATTCATTAGTTAAGGAATCTATCGTAATTTGATTTCTTTTCAACAGTTGTCAGTGATAGTGTCTGCTGCCAGCTAATCTTGATTATTTAAAACAACAATAAAAACAAAAGCTAGTGGCTAGTTGAGTAGAATTACATTGCTTAAGGCTTGCAACTGATCTTACAGCTAATAATATGAGTGTGTTGCAATTAGTTCTGATAGATATTCAGATTGCATTTCCCTGATAAGGGGAAAAAAAAAGAAACAGAAATCTGACTTTATAGGCTATTACTCATTATTCAGGCAATGGCAATGGTTCCTCTAAATTAAGTAGTCAGGTTCTGTGCTGGGATTTATATAATATGATCTTTGATTATATATGGGCAAATCAAACATTCTGAAAGCTCAAGACTGTAATGTCAGGAACAAATCCCAAGACATCTAGAAAAAGTATGGTTTTGATTTAGCAAAATAAACTATTCAAATCCCAAAGCCTATGTCTTTGAATATTTTTCGTGTTTAAGATTCTGATTAGCCTTACATTTTCCTTTGCCAATTAGTATTTTTCTTTGTTTCAGAAAAGCCTGTTCTTTTTCTCTTCCCTTTGTGACATTGTTTTCTCCAATCAAAGAGTTCAGATGTTTAATTATTCAAGGACATTTTCTCCAGACAGATATGGAATTGCAAGTTTTCTGCAATCATATACATGCAGGGCTGACTTCTGCTCATGATAAATTTGTGTAATTTTGAAATGGCTTAGTAAGAATAAATTACATTCAAATAAGAAGCAGTAGCATTTTTAGAGTATTACTCCATGTCCCACTACCTATCAACCCCAAAACAAAGCAAAAAGCATGAATAACTTTACTGGGAGAAATTTTTGTTTATCTAGCAACAATTTTCATGCAGCACAGGTATTACATTTTAGTTGTTTGTACAATTACATGGTGTCTGCTAGTATTATCTTGGATACAGACATCATTATCCACAGCTTACCTTCTCTAATGAAAAGTCCTGTCTCATCTGCATTTTCTACGACTATACAAACAGTCATAACTTAAAATGAAACACAAATAATTCCAGTGAACCAAAAGATGAAAAAATACTTAAGTCTAGCTCTAAGCTGAAGCAAATTCAATTCAAATTTTATCACCATTTATATAACAAATAGATTTTGCTTTTAAGGCATTCATGCTGCATGATGTATTTTTTTTCTGCATGATATGCAGATGGTACAGAGGTTTCAGATATTCAACAGACCAGATCCTGCACACACTCTGTTGAAACCTTCCCAAGTTTAACAACAACAGAGGATCCATTTTGCTTAATCAGACTCTCAAGATAAATGGTAGGATTTATTTTTCTACTAATCTGCATTTTATGTTTTTCTTATTTCTATTTGTCAGTGCTGAATTTGGAAATTATTCTGAAGTTAATTCTAAAATTCATTTTTAGTAATAGGTTCAAAATCATATAGTTTAGCTCATATGAAAAGTACAAGTTGAATGAAGTGCTTTTGCTAATATTTCCAGATTTTGCTGCCTAGGTTATTTCATCTGCATTTATGGACTCCAACCTTTTTTCTAACACAGAGGGAAGGACCACCTGATTTTATGTTTAGGTTCAAATTTTTCTCTTGAAATAATAAACTGAGAGTAATATAAACAACAGCAAAAAATATTTTGTGTTACTGGCCATAGTGAGCCAATCCCCTTTTATTGAAATGTGGAACGTAGTTATCAAGGGAAACTCATATCTTACAATATCTCACGTATCTTTCAGGGATGGTCAGGTTTGAGTAAAGTTTTCTTGATTTAAAGTTGCCATCATCTAAAATTAGAATGGTCTGAAGTTTAACTAAGCTTTGTAAAAAGTATCAGTCTGCTCATAACAGGATGAGTACTTTTAATTCACCATTGTGAGAGAAATTCCTAGATATATTTTCATATTACTGCAAATCTAGATCTTAAAACAATTTTTTGAATTTTTTTTCTCTAGATTGCCATTTATCTTATAAAACATATATATGTTTCTATATGCATACATTTGCATACCTCCCTGGCCTCAAATTATCCATATATTTAATTTTGATGACATGATTCTCTTTGTATAAAATATCTACTGGGATGGTGTGAGGATGGCATGGTTTAGATCTGGGAAATATGTCTATTTACCACAAGAAAAGCAAGTATGTGAAACAGTAGAGACAAATCTAAAGTTTCCATGCTCAATTTCCAGTAACTGATTACGAAAAAATGTTGTTTACCCATGGTGTATTTCCAGCAGATGACCAACTTACTTCCAACAGCCTGAGCAGGTGCAGGTATGTAATGATAAAATACAGCTGAGCAAAAATTCCTTTTTCTTTTGGAATAACAGACCACATGGCTTGGCTTACGAGACTAACCGCGACAGCAATAGCTGCAGTAGATCTTCATGTATTAGATACACATTTTGACACTGTGCTCACTTGGTATTTGATATTTTGTTATGATATTCAGAAATTTATCCTAAAGTAATTCAAGTGTATCATTGCACAGGTCTCTTTTGGTCTCATTTTTCTTCTCTTCATTCAAGGTTATTTTATCCTATTTTTTCTCCACCATTATGTTTTTGGTTTCTTTTTGAATCCCAGGACCAAAAAATCAGATACTAAACTTGACATAGGAAAGACTGAAACATATTTTTAATGGGTTCCAAAAAGGAAGTGAAAATGTGAATAATGATTCCATAAAATTTATTTTTCTTGAACTAATAATGTCAAGTGAGCAAGATAAACAAAATTTCTAAACTTTATTTGAAAGAAGGAAATTAATAGATTATATTATGATAAGAGAATGCATGCTGTTACCGGTCTTGGGGGTTTTTTTCCAATTATAGAATGCTTACGTTTTGCAAGAATAAAAAATTAAGTGTGCTTGTCTTGGCACAAAAAGAACACAAAGTAAATACTGCATCAAATACTAATAGAAAAACCGTGAAGATTACATTTTATCACTCTGTGTGCCATCACCAATGATTATTTCTCTGGAGGAGAGTTTGACTCAATGGCAAGAGGACAACTCATGATTATTTCCCTTTCCCTTCCCCTTTGAAAACAAGGCATTAATTCTAGAATTTTAAATTTCAGTTTACTATAATTGATACATTTTTGAATGCTAATATGGGTAATGTTTAGAGAGCTCAGTATATATCTGGATCACTACAGATATATCTGCATTTCAGGTCCTTGGAACCTTCTAATTAACCACTTCTTTTAGTAGTACCAGTTGTTGCCTTTGTCCCAACCTGGAAATGAAACTCGACATAATTTTAGTAAGGAGATAATTTAAAGAGGATCTTTAATGAAGGTCTTCAGGGACAGTTATGGAAAGATGTACACAAAAGCCAACTGCTACAGGGATGAGTACATATTTATAGGTTTTAGGAAATTATCATAGTTGAAAAAAATCACCAGTTAGAAGGACAAGTGGTGAAACAATTCCCCCGTAGGTCAAGCCTCTTCTCTGGAGCCCCCTCAGCACTAGCTGTACTTTGTCCATGAGAATGGATCTCCAAGAGTTGTTCTCAGCCTTGGTTCCCAGGAGTAACCAATATAGCTCTGTATAGCTTTGTCCCACCCGGGGCTTGGAGCTCTGCAATTTGTTTTGTCTTTCTGCCTAGAGGGGCCATGGAAAAGTACTGGGAAAACTAGCTACTAATACAATAGGCTACAGAGCTATGAATATATGTGTGAAGAATATAGAAAACATATAAAAGGGGGAGAAAAAGGCAAAACTCAAACCAGCATCACAGTCATTGCCTATCTGTAAAGACTAGTAATGCTCCTTAGTTCAGGCTGGTAAATACAGTTAGAGCCATCTTTATCACCTCATTCTATTTTTTCTGCTAAAATAACTTTTCCTCTCCCATAACCAATGTGATTGTATATTACCCACTTGAAGCTGTAACAGTTCCAGTGTATGATTACATTCTTCAGAATAATCCTGATAATGTCACTGTTTATCTTTTAAAAGCATTTTTGTTTGTTTGTTTTTCTTTCTTGCATGTAATCTTCTAAAACTGTAGCTTGGAGTTCTATATATGACTGAAAGAAAACTTCTACTCAGTTTAATATTCTCTCTAGTATGTGATTTCCAATCTTTCATAACTAATCAATACTTTTATCACAACACATTTCCTTAAGTCTCTCAAAGATAAGAACAAAGTAAAGTTTTGGGAAGTTTTGCTTTGGTTATCTGAGAGGAGAAGATCTTGAGGTGTTTAAAATACTAAATTAACTGTTACTTATGTTCAGTTTTGGTCCATTGCTTCTGAGAAGATTTTTTGTGCAGCACTTTATGCATTCCTTCATGTGCTCATGGTTCTGTAACAACACTAATTAGTTCAAATACACATCTAGTTGTAAATTTCTTGCCATGTTTGGAGTGGGGAGAAAAGCCAATGAAAAGCATACTGTCTCAATGGACTAGCAGTTTGACTATTAAATCTATTGACTCACATAATTGTACTGCTATGAAGAGATTCCATTATCTCAAATTTCCATGGAGATATTGACCTGATTGTCATCTTGAACAGCAATTGAATCTCCTACATCACAGTAACAAAATTTCAGTAGTACGCTGTTTAAATGAGGAAAGGGGAAATAAAGCTTTCATGACAGAGAAGATTAAAATGTCCTAATGCAGCCAGAATTGTGTATGTGCAACCTGATATAAATGCTTAATATGGAACAGAAATTAGTACTAGTATAATTGTTTGAAGTTTTGAGATCTCCTCTGACCTACATGTAGCTCAATCAAGTATTGTGTGTACAGCAATTATCATGTCAGAATCATTAAATCTTCAAATTAAAGCTTTTGCTTCTTTGAACAGAAGAATGAAATCTTTCAACTGATAAATTCATAAAGTGACAGTTACCTCCACACATCTTTCTTTAGAGGGTATCTTTTACTTGAGGAAAGCAAAGATTATAAAGTATATGGATGTCCTAGGGTGACTTTATGATGTTTGTATCCCTCCCAAATCTGTCCCAAACCAGGACATTGGATTTAAAGGAAGACAAGGCCTTGGGGTGATCTTCCAGTACCTGAAGAAAACCTGCAAGAAAAATGGAGACAGTTTACAAGGGCATGTAGTGACAGGACAGTGACAAAGGGGAATGGCTTCATGCCAACAGAGAGTAGGATTAGATTAGATATTGGGATAAAATTCTTTACTCTGAGGGTGGTGAGGAACTGGAACAGCTTGTCCAGAGAAGCTGTGGATGCCCCATGTCTGGGAGTGTTTAAGGATAGGTTGGACAGGGTTTTGACCAACCTTGTCTAATGGAAAGTCTCATCTCATGGCAGGAAGGTTGGAACTAGAAGAACTTTAAGGTCCCTTTCAATCTCAGGCATTTTTCAATTTTATGATTCTATGAAGAGAAATTATGACATACCAAAACAACTACTGAATCAGAAAAAAATGTGAAGAACAGTTGAAGATAGGTAATACTGAATGTAGAGCACTAAGAAAAGCTGATTAAGGATGTTTTAAATGAATGATTTGTGAACTGAGGTCCCAGAAGTAGAATGTGGACAACATTATGATAAGATTTTTTAAAAGAGTATATGACAAGATCTTCACACTGATTTAAACAGTATGTGAATTTGCTCTCTACATTTCATCCTCTGAGACTTCATCTCTTGTGGAAGACTAACACCTTCCCACCGGTAATAACAGCTGTTTTCTTACATTCTGCATTTTGATTTTCTGTTGTTTTCCCCCTCCACTTTCTTTTTCTTCAAGTTTCATAGCCTTTGGAGTGCCAATGTTGCTGAATAAGAAAAAAATAATTGCTTTAATATCTGACAGTTTCACTTTAGGCAAATGCAGCATAATTTGAATAGGAGAAAACCAATGGTGTTATCTATAACAAAAAGCTTTTGTGAAATCTCTAATCCCCTTACGAAAGTTACTATATTCTTGAATCTTCAATTTTGGTATGCTTGTTAAGTCTATGATTATGGGAATATATCCATGAAAAATTCACTTAAGAATTGTCTAGGGATGAAATATATCTACTGCATTAAATAGTCTGCATCATATTGAAATAATTGCAGAACTACCTAATGCCCTCATTTTAGCTGAACTTTTTTCCAATCTGATTATAACTTACACAGAAATTTGACCAGTTTGCAGAGACTACATAGTATACTACATGAAATGATGTTATGCAATTAATCTTAAATTTTACACAGCTTATCCCTACTGTCAGCTTTCCTTGTATCTCCATGCTTCACAGTGTTCTGATCGCCAGTCAGCAAATTTGATCAAGAAGTATAAGTGGAATTCAGAACCACAATTTTTAAGGAAACCTGAAACAGTATGTCTATTCAGAGGAAAAATCTTCTTTTATCATGTGTCTATGGAATCCTCTCATTGATTTAAGCATGCAGCTTTCCCTGGAGAAGTTGATTTGTGCACTTGACTACTTAATACATCAAACACTGCATTTTAGAAAGGTTTCACGTTCTACATAAAACATTTTATTGAATTTTTAACTTTCAAAAAGCACTGTTTCCAGTATTCTTATTATTAATATGAGAGTAGCCCAGATTTTATAATTGTCTAGCTCTCCTTCAATAAAACAAAACCAACCAAACAAAAATCCCCAAGCAAAGAAAAGAAAAGAAAAAACCAAAAAAACTCTCCCACTTTCCAAAACCCCACTTCTTAACTAGCAAGAAGACACTGAGCATTGTATACAGTGATAGTGAAAGTGTAAAGATGAGGTGTTGCATCTGAATTGAAAGATGAAGGTTTCCCATTTTATTTTGAAGGTAGGCTAGGTTAGGGCTGCTCTTTGTGCTGGGTTGTGAATTTTAGCCTAATTCTCATGAAAACTGTTTTCCTCAGATGACAGAAAAAGTTTGCCATTACATTCTGGTTTTCAGTGGAGCAAAGAAATTGCTGGAGAGGGAGCGAGGATCTTTCAAACAGTCTAGATTCAAAGCATGCAGTGCTTTGAAAATCAATACAGCAACCTTGAACATGGGATCTTTGTGTGAAGAGCTAGTGCAAATAGTTCAGTAGGGAATAGAAAATGCTAGATAATTATTTCTAAACCAGACATACCCTATGTTCCTTTATATAACGTGATATTTGGGTAACCTGCACAAAAAATGCTCTCAAACAAATGGATAAGAAGAATGAGGAAAGCACAGAAACAGGAGAATTGTCATGAGGAAAATGAGGAAATAGACCAGTGAACAAGATGAAGAGTTGGGATGAGGCTCCTTTGCCTACACATGTGTAATATCCTACTTGATCAGAGAACTAAAATAGTAAAGGATAGGATGAACCCACATTAAAAATAGCATTTTGAAACAAGAAGAAAATAGCCTTTCCTTCACCTTGTCATTCTTGCTTCCTGTGCAAAAGGAACACAAACATTTTGATCATCGTTGCACTATGCAATAATATAGGGGGTTACAATGCAAACTGTGTATCAATTCAGTTCTTTTTGTGTTATTTTAATAGTTTTATATAGAAATATGATCATTTACATGACAACTGTATGCTTCCATGTGTGATAAAATTCTTGGCTTTGTTCATAGCAAGCAAATACAAAAACCATACCATTGCATCTGGAACTGTTTCAACCCTACCACCCCAAAATTGAGTCTATAAGGAATGTTTGTTTCCCTCTGCCAATTCATATTCTTCCCACTGATAAATAAAAACAATTCAATAGAACAGTGGGAGGAAGAAGTTCTAATTTCTTCTTTACGTTACAGCTCACCTGTATTACTATTATTTTTCTTCTTGAAAGCAGCAATTTTTTTACTAAAATTTTTGAAGTTATTTAGCTTAGAAATGTCTTCCTATGATTCTCAAAAATCAAATGTGTTAATCTCTGAAAGCAAATTCTTATGTACTTTATTAGCTGGACTTCAACAGAATTCATTAGAGATGAATTTTCATTTTCATCATTGGTAGTGTATCTATGGCAGAAGTTACACAGAAAAATAATTTAAAATTAGCCTCTGTATCTGACAGATCAAATGGCATTAGAAACCACAAATTTTCTAGAATTTTCAAAATGCCAGTATTTTACACATATCGTTAAGTCTTTACAATCTCTCTTATAACTCATTTTTCTAGAACATGAATTAGGTATTTGATCATAAACTGAACAGAAGGCTGTAATATAGAATATCGTGTACATTTTAAAACTACTCGATGCAGTAGTAGATTAGTTATACATTAATATTCACAAGAATGTATCTCCTTATAAAAATTAAATTTTTGTGAAGTTGGTGTCTTTAAAATGCTTAATTAATTAAATTAATTTGTGATTTTTAAATTATTTTTTCACAAAATTTTCATTTATTAATATTCATTAGAACAGGACGGCATTTTGATTTAAGTATTTTATGTTGGAACATTTTGAAGAGGTGTAAATTAATGCTATATATGAAAATTTAAAATTTGAACAAGCGTTTTAAAAGTTTGAAACATTTGTTTTCCCAACTGATTGAAGAAAGAAAAAATAAAGCGATGTCAACATAGTGTAAGGACAATTTAGCAACATTGTTCTCCTACTAATCCAAAACAAAACACTGTACCAACTACTGGAAGAAAAATAACTTTATCCCAGCTGAAACCAGAACAGTATCCATTCCTTATTCTATACCATTTACATCATGCCCACATCCCATTCTTTCTCGTCATCCCATTTAATGATCATCATCTTTCCAGTCTTTTAATACATACACACAATATTCTTCTTTTAGTTTATGCATTATCCTGCTAAAGTCTGTTGAGCTCATTTAGTCCATGACTTTGGGCTTCATCAGTTGTAAAATTTCAGGGCAGTAAAGATAGTCTGTGATGTTGGATTGTTGCAAGCTGAAGTCAGTGCTGATTGCATCACTGTTGCACTTGTCCAGCTCCATCACATTTGTTCTTCATTAATCTGAGTTATTTTTTACTGTAATACTCTTAATATGGCATATGAAAGTAATGGAAGTAATGATATACAATGCTATGCAGCAATTAACAATGTACAAGTAAATTCATTATCTCTTACCCAGAATCAAATTCCCTAGATGTACACACCAGATTCCTGCACTATTCATCAAGTGCATCCAGTCTCTTGAGCAAAAGCAATCCCACAGATGGATTTGCCTTTGCCTGAGGCGAAAATAATCCAGACTGTTTTCCCCAGCCTATATTTTTGTACGTATTAGAGGAACTCTGACCCCCTAAGTTTTGATAAGGCAGGGCCAGCCCAATTGGCAGAATCTCTAGTGCTGACTAACCAAGTGGCCTTTTCTAAATGTGTATCCCAGTGTTTAAAGGTCCTACTACCCATCGCTCTCAGTGGAGTTTTTAACAGTCGGCTTCATTGTTGGATCATTTTCCCAGAGGATGTGATATATCTAGATTATTCTTCTAGCATCTGTCAAAACTTACACATTTGAAAGCATTCATCTAGAGACAATTTATATACCCATATAGTTGCTTGCCTCTCAGACTGAGTAGTAAGTTTAATGGCTAGGGCTAAAAGATCTCAATTACTTGCTTTGGAGATCAACAGAATCTGTTACATGTAACAAAATGCATGTTTGGGGCCAGACATAATCTCAAAACCAATTACAGTTTGCAACATCTATAAAAATTAGCCCAAATCATCCACACTTGAAATTCACGTTGTGAAATTTTATCTGCTTTGTTCAAATATTTTCAGTTGAAGACAATAAAAAATTTTCTGTCCGATAAAAAAAAAAACAAAAAACCAAACATGGCTGTGTTCTTTTCATGTCTGTCATTATCCACACTACTGATTCTTTTGACCCGTGCAGCAGAATCACATAATCACAGAATACACCGAGTTGAATGGGACCCACAAGGATTATTGAGTCCAACTCCTGGCCCTGCACTGCACCATCCTCAGGAGTCACATCATGTTCCTGAGAGCATTGTCCAAATGCTTCTTGAGCTCTGTCAGTCTTGGTGCTGTGACCACTTCCCTGGCAAGCCTGTTCCAGTGCCCAAACACCCTCTGGGTGAAGAAACCTCTTCCAATATCCAACCTAAACTTCCCCTGACACAATGTCAGGCCAGTCCCTCAGGTCCTGTCACTGGTTGCCAAGTGAAGAGATCAGTGTCTGCCTCTCTCCTCACAAGGAAGTTGTAGACTGCAATGAGATCTCCCCTCAGTCTCCTCTTGTCCAGGCTGAACAGACCAAGTGACCTCAGCTTCATTTCATCAGGCTTCCCCTCAAGGTCCGTCACCATATTCATTTCCCTCCTTTGGATGCTCTCTAATAGCTAAATGTCTTACTCATATTGTAGCACCCAAGCCAGCCCCCAGCACTGGAGGTGAGGCTGCCCCAGCTCAGAGCAGAGCAGGACAATCCCCTCCCTTGCCTGGCTGGTGATG
>JAOTQP010001286.1:72789469-72832620 GCA_026413545.1 Cichladusa arquata | reverse complement strand
GCCCCAGCTCAGAGCAGAGCAGGACAATCCCCTCCCTTGCCTGGCTGGTGATGCTGTGCCTGATGCCCCCAGGACAGTGTTGGCTCTCCTGGTTGCCAGGGCACTGCTGGCTCATGGTCAACTTGCCATGGACCAGCACCCCTAAATCCCTTTCTGCAGTGTTACTTTCCAGCCTCTTGTTCCCCAGTCTCCTAGGCTGTTCCAATTCAGGTGCAGAATCTGGCACTTTCCCTTGTGGTTTATACAGTTGGTGATTGTCCAGCCCTCTGATTTATCCAGGCCTCTCTGCAGGCCCTCACTGCTTTCAAGGGAGTCAACATTTCCTCCCAGATTTTTATTGCCTCCCAACTTGATCAGTATCCCTTTCAGTCCTGTGTCCAAGATACTTTTGAAGATGTTGAAGAGCACAGGACTGAGGATGGACGCCATCAGTCACCAGTCTCATGTCATCCCATTCACCACAGCCCTTTGTGTCCAGCCCGTGAGCCAGTTGCTCACCCATCCCACAATGTTTATCCAGCTCTGTGCTGGGCACTGTGTCTGGAAGGACACTGTGAGAGAGGGTGTTGAAAGCTTTACTGCAATCCAAGAAGATTATTTCAGCTAGCTTCCCTTGGTCAGCCAGGTGGGTTACCTTGTCATAAAAAGAAATCAGGTTTGATAAGCAGGACTTTCCTCCTTTCCACATGCTGGCTGTGACCAATGACTGCATTGTCTTTTGGGTATTTTCAATATCACACAGAATAATCTCCTCCATAACTTTACCAGCACTGAAGTGAGACCGACAGGCCTGTGGTTTCCAGGCTCCTTCTTCTCGCACTTCTTGAAAATAGAGACAATGTCCGCCAGCTTCCTGTTAGCTGGGACCTCTCTGAAGAAGTGTGCAGGTTCAAACCTGGTCTTAGAGCAGGTATGCAGTCATTTGCTCAGCCCTTTTCTAGCTTGGTTGCACATATGTTAGAAAAACCTGGGTGGTGCCAGAACATCTCTTCTTGGATGTTCAGGGTTGGTAGGATGGACTGTTTTTGCAGATATATATAGTCTCTACAAAAACTTGCACTTATTATCAAGGAGCAAAAAAATCATGGAAGACAGATTGTTTTAAAGTCTAATCCTCTGATAAAATGAAGAAGCAGTGATGCACAATTTTTTTTATTTTATTTTTTTTTTGTCTGCCAATAAGTAATTTGTGGTGTATAGTACTGAAAACTTGACTCACCACCAAAGCAAGTACTATTAACATGAAGTTTCAAACCAACATATTTGGATAAGGATGTGCTGCTAATTTCAAAATATAGATTTTAATATTTCTCAGATATATTCTGGGAGAAAGAGAGCATTATATTTCTTTGTGTCTATAACCTAAGTCTGCCATGTAGAAGGCTGTTGTCTCAGGAGCAGGGTGATTCAACTACCAATGTGAGGCAAGCTGACAACACTCAGACATTTTACATTGGCACATGATCTTGACCGTGTAAATTTCTTTGCATAGTCTGTATCAAAGGGTGTCTATTTGTTTGACTGTGGATGAAAGGAGGAAACATTCTGAGCAGGAGCTTCAGAGTAAGCATTAAATAATTTTAAAAATCATTTTACACAATAACCTCTATGGAGAAAAGAGAATTAGATGAAAGAGTAGACTAGAATTGTTGAGAGGTGTTGAAGACAGTTATAAGATGACAGGTGGCTGGAAAAAAGAGGTTTGGGGACACCCATCTGATCAGCAGAAGAGAAGTATTTGAGAACATGAATGCAATGGTGCAAGAACCCCAGAGACAGAGAGAGATGAAGGACCAGGAACTAGGATCTTTCAGACAGATTCACCTGAATATGTTCCTTCCTCCTGGAAACTGAGTAATGAGGAATTTTGTTCTGCTGCTGGAAGGGGAGGATTCACGTTCATGCTTTGTTCAGAACTAGGAATTGTAGATGTTCAGGCAATATTCTATCATTATGTGGTGCAAAAGATCTGAGCTTGTTGTCTCTCTAATGACAGGATGTTTTGGCTCTATGAGATGTTTTTTCTGGCCGCCAAGTGAGCCACCATTTAGGAAAACTTTTCTGTTTTAAGTTAACAATAAACACAGTAGAGATCCATACCTAAATGCTGACAAGATGTTAGCCTTGGATTAAGTAGGCAAATGCAGATCCTTTGCCCTTTCAACAAGTATTGCATAAAAAGGACACAGAAAAGCTGTAAAGACAAAATATATTGATCGTGTAATTATTCATGGCCATAGTAAATTTCTCATGTAAGGCAGTTAATATGTCAAATAATGACATGAGACAATTTTACTAACACTAAGATCTAGAGATATTCTAAGTTCTTGTATTTTTTTCTGAGAAAAGTAAATGAAGATCATATACAGAGAAACACTGTAGTGTTTATACAGTGAAAGAAGGGTAATATGGACAGGAAACTTCAGATGGCAAATAGCAAAGGGTCAGGTTGGAGGCACATGAAACAACACAGGGTCACATTGCAAGTGAACATGTGAGAGAACAGAGAGGTGGAAGCTGAAATCTGAAATGAGAGTAATAAGTACAAAAATTATTTAATGGAAAAGAAAGGGAACACCCAAGGAGATTTGCAGTGTAAAGAATGAAGAATGAAAATGCATTGTCATTGGAAAATTATTGGAGTAATGAAAAAACAGAGAAGCAAAGTATGTGATAGGCAGTATAGCAGTATTGCTGTGGGTCATAACTGAATGGAATACAGAACACCTGTCAATTGTTGTTGAATTTCCCTAACATTTTCTTAGAGGACAAATGGAGAAGTTGATTACCACATGCAGAAGGGAGTCATCTGAGGTGTAATTGTGGAGAACCTGCCTCATCAATATGTGGAAACCCAAGATAATGGTGCACATTGCATTAAGAACACAGTATTGAGTTAGATCATGGGAGCAAGCAGAATATGCTAGAAGACCAGAGTCAGTGAAGGAGAAGTTGGAATTAATACCCATTGTTGCACCAGCTGTTGAAACTGGAGTTTTCCTGCAGGCAGCAAGAGTGGAAACAGAGTGACAGAGTGCTGTGGTGTCTTGCAAAGCCCCCACACCCTCATCCATTTCTGCTGACCACTCTCTAATATTTAGCTCAAATTTACTACATTTTGAACTGAAACACACCAAAACTAAATGTCTCAACTTAGTCTTATTATTTGCAGTTGATATGTATTCTCACAATATTTCAAATCAAAAAACCTTTGCTGTCTGATATGCAGACTTTGAGTTTTGGTCCACAGCTACATCACAGATGTAGTAAATAACATTAATAAATGAAAAAAAAAAAATAGAAAAAAAAAGACATGCTACTTAAAAACAGTCTATGTCATCTGTAAACTTTGTATCTGTAAACAAAGCCAACACTATCAGTTATATCCTTAATTCAAATAAAGACTGTAATGTAAAGGGTTTTTTTAAAGTACTCTGAGAATAAGAGTCTGAGCCAAAGTTGGTGTCTATTTCCAGGTCTCTTTAGTTTCCCAATGTTTTATAGTGTAGTATTTTATCTTATAGCTAACTATTAGTAAATGCATTTTAGGTTTAGCAAGATGAAATTTCTTTGAGAGCTTAAAAGCACTGAAACAAGAAATAACTTGCCATTTCTGTATTTTGCAGTGATTTATTCCTCTATCCAGAAGACTTTCATCTTTGATAGCTATTGAAAGGTGATACCAATGCCAAACACATTGTATTCTTATTCTTGGGAGTTAATGAAACGCATTATGTAACAATGTGTCATACTGCCATAATTTAAATTTTCCGAGTATTTTTTTCACTGCATAAACTGCTAATTTCCAGACAAACAGCTGCATTCTGAATTATTTAGAACACTTGCTCTTTAGCTAATTGACAGTTAATTGATGCTTTGAGAGCCCATCAGCTAAACAGTATGTAAATGGATTCAGGCCTTGCTTCTCATGGAGACAAGAGACAGCTTGTAACCTACTTCCACCAGGGCAGCTACTCTCTTCTCTTGCCAGAGACAGGCTGGAGAGGTTACTGCATGTGGAGCTACTTCCCTAAAATATTCTCCCTTCTAATAGGAGCTTACAGTTCTTCTTCCAGAGATGGTATCTTTCTTTAAAGGAATTACTGAAGTACTCAGAGAGCAGCACATCTATTTGTAAAATGTCTTGCTTTACCTGGTATTGTTTTATCTCTCTCTCTTCAAATCTCATATATATATATATACATATATAAATAGTTATGTCTTTGGAACAAATGATACAGCACACAAGAACAGCAACTTGCAGATTCCTAACTTTATTTTGGACTCCTGAAAAATGTAACTAATTTTGTACTTCTAATGTTTCACATTTTGTTCGGTTTACTTCTGAATATGTTTTGTTATTTGGAAATACCTCACCCAGCTTGAAGCACTGCCTTCCCTCTAAAAGAGCTATAATTTTTGTTTTCTCTCTTTCAATACTCTATTTCAAACTACAGTGCCCATCTGACTGTCAGACTTTATTCCCTTGAGACATTACACTGCCAATTTCCTTGGTCACTCACTGCAAAGGTGTTGCACAGGACAGCAAGGTTTATTGAACTGAAACAGAAAAAGCAGAATCACGGACTTACATCTCAAAGAGAAACTACAATGCATTTAACTTCATGGAATACAAAGAAGCTACAGTAATTATGCAGAATTTTTGTAGCTTAAAGATTTGGTCTGAATGGGACAGAAGTGTAAATGTTTTCCTCTAGATGGCAGGTTTTGGCAAGCTTTGTTTTAGTCATGTAAGTAAATAGAAAGTCTTTCAGGACAAATTACCTCGTTTAGTCACTAACATTATCCTACTAAATTCTTCCACTACCCCAGATGTGTATGTATGCATGTGTGTGTAGATCCCAATATCCATGTTAAGCAATGAAAGTAAGGTAGTAATTAAATATTTTGTAGACAAAGATCTTAAAAGCCTCTGCTAAAACTTTGTTTTATGAAACAGATCAGGATTATCTTTCTTTGAAATGTGTATATAACTTAGAGGAAAAGTCAGAGAAAATCCTAGTTTCCTATCACTTTCTGAAACTGTTTAGATTCTTATTATTTTTTGAAAGATATTTAAGCCATATATCACAATCTCCAAATGAATCACTTTTTTGCATCTGCATTCCAGAGAATGACGGGGTGAAACAGGGTGAAGCAACTGCTTTGGAGCCATCAGTTGTTGCTTCTCAATTTGCTTATCTTTGACATACAAAATTCTGACTTTCAGGGGTTTGTCTAGTCTAAACATATATTTGCATATAATGAGGAAAAAAGTACATAATTTCTTAAGCAATGTTAATGTTCTTTTTATTAAAATGAAAATGTACTATATATTTACTCCTTTGCTTGCCACTTGTGCATAACTAAATTTGTCTGAATAAAGGTGTGGGTGTGTGAGGGAAAGACAGTAAGTGAGGCAAAGGTTGGCACACAGAACAACTGCTTCTATTTTTTTTTCTGAAAGCAGAATAAAACTTGTAATTAATATTTATCTTTTTGTGAGACTTCAGTGACATTGTCTTTATAGATTATTTGTGAATGTGAAATGACACTGATAATTTAAGTAATATATTGCCAGCATTTAAAAATCAGTATTCGGCAATATTCATTCCACACACCATAATGAAAATTCAATCATATAGTTTGCAATGCTCTTTGAATTAGACAAAATATTCACATCACCTCTTTAAACAGGGCAGCCAGGGAACATATTTTCTAGAATCTCTTCAGCAGTAGAAATGCATCATGACTGAAATATTGTTGGAACGGATATTGATTGCTACACTTGCCACCATTTTGTGCAGTAATATCCCATGCAAACTCCTTTGTACTTGTGTATAATTTTTCCATTCACTGCTAATAAACAAACCACAGTTCCTGTAGTTGCCAAACTCTGGATCTTTCTGATGGTACAGGAAGCTATTGATGTTGTTTACAGTCTCCCCAAGAATAACTGTGAGGAGTCTAAAGAATGCATTTTGAAATATTGACAGACTTTTGTGCAAAATTATTGTATTCAAGAAAAATTATAGACCACTTTTTAGAGAGCAGACAAAAAGAACCACAAAAATGTTCAGAGAAAATGCTTAACAGTTTTCAGGGAACTAAGCATTTACACAATATCTTTACATCATTCAGTGCTCAGTTTTTGTGTTGCCTCCACAGGTGATACTGTCTTTTCTCAAAGTTAGTTTTTAGTAAAGTGTTCTCTGTTTTTCCAGCTTTTTCTTTAAAACCATAAGGGTTCCATAAGTACAATTACCAAAAAGCACGTTGTTGAATACGGTGTGGAAAGTAAAAGATTTGTTGCTATCATTACCCTGTTTTGTCCCTCTAAAATGTGATGAAAATTAGCAAGTTGTAAAAACAAAATCAAATTAAATGCTCATGGATTCTCAGCCTGACCAGTACAATTTTTTTCTTGGGTAAGATTTCTTTGCGAGATGATAATGTCTGAATTGGGGCGGGCGGGGGGACCCAGAATTGTAAATAACATAATACCTGTAATTTTGTTCAGCAAGGGTTCTCTTTAAAGACTACTTTTATATGCTGTCCTATATCATAAGATATGTTCTTTGGCTTATACAAACAAGCACTAATCTCAAAAAAAAAAATATATATATAAGGAAGAGTTATGTCTATTGTTTACTGATGTGAGACATGCAACCTCCATGTCACTGCAACCACGTCTTTGATCTCTTTTCTGTCAGAATTATTTCCTGACCCTGAGGGTAAATCAAGAAGGTTTTAGAATACCCAGGTATATGCCAAGAAACACTCAAATGTTCAACAAGATATTCCTGCTACTGGTATAGGGTAAATGTTCAACATAGGTAGGTATCCCTGTACACTTGTGTGCAGTCTATTTTTACTTTAAAATAGTATAAAGATTTCTGTGGGATATGTTGAATTACTAAACTCTGATTTAAAAAGAGATATATTTGAAAAATTATTAAAAAATATTTAAATAATTAAATATTCACCATTGTCCTGTACATAGCACAGTATTTCTGAGTAATTCAAGGCATGGAGTAATTGCAGGTTTTGACAGCATCCACTTTATAATTCTTCACTTCTATGCCATCAAGGAGCAATACTTTAGCCTACATTCATGATGATAATATTTTAGTGCCTCAAAAAAGGCATTATCTGTCATCTGTCTATCACAAAAATATAAGCCCTCATCCAGGAGATCTCTCCTCTTAACAATTTCTTACTTCTACCTGTTTATCATATGCTATCTGTTGCAGCTTTTCTCTTGGTATTTGAGAAATTGCCACTCACTCTGAAGCAGAGTGATTGCTCCCCAGAAACCAGGGCTTTATTCAATTATGTTAAGGCATTATGTCTCAAGGTAACTGGATAAAACATTTGCATGTGAAAGAACTCTATTTTACAGTATATACTGAGTCAGTCAGTATACAAAACATTATTTTTATTAAAATCATGGGGTTTTCTTCCTAAGAAAAGTGATCTAAAATGTTTTTTATTGTGCACAAATGGGAAAATGAGTTGGTTCCAGAAGACTGCATGAGCAAAAATTGCATTAGCAAATTCACAGAAGTTGCTGCACTGCATGGAAACAAGTCAGGTGTCTAGGAGTAAGAAAGTCCATATGGAAACCAATGTAAGCAGCTAACGTGCAATAGTACTGTTTCTTTGCAGTTTCTGGCTCAACTTCTGTTCTATTGCTTGTTTCACAGTGCTTTCAGAGATTTGGCCACTGAACAAGGAGAACTAGGAATTAGGGCACAGGAGGAGGGTGAGGAAAGAGCATTCTGGAAGATAGCGTGGAATTAAGAAAGGCCTGTTGTTTTGCAGCTCTGAAAGAAATGGCATCTTTGCCTATTATCACACAGATGGGTACTCAAAGTCTTGTAGAAATACCACTGCTGTAATTGCAAAAATACTCCAGTTCCCCAAAGTCTGCACAATTAGAAGATAAATAAATGGGGGATTTTGTCATTATTTTCATAACAATATTAATATGCTGATGGTTTGAGTGATTAATTTTTGTAGTTTATTTTTAATTGAACAAAAATATGCTTTTGAGGGCAAATACTGAGAACTCCTAAAACCCTTTTGCAACAGAAAAAAAGAGTGTGATTGGTCAGTTCTTGTATAGACACTTGTAAATATATTAAAGGAAGATTTAGGCAAACACAGGATAATAGTCTGCCATTGTAGTATTTTTGGTCAAACTGTGATCTTAATCCCATATCATTTTTCTTATTATTGGATTACCACAGTCTCTGCCAAGCAGTCTAAGTATGCAATGGCTATCCATCTTTTCTTGCATACATATAATGATTGGGAATGACTGGGAATTAGGCTTGAACTCAAAGGCAATCTAGTTGTAGAGGCCTGCCTAAGAAAAAAAAATGAAGCCTAGAATTGAATTTAATAATACATTTCTCACCTTAAAATTTTCTTAATAATTAGTAATTATACCTTAATTATGTTAATTATATATTAAATCTTAATAATTTTTCACCTACTTATAAGTAGCCTTATGTAAAGTTGTGTGTGAGGTGCTGTTGAGTTGCTGGCATGAGCATAAATCCACAGTAGTTCTAAGCAATCTTTGAAGGCAACTTTATCTATTTGCATTTCTAGTAAATTTAGACAACTGCAATGTAATTAGGGGGTATTGTGTTTTTTATAACCCATTCTAACACCTCTGTTTTTTGAGTAGGTTGTAAAGGAATCTTTAATGACCATGAGTGCTTTCAGTCTGAATCTTATTGTCACATCCCAAAGATAGAACCTGAATATTGTCAGAAAGTATCTGCATACTATTATCTGCTACCACAAATATTATTAAGGTACTCTGTGGGAAAAGCACTGCTATTAACAGTGCTAAGATGCCCTGATTAATGCTTTTAAAGGCTGGAAAAGGGCATAGTCAATGGACTGTAACTTTTTTCTGGTTTTATAAATCTACATGTTCTCATCATATTTGGCATAATAATCAAACTAATAAAGTTTCTAGCTCTGAAGATGATTCTAGTTCATTGCACTGGAATGGCTGAATCCATAAGCTACCCACTAAAACGAAATCATTAAGTAGCAACTAAAATGAAATATGTTTATAAAGCTATTTTCAGGTATTATCTAATGGATGCATATCATCATACCACAGCATCTTATTTTCTCAGCAAATTGTTTTTAGGGGATGTGTGCAGAGAGCACTTATAAAATTTAATGCAATTCAATGTAATGAAGAAATTTGCATTTGAAGCACAGTCACTTACAAATGTTATGGGACAAGCAGCATTCTATTAGAAGGCATTTCAAATGTTTCTGAACAGCAGCTGAGGAGGATATTTCCTGATGTGGTTCTATTACTACAGCACATTTTCTCTTCATCTGTAACTACTTTTTAAAAATAGAAAAGGCAAAACGGAAACTTCAGTTACCAGAAAATACAAAGGACCTCAATTCATCTTTTGAGAGAAGTAATGAGCAGAAGGCTGCAGTTAGTCATCCACTAAAGCTTTACAGTGAAGACACTCTGATAATTTGATTGCTCATTTTGAAATAGAAGTTCTCCCTGTCCCCAGAAGGTTTTTCTTTATATTGGCAGCTCTGATAGGTAGTTTGTTTAATGAAAAAGAGGAAATGCATAATGACTTACAAAATTTTCTCTGCCAAACTCTCTTTTCACATTCTCCTTCTGTTGCTGATTCCATATTTCTACTGGAAAAGGACCCAATATTCTTCCTTTATGATAGCTTAATCAGGAGCTATGTATGACCAGTTTATATAAATGTTATAAATCATTCTGAGGCAACCAGAATGCCAGGAAAACTTCCATGTTGCCATTTTTTAAAAATCTCCTGTAGTCTCCAATAATCTCTCCCTTATTTATGCCCACGCACACAAGCATCTTTACCTTTACTTCTGATTTTTTCTGATCTACCCAAGTTGATTTGTGTCCCAGAGCCTTCTTCCAATGGTGTATTGTGGCATTCTGCCACATTGCATCTCTAGAAAAGTACTGCCATGCTGCTACTCTCAGAGAACTACTTCCAATAATGTCTAGAAATACAGCAGAAAAGTATACATTCTCCATAACTCATTTAGACACAAGAGTCCAAAAACCATCCTGTATCACTCAGAGAAAACATGGGCTTCTTTGATGAGGAGTTGAGCAGAGAGTCAGGTTATGGCATTAGATTGAATATGCAATGCTGTTAGTGGAAAATTATTATTTTTACCTCTCTGATAACAGCCATTTATCTACAGCTGTCTCCCTATTGATGGTTTTAAAACTGAATGTAGAAAGCTATCTGCCTTCTTCACCATTTGGATGATAAACTGCCCTCTGTTGACTATCATAAGTGGCAACTAAAATTTTAACTGCATCCCCACAAGTTTTGCAGAGAACACTTATTCTTTAATTCCTGCTGGATTCCTCCGTTTGTACAACTTACTTAATGAATCTTGAAAGACCAAAGAAGGGAATTACACTTCAGAAACTGAGGTTATCCACCATATTAAAGGATCAAGATGTCACTCAGGATATAGAATGATCAGTCCAAAATGGTTTGGTGCTTCTGAATTTCATCACCTCAGGAGAATTATAAATCAAAGGCATGTAGCTATAAATGTGCAGTATGGAAGGATATAGACTCCACAACAGTGTGCTTCATCAGCTTATTTGGCACTGTGGCTTAGGTGGAGTGACATTACATAATTTGTGATGACTTTGTTCTGACATTTTCCCATCATAAAGAATTGAGGGACCAAAGTCACAGAAATGTCATCGGTGATAAATTCAAGCTAGACTTTAATCTTCGTCACTTGAAGTAACATCAAAGGGGAATAACATAGCCTGCAAGATACTTTAGACAACTTATTAAAGAAAAAAGATCCACAACTGACAGATTGAGTGAAAATTGCATTGATAATTTAAGGTGCATTTTCCTTCTGAGCATGTAAAGGCTTCACATATAAAGGCTCAAGTTAACCAGAATCTCTGAAAACATTCAAACCTCTGTAATTTTGTGGTGGCTGTATCTGCTGTTTACCTAGCAGACTTAATGTTAAATGTTAAAAGGTCTTTGAGAAAGCAATCTATTCAGTACCTAATTTGAATAATAAAAGCATAGTTATTATTGAAAATAATGCTGCTGATTGCTTGCACTTGAGATCTAGACTCTAAAATTATACGTAAGACCTATTCAATTTTTCCAGGAAAACTTCAAAGAGCCTAAAACAGAAGTGATGTCTTTGGGCCCTATCATAACCAACAGATAAAGACAGGCAACTCCAAAATATTAATTGCTTCATGGCTTGATTCCAGTGAATTTTTAATACAGTGTAATACTTGGATTTCACTCTTCCCTTTCTATATTAAAAATCATCTTACTTTTCAAAAATAGGAATTACAATCTGTGTATTCATCAAATTCTGTTTTGATCAATATCTGGACAAAGTTTGGATTTTTTTTAACCCCCTTGCAGTCATCTGACATATTCCTGTTTTACTTATCTCATTTGAACAACTATGAACTCAAATCCAACAGTGACTAATGCATTGATTTAGCATCACAGGAATGCTGGTAATCAGATGGTGAAGAATTGATGCAACACTGTCTCTAAAGCAATAATCTCTCCAATTTTTTTTTCAAAAGCTGATCTTTTCAAAACAAAATGAGAATTATAGTATAGCTAGACCATGGAGTCTTCAAGAAGACTGTTTTTTTAATATATTTTAATATATTTTTTAATATAAGTCTTTGAGTGAAATGTCTACAGTATATCAGGTTTGGGCTATGTGGTTTTGGTTGGTTTGGGGTTTATTTTATATATGTGTGTGTGTGTGTGTGTGTGTGTGTGTGTGTGTGTGTGTGTGTGTGTGTGTGTAGTTTTTTTAAATTATAATCTTCAATAGAAAGTGATATGACGTTATATAATTTTGCATGCAAGTTAAAAAACATCTGTACTTGGCCAATTCTAAATTGGACTCAATTTGAACTCATGATCTCATAACCCATGAGCTCCAAATCCCATTACTAAACTGGCAATCCATTTGCTTTCCTCCAATGTATGGAGTTTTATTCCATTGTAGAAGTTCTTTTGCTAAATGACCTATATTTTATTGTAAAGAAATGGTTATACACAAGTTTTAATATTAATATCCCATTTTTATTTCACTAGCACAGTTGCAATTATTTCATTCTTCAAAAGTCAGTCTCTGCCAGATTGTTTCTCCTTTTCTTTTTCTCATGCTAGAAATGTCACTTTCTTTTCAGATTTAGAACTGTTATTTTAAGAGATATCCTGGAATATACAGCAAAAACCTTATGGAAACCTTCAATGTTTTTCCCTTCCATTTCATAACAAGTTTGACTGAATTAGAATGCAGAAATCACAACTACCTCATAATTTTTCGATTTTTTTTTTAAATACACAATAACAGAGGACAGTTTGATTGACATATCAAGCAGCACTTCCTTCAAAAGCGATGCCATGTCTGTTTCTCTAAAAATAATGCAAGTCCTGAAAGGTTATTGACATTTCAGCAGAAGAAATAGATTTTGAGTTGTTTGCTAGCAACATGTCCTTTAGAATTTTTTTTTTTTTTTTTTACATTTCCTCAGAGGCAGTGTAATTAACCTTAGAGCAATGGATAAAGCCCATCATCATCAACTGACAGAATAACTTTGTTGTGTAATGACTACTGGTCATATAGCTCTCCTTCAATAACACTGTTCTTCATTTAAAAGCTGTATCAGAACTCTTGACTACCATCTCAGAAAGAATCTTCCCCTTCCCTCTATTCTTGTTCAAGAAAAGTGGCAGGTGCATTGAAGTAGTAACATAGGAAAAAAGAAGGCAACAAAAAAGGCTCTATAGTGTTAGGAAAACGTCACGAGTACCAGATATCTGTGAGATTTGTGTAGTAAAGGAATAGTGGCAAGCTTTTATTTTACTGATCTGTTTACAATCTAGAGAGAAGAGAAGAAATAGAAAAGTATTTACTGGTTTAAATATCTGATGATGTACTGTGCCATTCTTATATATTAAAAACTGTTTTCCTGTGCTGCAGGAATAATGTCTGCAAAGATATATTGATGTTAAAAGGAAAACAAATTGTTGCAATTCAATGAGGGAAGGCTAATGAAAGAGTAAACATATTCATGCAGAAATCATACTTCTTCACGCAGTTTAGTCTAGAATGCTAAATCTTTATAGAATAATATAATCACAGATTGGTTTGGGCTGAAAGGGACTGTAAAAATTATATAATCCTAGAATGGTTTGGGTTAGTAGAGATGTTAAAATTATCTAGTCTTAGTCCCTCTGCCATGGATGGGCAGTTTTCACTAGTCCAGATTGCTCAGAGCTACAGACTGCCTGGTCTTGAACATATTTAGGAATGGGTCATCCACAGCTTCCCTGGGCAACGTGTTCCAGTTTCTCACCACCTTCACAGTAAAGAATTAGATTTTTTAAAAATCTATATTTTTTTAGATTTAGGAAATATCTAATCTTATATCTAAGCAAAACCTGCCCTCTCTCATTTTGAAACCATTTCCCTTGTCCTATAACAACTTGCCCTTGCAAAAAGTCCCTCTCCATCTTCCTTGTAGGCTCCCTTCAGTTACTGGAAGGCTGCTATTAGGGCACCCTGAAGACTTCTCTTTTCCAGGCTGGACAAACCCAATTCTCTTAACCTTTGCCTCTCCAGAGATGTGATGTGACTTATTTATTTCTTTTGAAATCCTGTGGCGACTTTTGTTGATTGTTTCCTTTGCTGTTAACAGCTGTCACTGGTGAGATAAATCCATTTTCTTTTTTTTGGTATAAAGCCCAATTTCATTGGGCCAATGCCTTTCATTGACTGTTTTTTGACTGATTTTGACAATTGTTTTGACAATTTGACTGATTGACTGATTTTGTCTCTTAACAAAAGCTGAGGCTGAGAATAGCAAAGGGAATTACTCTAGCAGACACATTTTTAGCTAGACAAATGCAAGATCATGTTTGAAAATGCTGATATTTAGAAGTAGTTAGGAACTTTTCCAGATATATGAAATTTTAAAAAATAAGGTTGTGTTGATTTTTTCCCTGTTTTGGGGGAAAAAAACCCCATTGTCTCTGAATGCCTTTTCACTCATTTGAAATATTGGTATATAGCTTTTTTAGTCCTTAGATATTTTTTCTTCTGTGATGCAGTCTACGACTGCCAGCAAGACAATCTTAATAAAAAAAATACATACAATAACTAATGAAATACTCTTGTTCTTCTTTGCAATTCATGTCTTTTGAGTAATTCATTCTTCATATTGTACGTCTTCCCATTAGTTCACTACACAATACTTCTGAATTAGTTATATTTACTCTATTTTAATTCTGCTTCCCCTCCTATCCTCACCATTCTCTTCTCCCCTAACCTGAATTGTACACAGACTGTGCATCCTAACTTGTAATTAATCTCTTCTTTAAGCAAATAGCTTTTCTGTTCAGCCTCTGCTTTCCACAATTTCAGTAATTGCAGTAATTTATTTTCATGCCCTAGCATATTTTATGACTTCTTGGCAATGATTATTTGAACATGGATGTCTCCTAAGAATTTCTCCCCTCCCTGATCCTTCTTGGACTCTCTGTCCCTGGGCTAAATCTCTACATGGTCACAGCAGTTGCCTCATTAACTCATCTCACTCTGACAGATGCTGTTTTCTTTGTTTTTTGTCTACTGTGGTTCTTCAGTTCCCATAGAAACCTGTTCAGATGCACAGTCAATTCAGCTTGATATTTTAGCTTTCTGGTTTTTGGGGACAGAAGTGGCAGCCTCAGGTGGGAAGAATTCCTGTGCCTGGCTCCCTCAGCCTCATCATGAGGAAGAAGCGTGCCCCCCTCCTCCCCCATAAACTCAGAGAGGCGTTGAATCTAGAGTAAGTAAGAAGTCCTTAGGTTCTGTGAAGTTCATTACATATCTTCATTTCTTAGATGTAAACCAAACCACAATACCTACAAAGAGTAAAATTATGTAGTGATTCCAGGGCTTTCACGTTTTGACAGCAGCTGCAGCAATAACAGCTCATTTCATGCTTTTACAGGGTTTCTTTACAACCACTATGAATAGAAACTCTGTTTTTTCTAGGAAAAAAAAAATCAGAAAGAGAGAAATTTCTCAGAAATCAGTGGTTTTAGGTCTTCTTTGCTTGTGAGAATTTCCTATTTGTCTCAGGTGAGAAAGAGAGTGCAGATCTTTTTAAATGTGCCAAGTACAGAGGCAAGAAATGCAGTGGAATATCATATATCTTTTCTAGGCAAAGATACATAAGGAGACATACGTGTCTTTGCCAAATTTAGGGTCTTTCTGAATCACAGCCAATTTCATGAAATTAAAATAAAACATTTATGAACCTGGAAGTGTAAATTAAAGAATGTAAGGTTTAGTAGTTTCTCTACCTCAGCTGATGTCCTTGCATACTGAACTTCAGCAATTCTGCGTCTTAATGTGGCATCAAATCCCACATATATTTTTGCCATGACTAGCCTGCTGAATGTCAGCAGACCTGTATCTATGAATGACATCATAACACTTGATTAGCTGGTTTTGAGTTTCTTGACATTTTAATGCCATGTAAGTACTATGCATATGCATTGTGCTATAAAGTAGTAATAATTTTTATTCTTCAGGAATTTATTTTCAACTGTTGTAAAAATGTTATTGAAATATGATTATTATGAATGGGAGGAGGGAAAGAGCTGTATCTAGAACAGATTGAAAACCATTTTTCACTTGCTTACTATTCCATCTCTCGTTAGATTTTTCTATTCAACGCATTGTGAAGGCAGCCCTGAATACAGATAAGCAGTAATACCTTGGCAGTAAGCATAAGATGCAATTAAAAAAATTTTCAATGAGTGGTGCTTGATAAAGCAGCATACTTGCTCCTATTCAGGTGCCTTTTCCTTTTTTTTTTTTTTTTTTTTTGTTGAAATGTTTCAAAGGAATTTTTGGATGCAGAATCTGCAGTGTGGGCATACACACAAAAGTCCCAATGAATATAATCACCCTGTGTTTCTTCTCTTGCTCATCTTTTCAAAGGCTTGAATATGAAAAACAAACAAAAATATTGTATTAATATCTTATTTCATTTGGCCTCACTCAGGCCCCACTGCTGCTCTCCAGTGTGGCAGAAGCAGCATGGTCCTGGATCTTCTCCACCAAGCCAGGCAAAAACTGTGTGGGTCCTTCTTTCATCTCTGGCATCTCCCTTTTCCCAACACCAGCAACTTCCTGCCAGAAACACACTCCCAGCAATAATATGACTGTTATGGAATTCAACAGTGCCAGAAACTCCAATCCATTTTTTTGCTTTACCCAGGACAATGCTTAAATCTTGGATGAGCATCTGCAGATCCTGAAAAACTTGCTTATAACAGCTGACTCATTTTCAGGGCATCTGAGAGAAAAAAATATAATTTCTTGGTTTTGTCTCCGTTACAGCATGAGACAAAGCACTTCTGAGGTTTTATTTGTCTGTTGGATTCTTAATAGTGAAATTAGTGAAAAAGAATTTGCTACTTAGAATTTGTCAGTATGTATATTCTTAGTGTAATTTAAAATGTTTCTTTTTCTTGTAAGAACTAAATAAGGAAAACTATTGAATTGGTGAGAATTATCCCACATTAGACTATTTCCAATTGCAGGGAAAAAAGTTGGATATTTTTCCTCTTCTAAGTCAGTAAATGTTTATGGCCATAAAGAGAACTGGACCAAGGAATAGAAAGATTCTAAGTTCTTGTGCTGACTTCGGCTGGGATAGATCTGATTTATAGCATGAGGGTATATTTTTTACTTATTCTGAAAACTGTTGATTACACAGGGATGCTTTAGTTACTGCTGAGCAGTAACTAAACTCTTTATATGAATTAGTGCCTTTTCTGCCTCTTACCCCACCTACCAGTGAGCTGGCTGTGAGTACATAAGACATTGGGAGGGGTCACAGCTGGGTCAGCTGACCCCAATTTACCCAAGGGATACTCCAGACCATATGACATCAATTTCAGCATATACAGCTGGAGGAATAAAAAGGGAAGGGGTACTAAAAGCAGTGGTCTTTTTTTTTTTCCAAATAACTGTTATGCATGGTGGAACCCTGTTTTCCTGGGGATGGCTGAACACCTGCCTGCCTGTGGGAGGTATTGAATTAATTCCTTGTTTTGCTTTGCTTGTGTGCACAACTTTTGCTTTCCCTATTAAACTGTCTTTATCTCAACCCATGAGTTTTCTCACTTTTTCCCTTCCAATTCTCTCCCTCCAGATGGGGAGTGACTGAGTGGCTGTGTGGTGCTTAACTGTGGTTAACTATGACAAGTCTTCAGTACTTCAGTACTGTAAATATTTGAGGATTTTCCTTTGTTTTGTTTTTGGTTTATCTTTGGCACTCTATTGTAAAGAGTTTTACTTCCTTCTCTCTTTTGACAGGACCAACCAGTTCACTGCCTTTCTGGCTTAGGTCTTTCCTTAAAATTACTAAAAGTCTGTGGAGTGAGAGAAAAAAAGTCTCTATTCTTTAAAAAAAAAAGTCCTGAGAAGTGCACATGTGAAGAAGCAGAGGTCTGAATTTTTAGGGAAAATCACAGGGAGGAGATGAAATTGAGGTATTTGAGGAAACAAATAAGTTTGTGACTTTTAAGGGGAAAGAAAAGAGGAAAAAATAGTCTAGGTTTTAGGGAGAGGAATAAAAAAGGTAAAATAATTTGAATATCGGAAACAGAAATTTAAAACAAGTGGATGATCGGAAGTTTGTTAGAGCAGAAAGAAGCAATGGAAACATATGCATGGAAGTGAAGTAGCCTAGGAGAAATGTCTGGAGGGAAGAAGTTATTAGTGATGTTGGGTCACAGCATGAGTCTGTCAGATGTCACAGTAGGAGAGAAATGAAGGAAAGTGTATTTGTACTTGAGGAGCTGGAAAATGAAATATGTGAGCTTCTAGAGTTATAAAGAAATCTCTTATACAATGTAATAAGCAAAACTGTTCTATCCTGCTGTATTTTATTGCAAAATTGCTCCATCCTGCTGTATTTTATTAAGGATCATATATATGCTCTAGTGAGCAGTTTCATCAGTATTGTGATCCTCCCAGACTTACTAACAAAGCAAAGGGATACCACCCTTTCTTGAACAAACAACAGCTACAGGGTTGTAGAGAAGTTCAAGGCAAACAATTAAAAAAAAAAAAAGAAGAACATTTTTCTTCTGTGACTGGTAAAATAATTCTGAATTATAGTCTAGCCTGTTACAATTAATTGAATCACCTGTCCATCACTTGTCCAGCAGTTAAAAATTAAAAGTTAAGGTAGCATTTATTTCTTTTGCTGTTAGATGTCAATGATGTCAGAATGAAATAGGAAAAAAATGTTTTCAATCACATATACAAAAAGGTTATACGGGCACAATAACTACCTATTTGAATCCAGTAATCCAGTCCTCATGCCTTCATGATGGATATTCCAGGTAGTAGTTTAACAAACTGGACAGAGCCTGCATTTGTTAACATTTAGATCTATGTTTTAGATTCTTTGCTAGTAATTTTTGTTGCCATTGTATTTGATTGCTTTACTTAAAATTCAAAAATATTGCCAAAGTGAAAAAATATCTGAAAATTGTCAGTGATATGTTCTTTTTTATCTTAGAATTATTAATCATAAGAGAATACACTTTTCAGTTCATGGTTAATAAATTGTCAGTTACATTTGAATTGCTCTTGCATGATTAAATGAAAATAAAATTTCATTCTAATGGACTAATGGACTAATAAATATATTTTGATGATTGAGAAGTACACGGATGGAAACTACATGATCTAACAAGTTCATGCAGATGCTGTATCCACACTGCATGGCATGTACTGTTAAGTGACTAATTGCTACTATGGCTTTAATTCATGGATAAGAAAAAAATAATCCCATGCCAATTTTGCATACAATAATACACCACGTACAATATGATTCTTTATTCTGTCCAAAGATTAAAAACTTTTTTTAGCAAACATTTAATCTAGTAATTTCTTAAGCAGCAAACCTAGTCCAGGTTAAGCATTGATTTTAATTCCTCTGGACCAAGTGAAAATAAAAACTTTATATGAAAGTTACATAAACTAATTTTTGTTGAAAAAAGTGTTTGACTTTAAAAGAACTGAATTGTAAGTAGAACTTAAATTCTGATTTAGGATATGGCACAGCTTTCAATGAATAAAAGGTTTTAAACTGTATGTTTTTCCATCTCAGATGGCAAAGGTGTTTTCTTAGTAGTAATTATATGCATCCAATCCCTTGACATTCAGTCATATTTCCAAAACTCAGGTTTGCTGTTTTTATGTTGTGTTTATTTCTCCTTGAAATTTGGAGATGTTAAAAAACATGTAACTCTACCTTAAACATTTTCAGCAATTTAAGCTATGGCAGCTTAAATCTCAAAGCTTATATATCCCACAATTACTCTTGAAAGGGGTCTTCTAAAATGTCACTTCTGGTGTAGTTTTAAAAAGGCCTCAGAGCTTAACTGTTCCTCCTCCAGCTGTGACTTGAACATAGACATTTTTCTTTAATATTTTATTATCGGCATTATCATCTTGAGAAAAAAAAAATCAGCAGATAAGGATAACTATCATATATCCTACTATCAAGACTGCAATGAAGAACTTACAAATATCTTTCCAGCTGGAAATTTGAAGCAAGAATAAATGTTTCCTTGATAGAGCATCTAAGCCTTCCCTTGTTACTGGCAGGAGGAAAGGAAAAAGTAAAGATTCTATCCTCATTTTGCAATTACATGATAAAGATGCTGAAGACAGCCTTTTGAGGCTTGTTGAATTGCTACTTAGTCAAAGGGATAAGCTAACACTAAGATTTTTACCTCTTTTATTTATTTTTTTTTAACTAATGTAATAATTTAGAGGTCAGTTCATATGAGATAAGTCATTTTAATTTGATTTAATGACTCTTGATACTCAAAAACTTTACCTCTGGCATATTTAAGAGAAAATAATGGTTTCAGTTTCTGTTATTAGAGTTGATCCATTTACTTGAGCTGTGATGACTCATTTTTCTCTGAATCTTCTCCTCTCAGCAAGAATGTGGTCATTACAATGTTTACTGCACACTGATAATATACCAGACTATTTGTGCTCCTTCAGTTGAGATGTGAGCAAAATGCATCACTCACACACCTGTGCTCCCTCTTAGCTGCCAGGTTTTTAGCTCTCAGCAGAACTTAATGATACCTGCTTCAGTCTCATGATTGCTAATGAAATGGCATGAATTCTGCATTTCTTATGTCAAGCCAACTTGATGCAGTGCTGATATCCTTCATTCGCTCTAGCTTTCATGTGAAATGTATTTTTGCAAAACAAATATATCACAGAAGGCAGCCAGATTAGCTGCAGAAGAAAAAAAATTCAAGGAGTGCAAATATATACCTTATATACCTCTTGTTTTGACAAAGCCATGTGCTTTTGAGTGAGAAGGAGGGAAATACAATTATTTATCACAAAAAATTTTCTTCTAATAGTGTTGGCACTTAAAATGTAATACTTCTGTGCAGGTTTAAAGCTTTTGTTTTCATGCACTCCTTGTTGACAGACCTTTTTTCTTTTGATCTTGGTCTGTGATCCTTCATAAGGTTGCTAAACAAAGCATGTAACACTAGCAGGGTCGCATTGAAGAATTAGTTTTACAGACAGTAGCTAAAGGCTTGTTGACCTTGCACCAATGAAAGTAGGAATTTTTTTTTTCATTAAATGAAAAAATGTATAGTGCTCTGGAAGAATACCTGCAAACATGTTTTTACCATTTCTCCAATGACATTTTCAGTAAAAAGAACATTTAGAAAAGATGGCAAGTGGTTGACTGGGGAAATTATTACAACATAGCTAAGCAAAATTGAAATTACTATAGTACTCCTATTACTGTTTAACTTCCTACATGGTTTGGTACAAACTCAGATGTGATGTGTGAGAGAAGATTTTATTTGTAGATTACATAATAACCCACAAATTATCAATATTAAACAAGATAAAACTTCTAATAAAAACAAATTACATGTCCTGAAAGTATGAAAATTATTGGTTAAAAACAATCATCATGTTTTTAATAGAAGTGGTGTGAGTATCCCTTCTTCAAAATCCCTTTGATATTCATAGTTGCAGAAGTACATATGTAGAATATGCTTCATGATAAATATCTGAAAATATCTCCAAATATCTGCAACTTTTTGCTCAGGAGCACCATGAGTTATTTGTGCATATAAAACTGAAATATTAATGACTTTTTAAGTCTTTGGGACACAATTGGGCTTATAATAAGGCTTAGAGCAGTACAAAAGGTACCATTGACACTGTATGTTCTGAATAAATACTGTCCTGATATTTAACTCATGAATATCCAGGTCCAGTAAACAATTACTTTTTAGTATGGTGGTTATAAGCATTCTCCACCATGTAACATACAACAGTTCTGTCTTGACATCAATAATCAGAGATAATTTCTTGTAATTAAATTATAATTCAACTAATATACCTACATGATAAAAACGCATTCATTAAGTATGCCAAGAATAAAAATGTTCATGTAGAAAATATTAAATAATACTATCAGACAAATTTTAAGCCAAAAAAAGTAAGGTGGGGATTCTTTTTAATAAATCAGAATTAGATACATCCTTACATAATTCATTATTAAATTATTAATAAGGTTATCTCTTCCCAGATGAAAAGGATGTCGACCAATAAGGTAATTTTATTCAACAGAGATTACTTTAGTATATCTTGTTCGAATTCAATTTCAAATCTTTTTCCAGAGTCAATAACTTCATCTTGTTCTGGCAGAATGGGACATACATTTATAACCTCTCATTTTTTTGACAAAGCATACAGATCCATTGGGAAATATGGAAAAAATGAAAAAGTTAGAAAGTCTGAAAACTGATGTAGGCATGCACTTATTTAAGTTCTGTAGCCTAATTAGTAGAAGTCTTGATCAGGAAGAAAATAGCAAGATTTTAAATGCATGAAGTTGTCAGGTGGAAAGGTTTATTTTTTCAGTTTCTGTTCCTCTATTTGGTATGCTGAAGAAATGAGTTTCAAAGATAAATTTTAAAAAGACCATAGTTTACTGTATCTTTCATTTAAGATTTTCATCTGGCATGTAGGAAGATTCCAAGATTTACTACTGGACACACTTCCTTTAAACCCCTATAAAACTACTTAAAGACCACATTAAAGAATGGGAAAATAGGCATGATGTGTATATCATTAATCTTTGAAACTCATTTCTTCAGGAAACTGTGTAACATAAACAGAAATTATTTTAAAAAATATGTATTTAATGGAATGCAGTAGTTTCACCAAATTTTTTTTTAATTGGCATATCTGTCAGGAAATAGGTGATGACTCTTATGGCTAATCCTGCTGTCTTTACCATTTCCAAGAGATTACATATCAAACACAAGAATTTCTTCTTTTCTTTAACCTTGAATGCAGTACAAGAAAAGAGACTTCTGAGTAGCACTAGTAGATAAAGTGTTAAAGTGTTTTTTCCTTCTTTGAAGGTGTTAGAATATACCATAGAACATAAAGAGAGGATGTAATCAATGATTTTTTTTCATACAATAAATCACAGAACACTTCTATCTAAAGCCTGAATGATTCTGCTCTTAGAACTGAACTTGCACGTGACAAAATACTGTGAGTTAGCTGATGGGACTACACAAGTAAAATTTTACACAAGCTAAATATTAGACAACAAATTTTGTTGAAATGACAGTAACTGACTGAAATGAGAGCAAAATGTTAAGATCTTTCAGGGAATCTAAGTTTTAATTTCACAGTGGTACAGTAGGAAAAAGAGCTACTCAGCTCAATTTTATTTAGTCAGAGCTATTTTATTTCACATTATAGCACATAATTGAAAGCAAACTCAAAATCAGCCTGGGCAATGGTATGACAATCTGTGGAAGCAAATAAGAAAAATTTAAATTCTTTTTGGTACAACTGTAAATGAACAACTGATGCCTCACTGTTGTTTAGTGTTGGGGTTCTCTTTTCTGCTCCTTAACAGAAATAACCAGCAGAGTTAAAAGGAAGTTTTAAGAACAGAATGCAGAGGAAGAGTTATTTGTTTTTGTCATGTTACTTAGGGCACATATTATATAAGCTATGAAGAAAAAAAAGACAAAAAGATTACAAGAGGGATTTTGATAATGTTATCCCTGTGAAAACTAATGAAAATAATTGTTGAAATTCAGTATGAAAACCTAAACTCTCTGACATCAGAAAAAAAAATTGAGCGCTAGTTGAAGAACTCAGCAACAGGAATATGAATAATTGACAATATTTTTCAAGAATAAAAGGAGTTATTGCATAATATAATAGAATGGAAAAACCCTAAAAGCTGAAATTCAGCTGGCACTGAAATTCACACAGCAGGATTGCATCCTGCTCATATCAGTTCCAAATAACATTAGGGCTAGAAAAGAGAATACTTCAGTGTTTGAACTTGAAATATGATAAGTACTCTAGGAATAAGAACTGTAAAGACATGGACTTACTGCAGAGGCTTTTTCCTAGGGGCAATGTACATAAAGATTTTAAGGAATGGTTTCATAATGATCTGATAAAAGTGAAAGTTTATAGTGCTGAGGAACATTACTATTTAATGCTCTTATTTAATAGTAAGTTTAAGTACATCGTAGCAGATATCTATCTATTATCTAACAAAATGTATCTCAATCTTAAGTGTTTAATGCAAACTTATTTTAAAAAGTCAACTGCATTAAAAAAATCAAATGAGCAAATGGAGAAATCCTAAAGTACTTTGAGGTAGGATGTAGCTGGAGTTTGCAGAAAAATACTTAAAATTATAAAATCGTTATTTACTTTAAGATAGTGGTACATAAAAATAAATTTTTAGTTATGCTGAAAGACTGAAATTTGACAACTGGATTCAGTAAAAGGATCACAATTTTTGAAGAATTAAGCCATAGTATGGACTCCTTTTTTTCCTGGTCTCTGCCTTATTTATCTAATTTCTGTGCACTGTCACTCAATATTATCTTTCCTGAAAGATTATTTACTTCTGCCATCCTACCACTGCTTTGGATTAAAATGTAAATGGACCATGTACTTCTTTTTAGTTTCAAGTTCACCAGTCAAACTTGAGGTAAACCGATTGTAAATAAAAGTAAATAAATATTATTGCACTGTTCAGTGTAGTGATCAAAAGAAATAATGGTCTAGATATGCAGAAATGCAGCTTTCCTTGCCCACCTCAGTCATGTATTTTTCAGGCTACTGGATAGGTCACTGATAATTAAGGCATGACAGATTTTAAAACTGCATGTAAAACGCAAACTAGAAAACTACGCATTTTGATCTAATAATGTTACATGCTGCTTTATCATTTTAAATATTTGTGTTGTCTAGCAAATGGACACACATTAGCAATTTAACAATACATTGAAATATTTTGTGCATGATGGTTTACTTCATCTGTAAATTGAAATGTCAGAAATGTTTCTACTCTACATTTTCAAAAGTCACCAGTGATTTATTTTAGCTCTTCTTTAAAAAGCTAAAAATCCACAATATATTTCTGAGAGATATGAAGATACAGTAAAATCCCTGTTTAAGCTATATCAGTAGTTTAGTGGATTTGGCAGATCTTTGCAATCTTCTGTGTCTTTCCTGCTTTATTTTATATCTTTATTGACATCAGCGGAATATATTATGAAAAACTGCAGAATTCTGTTTATGAACTCTGATTAAGATTATTAATCATAAAATGGGTTGGGTTTGAAGGAACCTTCAAGATATCTGGCTTCAATTCCCCTGCTGTGGGCAGTGACCCAGGTTGCTCAAAGCCCCATCTAACCTGACCTTGAACACTTCCAGGAATGGACATTGACAACTTCTCTGGGCAGCCTGTGCCAGTGTCTCACCACCTTCAAAATGTAGAGTTTCTTTCAAGTATCTAATCTAAACCTACTCTCAGTTTGAAGCCAATGCCCCTTGTTGTATTATTACATGCCCTTATAAACCTTTCTTCTTCAGATTTCTTTTAGGCTCTTGCTGTGGGCCCCAGACTGGACACAGCAATGCAGGTGGGGTCTCACCAGAGCAGAGCAGAGGGGCAGAATCCCCTCCCTGGCCCTGCTGGCCACAGTGCTTCTGATACAGCCCAGGATACAATTTGCTTTCTGAGGTGGCAGTGCCAGTTCCTGCCAGCCTCTCAGCCACCAGCACTACCAAGTCCTTGCAGAGCTGCTCTGGATTTGTTCATCCCCCTGCCTGTGCTGGCACTGCAGGCTGCCCTGACCCAGGTACAGCAGGGTGCACTTAGCCTTGTTGAACCTCATGAGATTCCCATGGCCACAATTCTAATGATCAACCAAATCCCTCTGGATGGCATCCCATGCTTGAAGTGTGCCAACCATCACTGGTATCCATCTGGACTCTGAGCCATTGTCATCAGTGTTTTGTATGGATGCACACCAAGTTAGTATTTGCATGGAGCCCTTTGATTCTTTTTTTTTTTTTTTTTTTTTTTTTTCTTCAGCCAAGTCTTTAGAAGCAGCTCAGGAAGGGGATTGTTCTGAGCTAGCAGAAGACAGATGTTGTTGTAAAGACTCCATAAGACTCCATTGCTGACCTCCATTCTAACCAACAAGCTGTCCCCATTTAAGGGAAAACTGTTTTGTCAAGGGGACACTGTCAACAAATTGATTAAATCTAGTAGTGATTCCCATCAGGTTGCAAGCAGAGGAAGAGGAACGACAAAAAGAACTGGAAATGGATCTGTTTGATTGTCAGGCACGTTCAGCAGTCAAGGCTCAGGAACACTATCTGCATCCAGATGAGGGCTGGGGAAGGATCCCTAGAGCAGTCACAACTCCAGCGTTGCACTGTTGGGCATGAAGCCCTTTGTCCTAGAAGGGTTTTGTGTTTTTGCCATCAGGTGAAACAGAAGAAATGTGTTCCTCACTAGCAATCCTTCAAATGGTTACTGCAGGATACTCCACCATATTTACCCTGCTAGTCTTGTATCTTTATTCATGAGGTTTCCAGGTAATACTAGGTAGTTGTTTGGTTTGGATCAGAGATAGTGGTGCTAGGTGCTGTTGGAAATATTTTATAATTATGTCAGTTTCCGGCTGTCTTAAACTGTTGCCTTCATTGTTCCAATTCTTACATATAACTTATATTTTCCCACACACATTTCCTATCCCATCATGCAACTCCTTTTGTTGTCAGTTCTCCCTCTCTCTCTCCTTGATAGATTTCCTGTAAGTCTAGGATCTGTAGACCAATATGCATCAAATATGACTTCAACTGAATGAATGCAACAGTAGTGTCAATCCTGGAAAAATATTCTGATGGATCATAAATAGTGGTATTGCCAGAAAAAGTGCAATTTTCCTTGATTTGTCATATAGTGAGTAGTTAAATTGAGTGTATAATAAGTGAGCAAGAGATGTTTTCTCAGGAAACGCAGCTGACAGGAGGAGGTGAAATAATCTTCGGAAGGAAGTGCTAATTTTTTACACACTTATCTCCATTTTTCCATCATCTGCAACTCTAGGATCCAATTTATAGATTACATTACTGCTTGCCGTCCAAGTTTTAGTATAAAAATAAGCAAAATCTATTTTTTTCTTAGCTGCTATATTAGATCAACATTGAATGCAAATGTTCTGGGGACCCATGGAAATATGAAAGTCACAATTTTTCTATACTGCCTTTTTTGTTTTCTTTTTAATGCACAGATGTAGCATATTGCTTCTATGTACATGAGTTGTTTAATTTAGTTTAATCCCAGGGAGAAATGTTTTGATATAATAAAGACAGGCACTTGCCATTGATGATTGTAGATTTAAACCCACAAAATTTTCAGTTGAAGCTGAAGATACAGTGAATATAAAAAAAAAATAGATTAAAAATACAGAGATAAAAGTATAAGTCCTGATTTTTACTGATTCTTATCTGACTAGTGAGATGAACCTGCCAAACACCCTCACCAGCTCCTGATCACTTTCCTCTCCATTGGGCTGGGATGAAAATCAAAGGAAAGTGATAGATCATGGATTGAGAAAATGAAAGTTTACTATAATAGAGAATGAAAAAGCTGTGTTTGCAAGCAATGAAGTGATTCACTATTTCCCATCAGCAGGCAGATGTTGAGCTGTTTCTGGGAAGCAGGGACTCTGCACCTGTAAATGTTTCTTGGGGAAAGAGGAGAGCTTTGGAAGTCCTGCCTTCCTTCCCCTTTCCCTGAGCTTTTGCTGCTGAGCACAACATTTTATGGCTTGGAATATCCCTTTATACAATTTGGATCAATTGTCCTGTCTGTGTCCCTTCCTGACTACTTGTGCCCAAGTGTGCTTGCTTTGGGTCAAAAAGTGGGAAGACAGAAAGACTTGATGCTGTGTAGAGGCTATTGAGCCAAAATACTGCTGTGTTATCAACAATTTTAGCCACAAAGCACAGCACCATATGGACTGCTATGAAGAAACTGAACTCCATCACCGCCAGAGATTTGCATTGCAGCCCAGTACAGAGCAGGTTTTTCTGCTGAAATACTGTAGCTATTTACTTACTCTGTAGTCTGTGTCCATGAAGACAGAAACACGAGTATGGTCTTTAAAGGCAGTGGGGACAAATGCAAATTGTTTACTCCTTCCAAGTAAAGTGTTCAGTAATTTTATGTAAATTTGTTTTGAATGTATTAATCATACTCTTGCTATGTGTTTTGCAGTGCAGGATTAGACTTTTTAAAATAACAGTGTCATTTACTACATAGCTTTTTAATGCATTTTCTAATGCATGTTATGTTCATTTGACCTTGCTAGGTACGTTATTATTTGCCTACCAGTTAGCATATGAATTGCTCAGGAATTTATTTCTATTCGGTGATTAAAGCATTTGTCTTATGTTCTTGTTTTCCAATTATTACTTATCACTTGTTCTCTAGTTCAAATATATGAGAAGCAATATTTTGACTTATTTTCTTAAAGACCATAAGTACTTAGCTAATGCTGTATGAGTGTAATCCCCTTAATAAATTGACAGCTTTATTTTACATTAACATTCCCTCATTTGAAACTGCATCTATTTTACAATCATCTTCTAAAAGCAGTCTAGTAGATGTCACTGTTATTTCACAGAGATATTTCCTTTACTTCTCTTTTGTTTTTGTAAACTTGTGAGTGCAAATTTGTTTCTCTAGGAAAAATCATGTGCTGAATCTTCCTCTCATGTTCTTTAGAAGGAGAGGGCTTTCTTAAATTTGTACTTCCATTGCAAGTAAAAATAGCCATGTTAAGAAAAAAAATGCCTTAAGTGGAGCAGGACAGTGTATTATAGAGACCCAGTCTAATTTTAGTGTATTCTGTGGGCTGTTGGAATCACTTTGCCAATAAATACTCTATTTTTTTAAGTTAACAGTAATTAGCCATAGCTAGCTCTTGTGATGCTTATTTACTTTTTTCAACTTTTACCGTCATTAAAGATACCCCTACTGAAAATATTCAGTTTTTACACACAATAGCTTTCAATAACATACCATTCTCCCTCCTTCCCCTTCATGTTTGCCAGCACTTTATGGACTGGGCTTCATAAACTATCCATAACTGGCCTTGATTAAACAGGAAGAGATAGCAGACGAAGGTAATTTTCAACATCAACTCTGTTGCCAAAGAAAACATGTAATTTTTTTCTAGCTCCATAGAATTATTATCTCCAGATAATATTTTCAGAATGCTTTATTTCAGTTCTTTCTTTCTTAAATACTTAGTTTTTTTATTACGTGACATTTTAATTTTCTGTATACGTAAGATATATATTGGAGTGCTATACATCTGTTACATGACAGAAAACAATATTAATCAGCTTAGACAAACTTTAAGCAATCATGACAACTGTGATAAGGCCATAAGAGGCAGTATTCAAAATGTGTTGATGTCTGTTTCTTTTTTCATGATCATTTATTTTTCACCATTCTCTCTATGACTCCAAATATGAGCTATGAAAACAATACAAGTTTTTTAGCTGGATTCTTTTTCTTTATAGACTCATACATATCTATGCATATGTGTTTATATGTGTATAGATACACAAAAAACTATTTATATATGTGTGTGCATATATATATATATCTGCGTGTATATATATATAAAAGAGTTAGATTTATTTTACTAATAATTATATATGTATATTATAAAGACCAATTTTGGGAAAAGCATAAAGTTGTTATTTAGAGAAGAGAACAAAATAAAATTTATTTTTTCTATCTTTTATTTTTAAAATTAAAACTAGAGAGTTGATAAGGACACTAACTATTTGCTATGCATTTATTAGTTAAGGCAGGATTCGTTTAAAAGTTAAAAGCACAGTTATCCCTGAAATATGGTTTAGATGCCTGAAAGTACCATAATCACTACTCACCATTTTGATTCAACCATCTCTGGATATTCATGCCAGTTTTCCATAGTAGCAGTAACAGTAAGACCAAACATTACTCAGTAATAATTTAGCAAATTGTATGTTGGTTAAGTTATACTTTGGGAGAGATTTTACTTCACAGAAAGGTGGATCAAAGTTCAAAAATCAAAACAGGGTGAGCTCTTGTAAGCCATTTTAACTCACTGTTCCACAGGGGATGTATACTCAGATAGGGCAGATGGGAGCATTTCTAGAAACATCTGTTGTCCATCATTCTTCTGCTCAGCAGCCCAGATGCTGTTGACAAGCTGCGTGTAACTCGTGCTGACAATTTGTTCAGTGTCTTTCCTGCTGTGACTGAGGTTGTTCTGGTCACACCATCTATCAGATATACAGGACACTGTGGCCCTGCGAGAATGGCTACAACTGTTTTGTTGGTCAATGAGCAAAAGTAGTCACTAAATCAGTGAAAAAGTTTCCCTAACTAGAATATGCCTCTATCTTTCAGAAGGAATGTTGCCTCTTTCCCCCATTCTATGTGAAAGTGAACATCAGTAACTGAATGTTATGCACACTAGAAAATTCTAAATTGCTTTCTATGCCTTTTCCCTCTATTTTTTTAGTGACATTGGCAGATATTTCTCTACCCTTGTGTTTTAAAATTATTTCCATCTCAGGAATGTGACATACAAGTGGGAAATTACGCATACCTTATTGTATAAATGTCAGGCTTTTCAGTTTGGAAATGCTGCTATAAAATCTTTACAATGATAGGAAGGTGATTTATACCCGTTATCAGGCTTAAATTTACATCTTCCCAATTTTTTAGCCTGAATGAATCAAAAAGATTTTGATATTTGTTAGAGGTAGGGGAGGAAAGAAAGCTAATTTTTTTTTTTTAATTATAGGTTCTCCAAATCATGAGCTAAACCACTGGATTTTAATAGGTCAATATAGAACCGCTATAGACTATTTAAAGTCCCCTCTATTATGAATGAAAAAAAAGTGTAGAATGCTATTCTGCTTCAAGACATGGGAATATATTTATGAATTTCTTATGAGATGGGTAATGTGTAGTTCTTGTGTGACAAATAAGAAAGCCTTGCAGATTAGTTATGATCATGTTTAGTGTACTGGTATTAACAGGTTGGTAGTGGGACTCCCACGGTCAAATGTGAATGAATACAAGTTTCTTAGGATGGCCAGAAGAATCACAGAAAAAAACCTATTATATAATGACAACTGAGTGCTCCCTAAGTACTGAATATATGGCTGAATTTATGTAACCCTTAACGCATAAATAATCCAATAAACTTGCAGGAACATGTAGAATAAGAAAACATTGTAAAACTGCAGGCAGTGTCTCTATATTGAATGAAATCTAGCCTTTATAATTAAATTAAATGTGTGTCAATTAGACTATACTTTGATTAACGTAAATTTGCAATACTTCCCATTTAATGATATATTAAAAAAAATTTGCTCCTTTCAGAAAGATATTCAGAAGGCCAGAAAAAAATAATCTGAATGCTAACATAGTCCCTAAAATTTCCCACCAACATCCTTAAAGAACGCACATATATGGAACTAACATGTTTTTTAGAAAATGCCCTGTACTTATTTACAAACTTTATTTCAATTTGTTAAAATCTTTTAAAAATTAGCTGGTTTTAGTCCCGATTTCTCCAGTTTTTCCCCATATTTATTTTTGTTACTAAAAATATTTTCATCATCAACATCAGATGTACTATTTCTAAATAAATATTAATCCATTCTAAAATAATTCTAACAAGAAAGGTAGAAAATAATGTGGCTTATTCTGAAGTGCCACTTTATAATTGCTTTTCACCATGATTCTAATGGATTTAAAATGTCACTAAAATTATTTATTTTGCAAATCAAAAATCAATAATGATTTGGAGTCCAGCTTGCAAGAAAATTAGAGGTAAAAAATCAGGCACTTTATACTTTGTGACAGATCTTTTTCATAAATGTATTATTTTAATAGAGTATTTCATCACACTGAATAATAATATGTATGTGTAACGATGCACAACATGAATAGCTCTTGAGATGGAAGATTAATGCAGCATTATGGTTCTACATCTTGGTTCTAAGTCTGAATCACATGCATTATCAGGCAACAAGTGGGAGGTCTGCATTCTGCAAACTTTTCTGAAATTAAGAAACCATGACTTCCTATGCTTCCAGCTCCAATCAGACATAATATTTAACTTGCAATAATAAAACTAATAATACCAATAATACCAATATAATAATAAAATTGCAAAAGAGATTGAAAATAAACTGCATGGAGCAGTGAGGCCCTGGTTTATTAGACTTATGTATCTCATATATTTATGTATCTCATATGTAGCTAATTTCTGTTAAATGGTGCAGAATAACATGTAATAAAAGCATTCATTCATTGAAGAAGGTAGAAAGTGCAGTAGGCATACAAGAATTTGTAAACTTATGTACAGTAATATATCTAAAAAAATATTTTAGTTATGTCTGGGAAGGTAAAAAAAAAAACATAGCAAAATCCTAGCCAACAAAACCACAAACAAAGCAACAATAACAACAAACCACAAAAAAACAAACAAACAAAACCAAGACAGAAACAGAACCCAAAAAATTAGTGTTTATTTGTGTGTACTTCTAATTAATGGAAAGTTACTCTGAAAGATTTCACAGTTTATTCTTTTTTTTTTTCCTGTCCCAAAAAAGTGTAGTTGGAACATTTTATTTCTCTACTGCCACTCATCTGACCTCTTCAAATGACAGGGCTAAGGTATTTTTACAGTCTGTTTGAGAAACTACAAGTACCTTATGTGTGTATATTGGGTTTGTGTGGTGGATTTTGGTAGTGAAGGGACTACAGAGCAGCTTCTCTGAGAAGCTGCCAAAGCTTCCCGTGTCCAGTAGAGACAAAGCCAGATGGCTCCAGGGCAGACCTGCCACTGGCCAAGGCAGACCTGATCACTGACAGTGGTAGTGTCTCTGTGGTAACACCTTCAAGAAAGGAAAAAAGTTATTGCTTGAGATAACTGGAGCCAGAGAGGAGGGGAATGAGAATATGTGAGAGAAACAACTGCGCACACCAATATGTTAAAAGAGTAAAGCATGAGACAGAGAGCTCTTTCAAAAGGTGCTTCTGTCACTTCTGTATTCTGGTGAAAGGGTGCTCAACCAATGTTGTCAACTGCACACACAGCAGCTGTAGAGTCTGTTGTAAATGTGGACTAAGTAAAACACTGTGATTTTATTTACCTTCAAACTTCTGTTAACATTTAAACATGTCCATGAACTATCACTTGCTGAACAGCTCCAGTGCAGGCACACCCTGCAGCAGAGCAGAGGTGACTTTTACAGCAAGCACAATAAGCTTCTAGAGCCAGGGAAACTGCAGGAGAGCACTGAGACCCCCATGGAGACAGCAGCTTGCCCTGGGGTGGTGAGCAGAGCCAACACTGACAGCGGCTGCTCCCGCTCTCTCATACAGGGCCCATAGGGAGTGCGAGTGAGCAGGAATGTGGTGAACAGAGCAGGCAAACACAGCATGGCACAGCACCTTGCTCAGGTCTGTGCAACAGGGAGGGCTCATCTCTCACCTCCTGGGAGCATCTAACAGAGGCAGAAACCAGAACCAGAATTTTGTGATGAACGGCACAGAGGTCTTTTCATCTCCAGTCTCATCACTGTATGCTTTCTCAGCTATAGTTTTGGCAGGCTGCAGAGTTCACTCTCCTGTCCACTGCACCAGCCCTGTCAGAGGCCTCCAGCCAGATATTCTGATGGTAGATGTAGCTCTCTGGACCTCAGGCTGCCCAGCATGCCTGATGTCTCTCTGGGCTGACAGCCATTCCTTTTGCAGAAGGTGTGCTGTTGTTGCTGAGCTGTGCTGTCAGGTGAAGGAGGTACAGAAGGAAGTGAGCAGGCTGCCAAGCATTCGTGAGAATGAGGAGAGAGAGGTAGGCTATCCTGGGAAATGCTACAGTCTCAGGAGTCTCAAATCTCCACTGAAGTGGAGCCACAGGTGGACTTAGACCCCTGTCAAGTAGTTAGTCAAAGGTCTGTTTGAACATGAGGGCTGGAAGGTAATCACTGCCTTACTAGGAGGAAGACTTCTACTGCTGAAAACTTAGAATCGTAGGATTCAGTTCCTTGGTATCTGCACAGAAGTTAGGAAATGCGTGTAATTTTTATTTGAAAACTGCAGAAAACCACTGGGATCGGGGTCTAAAATTTAGGTCTTCCCCTCAAGGTGATCAGTTAGTTACAAACTAAAATCCTTTATTTTAAGTCACATAAATCTTGCATATCTCTCTGTACCATGATCAAGTTTCACTAGGCAAGGAGAAGAAGGGATTTCATCTCTGACTGGTTCAAAACCAAATCAAGTCTAATCTTATTTCCTAGACAAACAATGCAATGGATTTTTTTTTTTGGTACATTTGCATTTTGAATGCTTTATGTATTCTCAGAAAATTCACTCAGTATTGAGGACTTACTATAGTTCTAAGATATATTTTTACTATTTCTTTATAACAGGGAAGGTAATTAAAATAAGTCACTGTTTGAAGCTCAAAAATCAACTCAATTTTGTTTGGAGGCTTCAGATTATGTATTTCAATGATGGTATCTAAATGTTGCCCAGCCCTATGGCAATTTCTATGCTGCTTCCTCAGAAAGACTGAAAGGCTCCTATAATTACCCAGCTTGAGATGCACTTGTGGAACAGGTCAGCCCTCAGGTTATTTCCAAAAGAAACACTTGGATCTTATAATGGATTAATCTGCATCCTTTCTGCCATTTGGAAAGCAATTTTGTTTTAGTTTCTAAAAAAAAAAAAAAAAAAAAAAAAGGAAACTTATAAATGTTAATATATTACTTAATATTTTTGCAAATCAATGACAATTTCCGTTTTCTTTACACAAAATGTACAGCAATTGAATCAAGAAAACTTATTGGATATGTTAATGTCTGAAAAGACATACTAATGCTGATATAAGCTGGAATGTCAGCGAGTTTATAAAGATAATGACTGGCATGAAATAGTTCCAAATAATTATTTAATATTCAATTGTTTGGCTTGTGGTTTTTTTTGCTAAATTCCTAACATCTTCTTTTAAAATTATTTTAAACAGCATTCATATAGAAGTCAAGGCAATTTTATAATCTCAAGTGTTAATTTCATGTTCCTTTAGGATACTAATGTTAGTTCATGATTCATTCCTTCAATATAGCCACTGTCAAGGATCTTTGTAGGAGTAAGAATCATTGCTTTTTTTTAAAAAGTCTTTTTTCATTTGCCCCATCCTTTTATAGTTCTTGCTATGATCTGTGAATGCCTTTAATTATTCATTTCTGTGTATGATACAGTAAAATAAAACTATGCTGCAAAGGAAAAAAAACAAAAAGAAACAATGTGTATCTATGGAAGATGAATGAAATAAGGTTACTTTTGTTTTTTAAATTTATATTTCACAACTGGTCTACACTAAAGCTTTAGAGTATATTCTAGACCTGATTTTGGTACGTAATTCATTTTGCTTGCTTTTTACTCCACAGCCCTTTACCTTTTAAAATATTCTTACTATAATACCATTTAGTATTTAAGAAATTGGTCTTGCAGCTAAATTTGAAACCAGAGTGCTTCTTACTCTGCAAAGCATTTATGCCTGGATTTGAATATGGTAGGTTTGAATTTGTTTTCTAGTTTATACCAGGTCCATTACATTCAGATTACTTCATATTTCTGCTGTGACATTAAATTCTTTGCTGTAATGGTGCTCATTACTTGAAACAATTTATATAAGTATCTTTTCAGCAATACTGTTTTTAATTTCATTAATGTATTTTTTTCCTAAAGATATATGCCAAAGTCTTTGTTTCTGTTTGTTTTATTGTCCCTGTGAAGGAAATGAAAGCATTTTGGAAATCATTACAAGTAGCCAGACATCAGTCGTAACAGTGTGAACAGTAAGATTTCCATCACTTGGTCTCTTTCTAAAATATTTAGAAGAATTTTGGGGGGACAGTAATATTTTTAGCCCAATGTAGGACATAAATGATATAGGGCTAGTTAGGAAACACAAAATTGAGGTTATAGATCAGTGTGGATGACACTAATAAGATTCACAAAAGTTACTTATTTTCCTGCTTTGGCTATATAAATGGGGGGAAAAAAGTACTACTTTTAGAGGCATAAGCCTATTTCCACATTTTTTAGGTGCTGGAACATGAATACTTCCTACTTCAATTTGGTATGGGGTTTTTTATATGTTTTCCTCTGAAAAGTTTGATAAAAAGGATGCTCCAAATGTTACAGTCACAGTTACAGTCACACAGTTACAGACAGTTACAGTCATATTGTCACAACTGTTCCCATTGGGAAATGTACAGTGGAACTAATTTCATGCAGATCTTGTTTCAATTAAACTTAATTTTTTTCAGGAATAACTCTGAAGGTAAGAAACAGGTGTAAATATCAAAATGGATGGAAATCCATGGACTGATTTAGTTCTGCAAGTCTTACTGCTTGATATACTGAGTTATGATTAACAATGTCAAAGTTCTCTAGAAACTCGTGATATTTCTTGTTACCCTCTTGATGGGGAAGGAAATTCCTGTCATCATGTGTAATTCAAATTCCGTCAACCCTCCCACCAAACAAGCCACAAGGTCAACAATTCTCTTAATAGAGATAACTTCTTGGGTCTTTTTTTATATTTTACTTAGGAAAGCATTTATTTTTATTTAAAATAAAATAAGGTAGAAGAATGGTCTTTGTGAAATATTCTCTGAAAGATAAGCAGAGCAACTGGAATCCAGAAAATAGATATTTAAAACTTAGAGGTAATTAAACTTATAATATTTGTTCTAAGTTCCATTTAGAATGGTTTCAAATTAACTTTTGGTGGGAGACCACTGTTACCAGAAATTTTTTATGACTTTCTAAAGCAACAAGAATTAAGAGATCAGTGTCATCCTTCTACCTTCCACTTCCCATTATAGCTTTTGAACTCATGAACACTTAGAACCAAATTTCTCAAAGATGTAAGAGTCATAGAATTAACTTCATATAAGTTAGAAAATTGGAAGACAAAAAAGGAGAGAGCTTCTGTGACCTCCAGAACAATGCCTGGCCTACTACTTCATGTCTGTTGATCAGAAGAGAAATTGTGGATACCTTGATAGAAATGCGTGGAAGAGGTTTTGGAAGAAATACAGAAAATAGATGTAGGAGGCACAAGGTCCCTGCAAAAATGAAGAAGAGAACTATGAGTAATTTTGCCATCTCTAGGAAATTGAGTTTAATTATTTCGTATGCCCTTGCATCAGCTTCTTTATTGTTAGGAAAAAAATGCACTGGTCTGAAAAGTGAAGTCAGTTACAAGAAAGATTTAATAAGACAGGTACCTCCCATTTCATGAGAACCATTTTATGACCCTGGGCATCCAACCATGATTTTCAGCAGTGATTACTCATGTTATGATCTTTATTCTTCTAATAGCCCATACAAGATGTAAAGGAACTAATGCTCAGTAATTACTAAGCAACATAGCCTTTGAAATGTAGGATTTTTTTTTTTTTTTTTTTTTTTTTAGCTGGGAGATTATAGATAGGTAGAATGCTTCTTCCTTTCAGCCATTGTCATGAGAAAATTAAAAAGGCTGGTTGCTGTCAGATGAACCATGTTGTGCTTTTATGTTCATTCTACAACTGTCTTGTTTAGTAATTAGGATTCTTTAATTGGTGAAATATTCCCAGGAGACATGGTTGTACATTATGCTACCTACAGCTCTACTTAACAGTTATCTTCCCTATGTTTTCTTCCTGATTATTTATTTTTAATTTCTATAATAAATAATTAAGCAGTGCTCAGATTGCCAGTGTAAGGACTTAACAGTATAAGCTAGAAGATATAAACTTGAAATGCTGTTTGTAATGTAAATGGGATGAGAAAATAAATTACCCAGGATTTCAATAAGTAGAAAATTAAAAAAGACTGAAAACATTACTAGTGTCATCATATCTAGTCAAATATCTATCAGTCTATAAAGCTACATCATAACTTTCATAAATCTCATGAAGAAAAAAAGTCGCATCAAAAGTAATGCAATTTTAAATGAAGTGCAGTACTGTCCTAGTTTCAGCCAGAACAGGGTCAATTTTTTCAGTAGCCAGGAAGGAGGCGTGGTCAGACCCAAACATTATTTAATGGCATCTCATGGGATAAGAGGCAAGGGGCAGGAGTAAGGGACTCACTCCAGGTGGGAGAAAGCAGAGCATGGTGGGGAAGAGACAGTCAGTATTTTGTCATGATTTTTCTGTGTAGTTTCTTGCTCTTATATCTGTTGTTATTAATACTGTTGCTGTTACTGTTTTTTATCTTCTCTCATTGCTGTTTCCAGTAAGTGGTTCCTATCTCAATGTCTAGTTTTCTCATTTTAGAGACTCCAGTTGTCAACTCTGTTCCTAGAGTGAGAAGGCAGAGGAGAATGGATGGGAAACATGCAAGAAGCATCTCACTTGTCTTCTTTGAATGTCAGAAAAACTTCTCACAGAATTTCAATATTTCTGTAGCCTGAGTTTTGTGTATTATTTTGTATAATATTTCCTATGTTATACATATATATATTTTAATTATTTCTGCATACTTACAGGTTAATGCAGAGAGAAGTAAAATACTGTATAAATGGTTATATTATTTTTTTTAAATCATTAAGATGCTTAGACTGATTGTACTTTCATTAGTTATGATAGACTTTGATCATAATTATGATGAAGCCAAACTATTCTATGTATTTTGTTGAAGAAGGTATACTCATAACATACTTCAGGATGTTCTGAATATTTTATTCTTAATCTGGTGATTGTGTTTTGATTTTCAAGTCATTTCATTTCAGTATGTCATTGTAGAATATTTGTTGAATGTGTGTAATGGAAATAAATGTACTTCCATTAACAATCTGGTTTGGGAAACAGTTACTGGAGAAAAGAGTTCTTATGGAGGATAGTTTTTAGTAGTTTATCCCCTGAACACAGATCAAGTAAGTGCTTTGGCCAGACTAAGTGAAGGATATGTGCTATTCTTGGGGGAATCACCCTGTTTCCACCTTTATAAAAAGAATCTTAGAAAGAAACACGTGTAGGATGTGTGATGTGGAAATCTGTTTGACAACAAGCCTTGTAATTATGTACTCATTATTCAATCACCCATTTTGCCTCTAGAGGTGCAGGAAATGGGTTCCTACACATCTCTTCAGGAAGGATAAGGTTGTCAGGAAGACTCCTGCACTATATGACATTATATTACCATTTTCTGCAAAGAAATATTGCAAAAGATTGGCTTAATTTTTAGAAATCTGGAATCAAAATACCTCTAATTTTAATAAACTGATAGGCTTTATATAACTGTGAAATGTTTCTCAACATTTTAGTTTTGGATTGCTCACACTTTATAACAAGTTTTTGTGCAATTGCAATTTTTGTTGCTCATATTTTCTTCTAATTCATTGTTCTCCATGAGTCTTGGAGACAAAACATGAGTCTTGTTTTTAAAAGCCTACTTTCTTTCTTGTTTTGTTTCTAATATTATTATTATTATTATTATTATTATTATTATTATTATTATTAAAAGTCTGGGTTTTTTTCCTTTTTTTTTAATTAAAGGCATATTCCATCATACTACTTGTTCATAGGGAAGAAGTTAGAACTGTATTGAGACTGGAGAAAATGTTAAATTATTTTCTTCTTATTATGAATAAAACATGAATGAACAAAATTATTTAAAAATTAATAATGTAAGCTATCTTGTAGTACAAATATTCAACAACTATACAGATGCTGTATGGCTTTCCTTTATTACACATAATTGCTAACATCTCTATGCTTTGCTATACAGTGTTCATTGTAACAGGCTATTTTGTAGTCAGAAAAGTTCATACTACTTTTCCATCATTTAAACATCTTCTACATATCTTTTTTAAATGCAGTAACCATTACACAAATGTTGTACATATGTATTACTATTGTGATAACCATTAGAACTATTATTTCTATTATAGATATATAATTAATATCTCCATAATAATTAAAATATTTTAATATTAAGAAAAGTGCACAAAAATGCCATTGTTATATATAGTCCTAGCATCAAGTCCTTGCATACATATAATATATATATCTATATTATATACATACAGTATGATTACTACAATGTAAAAATAAAAATAAAATTTTGGTCCACAAATACAGCACATATGTTTTTATGTAAAATGAAGAACAGTTTGAAAGAATTCCAACTAGCCAACAAAATTTAAAAGCTCCACATATAAAGATCCATTCTGTATTTAGGTACATATACTTCACATCTGAATTTCTTCATCAATGAGAAAATTTCCTGGATTAATAAATTTCTTTAGGTTGGAAAACATCTTTAAGATCATCATGTTCAACAGTTAAGCCAGCACTGACATGTCCACCACTAAACCATGTCCCTGAGTGTCACATCTATATATCTTTTAAATGCCTTTGCATCTCCAGTCCCTGCCTTGAGGTCCATCCATTCAACTGGTATGGGAAGAGAGGTTGCCAATGAAGAATGAGGCAAAAATGTTATTGAGTACCTCAGCCTTCTCCTTGTTCATCATCTTTGACCTTCATATTCTGGCTAACATACCTACAGAATCCACTATTATTATTATTGTTGTTGTTGTTGTTGTTGTTGTTGTTGTTAGTGTCCTTTCCTGAGCTCTTGTGCCTTGGATTTCCTGGCTTTACTCAGCCATGCCGGTGTCTTGCCTTACTTTCCTGATTTCTTTCACCTGGGCGTCAAGAGCTCTTGCACACTGTGGAAAGGATCCTTAAATATCTGCCATCTCCTGTTCCTCACCCTAGTCTTTCAGGACAGTTTCCCTGGGAGTACCATTGACTAACTGTTTGAACAGCTGGAATTTTGCTTTCCTAAAATTCAGAGCCCTGACTTTACCCTTTGCCCACCCTAAAACTCACAGGTCTGTGAACTCCATCAGTGCATGATCAGTGCCGCTCAAGCTCCGTCAAATCTTGATGTCATTGATCAAGACACTTGCATTGGTGACCATGAGGTCCAGTATTGCATCCACTCTTGTAGGGTTGTCTACTACCTGGCATAAGTTCTCTTAAGTTCAGGAATCTGTTGGATTACCTACAGCTTTTTGTGCTATTTTCCCAGCATATGTCAGGATGTTTGAAGTCCCTTACCAGGACAAGAGGCTGTGAATGTGATGCCTCCTACAGCTGGAGCAAGAAGGCCTTGTTGATAGGCTATTCTTGACCAGGTGGCCATTAGAAGACACAAACAACAATGCTTCCTTTCTTGCCTCAGTCTCTAGTTCTTCCTCATAAGCTTTTAACCTGCTAAAGCTGTTCTTCAGAGACAGCTTTTTGTATTTCTATTCATTTCTTGAGGTAGAGGACAACCCTCCACCTTTCCTTCCTCTCCTGTCTCTTCTGAGCAGCCTGTAGCCACTGATAGCCAGACTCTCATCTTTGTATTCATATCATCAAGTTTCAATTATGGTAACTATGGTATTATTTCAATTATGGTAACTAGGTCGTAGCTTTTTAGCAGCACGGTGGCTTCCAATTCCTGTTTGCTGACAATGCTGCATGCGTAACTCTGGAGGCACTTCAGCTTTCACCTTAGAGGAATGCACCTTAATTCCTTTGAGGTATTTCCCCAGTATTTCCCTGTTGGTTCCACAAGCCCCTCACCCATCTATGTAAGATGTCAAGTGTGTTCCAGTGCACCCAGCATGACTCAGAGCAGTCGGCTGAGGGCCCTCACTAGCATCATGTCCCTCTACCCGTTGAGGAAGGTGATTTCCCTAACAGGACATCCAGTTATCCACCCAAAAATATTTCACAGACATGAAGGAACTGGTAATATCCTGACTTTATATAGCATAAAAACCTATTTTTGAATTCTTTCTGGATTTTAAAAATAAAAAAAAAGCATGAAAGGAAATACGGAATATGAAAACTGGAATACTGAAATAGAATAGATTATTCCAATTGGAAGCAACCTGCAATAATCATCTAGTAAAACTGCCTGACCACTTCAAGGCTGACCATAAGCTAAATCATGTTATTGAGGGCAGTGTCCACATGCTTCTTAAACATTGTCAGACTTGGTGCATCAACCACATCTCTAGAAAATGGTTAAGTGTTTGACCACCCTCATGGTAAAGAAATGCTTTCTAATATCCACTCTAAATGTCCCCTGGTACATTTTCTTTCCTGCACATCCTATCACTGGATCAGGGAGAAGAGATAAGTGCCTTCCTTCCTCTCCACTTCCCCTCCTCAGAAAACTGTAGAGAGCGTTGATGTCAGATTTCGGCTTCCTTTTCTCCAAGCTAGGAAAGCTGAAAATATCCAGCAGAGAGAAGCACTCTAACTAGCCAAATTTTGTTGACTAGCAGCAATTTTAATGGATAAAGTGTCATATTTTGCCAGTTTGGATAGTTGTCCAGTGATGCTTATCCAGAAGCCAAGGTAACAGGTAACCTTCCTGAACCAGCGCCTTTGGCCGTGGACAATCCTTTTCCTTAGATGGCTGCTAAAAAGCCTTTGGTACCTGTTCAGGTGTCATGGAATTAGTAGCTGTTACACATCCAACACCATCTGTACAGGCAATTTTGCACATGGACTGTCAACTCACAGAATTTCCTTTATGTAAAGTTTTTCAATATGCACTGAAGAGGTGATAAGTGGAAACATATATCCCACGCAGAGGAAGAAGAAGTAATATTTTGTCCTGACTTCACATTTTTTACTTCTACAGGTTGACAGAATATAAAGATGTATTAAAAAGTGCTTACAGGTAATTGAGAACTACCTGACAGTACTCAGATTAAGTCAGTGAATATTTGATTTTTAATCTAAAATACGAATTTTTGTAATAATACTAAGGAAACTGTAATCTTCCCACTCATATATACTAATACTGATGCTGGCAAACTGTGTGAAATATATTTTTGTCAGACAAGGGATGGTGGAGATTCTATGAATGGATAGTTGCAGAAACTGCCTTAGAAGATAATAAATGAATCTAATTTTAAAGAGATGCTGAGATGATCCTAAGTAAGGTACAAGCTTAGCCTACTTTTTCGCTCACATTTTACTTAGAATGCTTTGTGCTAGCTAATCAACTGATATTAATCATTCAGGTACCATGAAATACGTACAAGCCCTAGGGGCAGTACTGTTACATTTATCTTACTGTGACAGAACTGGTGCAGAACTGCCTTAAGATATCTGTATTCCTACAGTGTGTGTAATGTCACCTGGAGCTACCCCCATGAACATGTGGCAGACTAATCAATTCTGTGAGCTTGCTCCTTTCCTCCTCGCTGGTGCAGGTAGTGCAGAATGGAGGCAGAAAGAGAGGAAAAAATATGACTTTAAAGTAAACATCTCTGGAAGGGTGGAAAAACATGGAGTACTCTCATTTGAGCAGGAACCGTCATATTTCTACCCTATGTCATAAATGAAAAGCTGGGGGCTTTTTCTTTTCTCTTTCTCTTTTTCTTTTTCTTTCTCTCTTTCTTTCTTTTTCTTTCTCTTTCTTTCTTTCTTTCTTTCTTTCTTTCTTTCTTTCTTTCTTTCTTTCTTTCTTTCTTTCTTTTCTT
>JAOTQP010001286.1:72772328-72784571 GCA_026413545.1 Cichladusa arquata | reverse complement strand
CCAAAACTAAAAAAAAAAAAACAACAAAAAAAAAACAACCAAAAACCTGAAACTAATTTCCACTGTTTTTCAGAGTTCTGATCTCCATTTATGTCTGGCCATCTTATCCAGAGTGAGACTAAAAGCAGACATGTTAAGGGAGCAGACAGTAGTGAAGGAGAAAGAGGAGTAGAACTTGCCTTGTCCAAAATCCAAACAAGAATATGCTCACAGGGTTCCTGATCATAAGTAAACTTGGGTAAAAGTATTGTTTAAATAAAAGCTGTGGCAAAATGTTTAAGAGAATACTCTGACTGTGGCAGCTGAAGCTGTATGCTTTAATTCACCACCTTAAGGACCCTTCTGGGCCAGTTATTCATTTGTCAAAGAGGTACAACAAAGAATGTACCAAAAAAAATGTGTCTATCACCCATCATGTACAGCTGCCTGACGTAGTTGTTTTCTAGTGCAAAAATAATTTATATATATATGTGTATATATAAAGTGAAAAAGTAGCCAATAAAATTTTAGGCAGTCCCACTAGTCAAGGTAAATAATGCCCATCATCCACAAAGCTTTGGATTGACACATTATTTCCAAGTTTAAAACATCTATTAATGCTTTATTTCACAGTTTTAAAGGGTGCTAAGTTGTCATTTGGATAATTTTGAGGATACTTCTTGTATGCCTCTCATTAAGAGGGTAGGTACTTTCCAAGGGTAAACATGAAAGATGATAAAGTTGACAATAGAAGCCGTGTATAATAAGCTAAGAAAATTCATAGGGAATGTCGGGATTGTCTCTAGGGCATTTGAGTAAGATGTTGTCAGCTGAAAATGAGCTAAGACAATTCTTCTAATTGCTGAAGAGATACTTCAGAGAGTTTCAAGCTATCACCATAGCTTCCTCTTCAATCTATGCAAAATGCATGCATGAAGTGGTGCATGAACATTAACTTGCTATATCTGATGGGAATACCATCACCATATGGCAGTTTTTCATTACTTCTAGCCTTAAATAGGTAAGTACAATTCTGACAAGTTTGGAGGAAACATTTTGTATCAGCATTTTATATTTTTGTCTATGGTAGCATTGTATGTTAGTAGATTCCACATGCAGTTGATCGAAACTATCCAATTCTTAACCAAAATCTCTGAAATTACCTGGAGAAAAGAAAACAGCACACAGACAGTCAAGCCCTGCATGACAGCATGCATAGCAGTGGGTGGTTCAGAGAGTCAGAATTCAGGTTTTGACAGTGCAAACCCTCTCACAGTCCCTGGCAATAAAGACCTGTGAAAAATGTGTGAAATAACTCATTAACATGAAAGTAAGGAGCATTTCAGAAGGTATAACAACCGCAGAAATAAGGTGTGAAACACTTTTTCAGAAGGGTTAAATGAAATAACAATCAGTGTTTTTAAAAAAAAATTGCTGGCTATTTCCCCCCTACACTGAATTTTGCCAATAAAGATATTTAAAAAGCAAAAAACAAAAAACCACTTAATGTTTATCTGAAAAAAGTATGCCAAATTTTATTATTTTCTGTTAAAAAACCAAAGAAATTAATTGAAATGTCCTTTCTTTCCTTCAAAATTTCCATGGAAGCAAATGAGATCAATTTCACTGCTGCAAATGTTATGATGGTAGAAGCTGTGCTGTCTAAATCAGGTGTTTTATTGCCGTGTTTTAGAAAGCATTTTAGAAAAGATGACATGCTATACAAAATTATATTTTTTCTCAGCCTGAAAAATGTTCTATGTGTTCTATGGCCTGATCAGCTGATGTAGCTTCCTTAGAGAAATAATATATCCTACCTTTAATACTGCAAGTGCCATAGTAAAGAATGCCTCACATTTAATGAGAAAGGGATAAGACTTCAGAAAAGCTTTGAACACCATTGCATCTTCCTACTTCGTTGTTTAAAAAAATAGTACTTATCCTTTACACATTAAGTGAACATTCCCAAAGGTTTGCCATGAATGAATGAATAGTCATAGCCTCTGGCATCAGACATTGGATTTGGCTGACCAAGAATGAGCAGCCAAGTCTTGAGCAGGATAAAATGGCTGGCTGAAAAGGAGCTAAAGCTGTTCTGAGACTTCAACCCAGAAGAGATGCTAGAGAGCCACAATTTTTTTTGCCATATTTACAATTTACATAAAATATATTGAGAGGTTCCTAATAGAATGTCACTCAAAGTTGTAATATGGGGCTGAGACATGAGATTTCTTTTCTATGAAGATAGTATTATGCAATATGAACAACAACAACATCAACAAAACCCCAAATTAATAGCATTCTAACATATATTTCTTTATTATGTAAAACCACTAAATAAACACCTGGATTTGGTCCTTTTTCTAATTCTTCCTAGTGTTTTATGTTTTGCATTGATAACATTACTACAAGACACCTAGTCTTGAGTATATTTTAAATAAAAGTCTTGAAATAATAGAGTTGAAACAACAATTATTATGGCAATATAATCTTTCATGCAGAGTCAGTTAATGCCATCATTATGTGATTGAGTCAAAAACATTACGGTGAAAGCAGTTTGGCAGCATTTTTGCATAATATGCCTCTGCTTGAAGCATCAGTCCAGTTGAAAAAAGATAATGTTTGAAGGGGGGGGAAATGGGGGAGGCAGATGAAAGACACATAAATCAAAATAGGAGGATTTGAAGCCCATTAAAAAAAAAACAAAACAAAAAGCTTTTTATTTCCAAATATAGAGCATCAGATTTAGTTGTGATTTTACTTCTTTTCAGTTGGCACATGTGTTATACTGAAAAGGACTCGAAATGTTTCACCGTGTACTAATGTGTTATCCTAAAGCAAAACCTCACCACATTAATAAAACATGCAATAACAGTTTTGAATATGCTAACATAAACATATTTTAATTCTCAATGTAACTCACTTTTTTTCTCACATGAAAGTGTTGAATTAAAATATTATATATGGGAAATTGTTCACTTGGGGATGAGGATTAATTGTCATTAATTCAAATAATGGTTAATTTTGTATTTATAAAATGAGGTCCTCTAGAGAAGAGATTTCAAATGCTCTAATTTGTAGTTTGTGAGCCATTTCCTATATATCTCTTAGTGAGATAATAATATATATGTCCTGTGTAGTCAGAAATCTACATGACATGTTTCTTGAGCTATTCTATCTTTGTGGAATTGATACTTCTAATGATGTGCTGAAATGTGTCAGATATGTTTCAACAGAGAGACATAATCAGAGCTCTCTTATTAGAAAGGGATGATATAACCTTATTGTGAAAATGTTATGAAATATACTAGTGAAAAATAATTTCTTATATTCCTGTACACTTAAAATACGTCTTCCTAAAACAAAATATGCAGTTAACATGGGAGCCAGGAGTTCAGTTTTATACAAGCTCTTGGCAATATCACAAGACCTAATTTTAAGTAGCTTTTTTTCATGCTGTAAAAATATCATTGTTGCTTGCTGAATATTTGGCTTTCTATTTAAGTATACTCAAGATGATATAACTGAAATGTGCTGATATTTGCATATCATCAAGAAAACAGATGATATCTTGCAGAGACATTAGAAATATAGAGCTTCTCACTAAAAGTTGGAAATATTTGGTCGTATCGAATGTGTTTTAGACAGCTGTATCATGAATCCCTCCTGAATGGCTTAGGTGATATTTTTGAAATGCATACATTTCAGGAGGAGCACCAGAAAAGATCAAAAAATGGACCAGATTTGTATAATTCTTGTCATTCTTCATAAGTCATCTGGTTAAGAAGAACCTGTAATCAAATATACCAAATCAAGTAATAGCTGTGCTCTGCTATTAACATATATAATTCTCAAAATAATTATGAAATTTTAACAATGGAATTTCTCTGAAATATAGCAATAACAGGAAGAGATATGAGTGATCTTCAGTCATAGTAATGCCAGGCAGAGATATAATTTTAGGTCTTAGTTTTTTGAAAGTAATTAAAAAAAAAAACAAAACATCTTTATATTGCTTCAAGTTGGTTTTATGAATCGGGGAAGGGTCACAGACTTTGGACTTGAAATTTTCTTTTCCCTAGTCTCGTTTTGCTCCTTATCCATCTGGAACTGATGCCTTTAAAAGAAATGAATGATATTTCTCTCCAGAACTGCACTAGGATATAGTATCTAATCTAGTATAGAATCTACTACAACTTCTTTTCAAATGTAATCCCCCTCATGCTCCGTACACAGCTTAGTTTGTGCCCATCTCTAATGAAGAAGAGAGTTTAAAAATCCATAGCTCATTGTTTATATTTTTAAAACTCCATGACTGTTCTTCTGTACTGAAAAACTAATGAGGGAAAGGTAGACTTTCAGAATGAATAAGCAAGCTGATTTTACCTTGTACATACTGGTTTCTCAAAACAAATTTATTTTAATAGAAGGTTTTATTTATTCATATATTTTTATCTTTGCAAGTTCTGCTTCCTTGATTGTGCATGACAAACACCACTATAGTTATGAAAGAGATGAAACACTCATAGGTCATAAAGTAAATGGTCCTGAGTAACTCAAATTGGATGCTGCTGAAATTACATTAAAGTTGTCTTATGACTTTAGGGTTCTAGTTTCTTTAACATCAGCAGAGGAATATCAAGGTGTCAAGAGGAACAAGGGCCTAAAAATATTCAGTTAAGCTGTGCTTATCTGAACTGAACTGAACCTGTTTGAGGCATATGCACTGGAAGAAGTAAAGATGAACTAATAATAGAGGAAAACATTGGCCATTTTTTCAAGCAATACAACAATATTTTATTGCTACATTATTTTAATACTTTTTCCTATAATAACACTGCAAAATTAAAAAAAATGCACAAAACATAATTCAGCTTTCACTACTTTATAAATAAAAATTAATTTATATTCAACTTCCAATGGCAGCATGAATTGCTGTTAATACATTTCACAGTATTTGGATACTAGACAAAAACTAGACTGCTCCCCTCTCCTGACATTTTACTTTTAAAGATAAAATGTTTTTCCTTTAATATGTTATGTAAGATAATTGTTTCTGCATTAAATGGCTTAGATATATATAAATAGCTGACCGTGGCCAGGAGTAGTTATTTTCAGTGGGCTTAAAGAGATTTTATCTGTGCATATGAATGTTGATTACTATTGCTTTTACTTACATTAATTAAATTAAGGGATGTAGTCACAGAAACATTTTGTTTTCATTGAAATTGCCAGACCTGACAAATACCTACAAAGCTGAATCTCAACTGTGCAGATTCTTGTAAGCTCTGTGAGTTGATTTGTTTTTCCTTACATAAAAACTTTGAGAAAGATTTCCTCTTACAGGTTTTTCTTACAGGTCATCACACCTTCAATTCTGGTTTTAGACACCTTCAATGAAGCTTACTGACATTCATTTTAGCAGTGTTAAGGCATTCTTTGTGTGGTTTGTAACATGATGCACTTTTTGCTGAAAGAAAAAACATCCTTCTGTACTAATCAGGCAGCTTTGTAGCTCTGGAACTACAAAGATAGAAAAAGCAGGTACCCAGGACTGTTTGCTCACTGTATTAGTCAAAAACCAGTTTCAGTTTGCAAGCATGCTTTACATCGACAAAAATGTGTACTGAACCAAATGTACAAGACTAGAACACTTGATGAGAGTAATTTCACATTAGATATTTGTTTTTATTCTGGCAGTTCTTGAGAGTAGGGGTAAGGTCTATGTTATTGGTCAGAACCTGTGTGTGATTAAAATGACAGCAATAAGTCATATTCTAATTTGAGGGTTTCTTAATGTGTTATCAGAAATGAATAAATACTGAAAAATTGCTAAATCTACTTTCAAGAATATTTATAATTTATTATTCAATAATGTTTTTTACCCTATGAACTGGAATTTTAGGGTAATAGAACTTGCTTTTATGTCTCTGCTGATAACGAAACCTTTTTTTTCCAATTTTTTATAGTGGAAAGTTTGGGGTATTTTTTTCAATTCTCCTAAACGACAGATAATAATGCTGAAGTTTTACTACTATTAATATTAACAGAAGATTCTATTTTTTTCAGGAAACAAAAATCTGGCATGCCCTTATTTATGGTAAATGATAAAAAAATAAGTTTTTCATACATTTTAAATAAGCTAAAACTACAAGAGAATCTTAGGCCAGTCATTTTTTCTAAGTTTATGTATGAAATGTTTCCTTACACATTATAATACAGGTATAACTGAATTTGTAAGGAAAAATCTAATTAACTTTATCATATACTAATGAGAATAATACTCAAACTCAATATTAACAAAATTAAGGTTCTAAAGGCAACTCAGAAAATGCTGATATTGAGGCTGTGCTTATGTATTTTATGTGTGTGTTATAGGTGTTTTAATCATGTGGTGGTTTTTTTTTCAGTTTTTTTTCTCTGCTGAAGGAAAGCTGGCCTGCACTTCATAAGTGTCTTTTGACTCTGTCCAATGGGTAGCCAAATGTTTAATTTGCTTTATTCTCCTTGAAGGAGCTATAAAGTTTTTGTTGTTGGTGGTTTTTTGTTTTGTTTTGCTTTGTTTTGTTTTCTTTTGTTTTTTCTGGCACTCCTGTTGTGCTTGCCACTATAGACCATTGCTTGACATTTAATCGAGCAATAAAAATCCTCATGGTCTAAAAGGTTTATTTATGTGTTTTTTACAAATAAGACCTGAGGAATAACTACTAAAGTAAGAAAATACCTTCTAGCTGAGATATGTAGCTGTGAATTCTTGGTTTGAAAGACTGGTGGTTTTGCCACAAGCTTGGAGCTCAGAAATTCAAAACTATATAGGTTATAGTTCTCAATATTGATTTTATTTTAAGACTCTCCAGTAGAAGTAGAAATAGAAAACAGCTTCCTTGGGAAGTGGTATTTTGTTGGAATATTTTTACTACAAATGACAATCTCTGCATGAAATGAGGCAAATCTCTACAGAAAATTGTCATTATACAGTAGCCTCTAACTATTCCCATAACAAGTCTACCCAGTGTGGAACTGAGGAAAATAGAGCAAGAAAAACTAAAATAGGGGAGCACAAGAGTTACCATAATACTTGGAGTATATGGAAATTTGCAATAAGAAGATTTCTCTCCCTCTCTCTCTCTAAAGCACTAGTATAGAAGAAGGCCAGACTGAGCCCTTAGCTACAAAGGAGCACTTTTTTACAAGAACTGTTTTTCAGATGATATAATTAAAGGTCAGAAGACAACCTTCATGATTTTCTTTTTTCTGTCTTCCAGCCTCATTTGTTCCAAGGCTGCTCAGGTCACTGTTTTGAGTTTGTGATGCAAGAAGGTTTGTATATCTTTGGTATAATTGTTCATAGCAGTTTTCTAAAGTTTCTCTGCTGGGAGTGTCATCCAGAAAGGTTACTGTGACATTTCCAAAATTGTGTCTTATTACTAGGAATGAAAAATGTTTGTTTCACTTTTCACGCATCAATATTGTGTACACATTTACCTATATTGTGATATGTTTATCTAGAATATGCATACATACTTGTATATGTATATATATGGAATATTGATGTTAGAAATAGAATTTTCTTTGGGTTATATTTTACTTTGAATGTAGCATAAAGAGTAGTAAGCAAAACAATTTCTAAAACATTAATAATTTGGAGGAAAGAAAGAAATTGGGCAACAGTTTCCTTCCAATAATAATTTTCAGCAGCCTCTGAGCTGAACAAGTTTTACCGACTTTCATTACTAAATTAAGTGATGCTTATGGCAACTAAAATAAAAAATATTCTTGACTTTGTCTAATGGACTTTCATGTAGAGGGAAATCTTTTAAATTATAATTTATATATCATCTCATTAAATCTAGTGCTTGCTAGCTGTGTGCCAGCCATGTCTTGGAAAAGTACTCACTAAATTTTCATCTAATAAATATATATTTTGACCTTACTTATATTAAAATACAACTTTAGTGAAGGGAAGGTGAGTTTAGCTGAGTAAAAGTAAAATAGAGCTTTTCTGTCAAGACCATCTAACATTTTCCTGGTTTACTTCTCTTCTGAATACCATTAAAATATTTTCTGGCATGACAACTTAACAGCAGTTAAAGATATATTGAAAGAATATTAAGTATTTTTGATCCATTTGAGAATTATATGGTGGGCTTTGTTTCTGGGGGCAGAGGGAAGGTCATAAAAATGCGAATATATTGATCATTGTAACAGAAATCCAAATGTGTAGATCATCAAACCCTGTCTTTGATGGTGGCCAACTGTGGGTGGTTAGGAAGAGTGAAAGCATGAAGTAAGGATGTAGTCATAATTACATACAGAAGTTTCTTCTATGATCATTGGCAATGTAAAATTGTGTGGCTTCTTGATCAGGTTACATGGAAGGGCTTTTGAAACATTTCCTTCAACAATTTTGTAATCCATTTAAGCAATTGACATCTACAAAATCTTGCAGCAAGGAACTCCAATGTCTTAAGTGTGCTTTATATCTTAAAAACAACCTCTTTTTCTTTTTGAACCATATAGTTTTTTGTTTTTATTAGAAGATTCCTGATTCTGTTATTGAAAAACAGTGAATATTAAATCCTGCATACAATTCATGCTTTCATAGATATCTATCTCCTATCAACTGGAAAATCGCAGCCTGCCTTGTCCTTCTTTATAAAGAAGACCTTCAATATAAGGACAATCAGTAGCATAACATTTTTTTTCTTCTTTTTATAATAATTCTTAATATATTATTTACTTTATTTAGTTAATACTGAGCTTTCCCACAATTAGGTATTATAACTACAAGATCTCATTGTGAATAATCATGTTGTACCACTTCATCAGTTCACATTCTTTTGAATGACCTCTTTATTTACTGGTCTTAGTTACAATCTCAAATAAGCTCTCATACCCATCATTCATTTCCTTTGCCAGGTCAAAAGATCAGATCTAGAAGAATTTCACTTTTGTCCATCCTCTATTAGGATTATTAAATATTTACTTTAATTGATTTTCCTGTATTTTGTTGAGGAGAAGATTTTCAAGCTTATTTTTTAGGAATGTTGATGATAGACCTTGTCAAGTACCTTTTGGAAAGCTAAGCAGACTGTGAAATCTGAAGTTCCTTCCTCTATATGTAAGAAGTGTGACTGACTTGATTCATAGCATACAAATGAAATTCCTGTGGGTGGCCAAATTCTTAATTTCTGTCCTCATGAACAAGCAGGTTACCATACTATTCAGAAACCAGCCAAAATTAAGAAAGTTCATTGATTCTGTAATTTTTTTATAATTATGAAATTAGTAGGATGAGATACACAATAGCAACATGCAATATGATGGAGATATTTCTTACGCACCTATGTTAAACATACCAAAGTTCCTCTGTAAATTAAAGCTTTTCAGCAGTGTCAGGACTTCCAAATCTTGTATTTGCTTTACTTTCTGTGACTGAAAAGTTGCAAATCTTGCTACCTGTTTGGAACATAAAAGATACTTTCTAGATTCAGCTGCTGAGTTTCCTCTGTCCTTTTAGTGAATAGAAAAAATTAGCATTTGTTCTGCTTCCCTCAAAAAGTCTTGCTAGTAGTTTCCATACATAGTACCTAGGCATGGGTGCAAAAATATTTGTAAAATGCTTACCTTCCAAAACTTAATCAATAAACAAAATACCATTTTGCAAACATTTATGGAAACATACAAAATTATTTTGCCAAATATAAGGTCAATTTATATGATTTCTTGTTTTTAGTAAAAAAATAAAGGAATATTTCATATTTATTTTCAAATATATTTTTATTTTTTTTCCTTTTTGACTAGGGTTTGCATCAAGAAAATCAATTTCAAGAAAATGAATTTTTTTCAAAAATTAAATGTTTGTTTTGATTATTTTTGGGGAGGGGAAAAACCCAAGAGAAGCTGACATTCAGGAAAAAATATTGGTTTAAAAACTGTTATTTTAATTTCAGGGTTGACTATATTCTTTTAAAATGGAAACAAAAATAGTTGTAAAGAAAAGAAGACAAAAGAATTTTTAAAAATCTGTCTGGCTTATTGTATTTGTGAATTCCCATGTTATTAGTTCTGTCTTCTGACATGTAGAAAGTGACTTTTCATCCAGCTTAACCATATTAGAATACAGTTTAAATAAGCCTCTGAAAAACTGGAGAGACAATAGAGAAGCCCAGAATATTTCGTTGAAAAAATAAAAGTTGTATTCACATGTCTCCTTATATTTCCAATTAACTCCTTATGTTTACTATTTATAGGATGGCTTTGAATATAATAGATAACGCTGTTACGAATAAGTGAAATTGTTTTAGCTTGAACATCTATTTGTGCATCTTGCTATGAACAGATTACAGCTGAGTGATTTCTGTGCCGTTCAAGTGAGCCTGATAATGATAACACAGTGTTTAAAGCATCCTGGTAACTTTTATTGTCCGGTCTCTAGTTCAACTTATTTGACAAAATGTAAGGAAACCTAAACTCTATATTCTTATAAAAGACATGCGTTACTAACTAGCTTTCTGAAAAGTAAGTAGTTTTGGTGGTTTTTTTGTTTGTTTGTTTTTTTTTTTTCATTTGTGTAGTTAGTCATGGGACAAAAGGGAGTATTTGCTTTATAGTCAATATTGGATACATTTAGAGGAACACTCAAAAATTTTAATTTTGACAGAATAAAGGCAAACCAGTCTGAAGCAACCTGGAGAAATGACTGCATTCAATTTTCTCTGCCACTCATGATGATTCTTGCGGGTCCTTTCCAACTGGGAATATTCTGTGATTAGTATAAACAGTAGCTCTGAAGCCATTGACAAGTGTTTATGTAGTTAACTCATTAGGAGCAAATTATAATAACAGGTTTGAAGGGAAATAATGTAGAAAATTTGGTCCTCTTTCTTCCAAGTTTGAGTGACAGGTAGCACAGGAAGAATTTAAGAAGTCATAGGAACATATGTTTCAAAGGCAACAGAGTCACACTGGACAATGAGTGAGAGGAAAGAAGTGCAATCTCTTGACAGACAGTAATGCAATTGATAAATAGTTTGGACTGGGAATAGTATTACATATGATTGAAAGAGAAATGATGCAAATATGATATGTTGTAAGTGTGAATGAGTGAAAAACTTCTGCATACACAGAGATGGAAACTGGTGTACATTGACCTGATCATTTGCAGCATGAGGATTTTGTTGTTTAAGTGGTTATTTTGTTCTCTGTTGGTTTTTTTTTAACTCTCCTTAGACTTTTCCTCCTATCAACCACTTTCCTGAAGGCCCTATGAAATATTACTCTTTACATTGTTGTCACTAACATAAGATTTTGAGCACATCTGCTTACATAAAATCTCTCTAAATATATTCTTTTGCAACAGACTCTAAGAAATCACTGTCTACTGCATGTCCAGTGGCTGCAATATGCTTCTGACTTTTTAAACATTCATAAGATGTCTTGTTGTAAATAACTTGCAAGTTCCAATTGAAAGGCAATATTAATGTATTTTCTTTGTTTCTGTGGTCTTGTGGCATTTTTTTCTTATGACCAAATTGAAAATTCATTCAGACTAAAAAATACCATGATTTTGTTTTCTATGTGTTGATATATTTCGTTTATTTTTATCCGATTTCATGTGGCTAAGCTTAGGAGGTAGTACCTGAGAAGCAGGTATCCTGTTTTACATGTTTTTCCGCTGTGAGTTGTCTAGGACTTTCACTTTCCAATTCCTCACTATTCTAAGACTGCAAGAAGGCATTGTAATAGTGCCCTTGAATCCTAAAATTTCCTAAAATGTACTAAGAAATAAGTGTCCAAGGATATGGCAACAAATAAAAAAAAATCATTTATACTATTTATATAATAAGGTTAGTAATATGCTTATATATGGTTGAATACTTTCACAATGTATACTAATATTTTATATAATAACAGATACAGGATTAAATTTTAAACATCAGATTCTGCTAAACAGTTATAAAATAGCTCCCTTCAACAAAGTGAGAGGAAAGTATTTCTTTATAGTTATTACTTGGAAATTAGTACTGTGATGCAAATCAAAATCATAGAGTCTTATTTGATGTTTGCAGATATAGATGAATAGTGAGGGAGATGTGTGTATTTTGTTTTTTCCTTATAGAAACAAACCAGAGATTTTTACTGAGTTATATGTAAAAGCATTAGCTGGACCTGTTCAATCAATTTTTTTTCTTTTTTTTCTTTTTTTTTTGGTTTTTTTTTTTTTTGTTTTTTTTTTTTTTTTTTTAATAAAATAGGTAAAAA
>JAOTQP010001286.1:72746033-72757674 GCA_026413545.1 Cichladusa arquata | reverse complement strand
TTTTGTTTGTTTGTTTGTTTTTTGTTTTTTTACACAGAATGTTTAATTGTCAGGACACAATGCTCCATTTAGTCCTCTGCAGTGACTTTGAGAGGGAGTGATTCTTAGTTGCTGATTTCAAAGAGGAGACTTTTTTCCCTTTGGAAATTTTTTGTCCCTTCGGAAATTTTCTGTCCATTGATGAAAGCTATTCTCAATAATGTAGTAGGTTTAGGAGGATATCTGCTCTTCTCTTTGTACTCTTAACATGAAAATATCTACAGAGAGATATTTTAAACGGTCCAAACAATGCTACAGCTTTGGGATCAAGCTGAATGGAACTTTTAAGATACATTGATCCTATAAGTGTAGATACCATAGGAAGAAAAAATGAAAGTGTTTCTAAGGAAACAAAGAAAATAATAGAGACAGAAACATAGATTACTATGCTAAACTCAGCTATTTTAACAGCAAAATCATGTAATTATCACCCAAGAAAAGGAATAAAAATAATTACTTCTGTCTTAAAATTTAATTGGCTAATATTTCAGAAGTAACTTGGACATTAAAGGTCAGTGATGGACGTATGTGAGGAGAAGAGCAATGGGGAGACATGCTGTTAGCTACCCCACCACTGACTTTTCCGAATATCTAGTAGACAGGGGTAGGGAGAAAATAAAGAAGGGGTGTTTTCATCACAAAGTTGCAGCTGTAACATTACAGGCTAAGGAAAACTGAAAGGAAGAAGAAAAAACAAATGAGCTTACTAATCTCAGCTGCGATAACACTAAGATTGTGCCACTGGGATATCTCACGGTCGAGTGGTTTAGAAGTATAGATGGACCCATTTCCAGAATGAATGTTAAATATCCTGTCAAGGTCAGTGTGACGATCCAGAGAAAACCTAAATATAGCAATGAAATTAAAAGTTTCATCAAAATAATAGAAAATCAAAGAAAACATATATTTCACAAGTCAGTACAGGTTTTATGTTCTACAATACAAAGGTTAGTTTTGAAAATACATATATTTAGTTTCTATAAATACTTCTGAAAATTCTGAAATTAAGCTCCATAGAATAAGGAATTAAAATTTAAATTTTAAAAATGTGATACCATGGAGCTATTACAAGATTATAGAAGAATTATTTTAGAAAAATCTGAATTTCAATATATTAAGTAAATAATTAATAAATTAAAAATTTATTTAATCCTGAAAGGAAAATGGTCTTTGACATAATGTTTCTTCAGACTGAGACTGACAGCTAATTTACAAGCTGTTCAAAATATTGCTATAAGCTCAGCTTCTACTATTTAGGATGTATTAACTCACTAGAGATCTAGATTAAAAAAACTGTATAAAAATAAGCCTGCATGTAGAACTTTCACTTTCTTACATAGATGTTAAAGGACCTTCTGTATTTCTGTCATTGCTATACTTCTGGCAGGCAAGATGTCCACCAACATGGTATAGTGGTGTCAAACTAGTATCAGAAAATTTCTCTTTCGTCTTTATTTGTTTTTCAATATTTCACATTTCCTTCAAATTAGAATTGAACTTTTGATGTGGAATTGAGTGTAGGATTTTGCCAAATACAGAACAATTATCAGAATAGGTTTCAGAATTGGGCCAAATATTTTAAAAAGTTATATAGTACACTTGTGTAGTACAATAGAAACAAATGTTTATGTTTCTACGAAAATTTATGAGTGATCTAAACTGTTCAGCAAGTGCATCTGGTTTCACTTACAGTACTTAACTAAATTGAGCCAAATAAAATAATTCTGTTATATGAAAGTAGTATCTATATGGATTTGGTGACTTTTGTTTGCTCACTCCACCACACACAGTTGCAGTAAATATGAAACACAAACAAATAAAACCCAAACAAACAAGTCAACAGCAAAATTAATATAAAAACAACAAAAGAAAAAGAAATTAGAACACCTAATGAAAACTTCTGATAGTGCAATAAGGACTTACTCAAATTTTTTAATTTTTTTTACTACTACACTAATAACTCTTAACTAGCTAGCTCTAGTAACTGGTTTTTAATTTCTTAACTAGAATAAAACAAAAACCTACTATTTTCTAGAGATATTATATGTAAGACTGCTTAGCTTATATTATAAGCATTTTATTTTATTTCATGCATGATGTTAGTTTTATTGAAGACTAAAACTTGTTTCATCACCACTCTAAAAGCTTTTCCCTGTATGAAGCAAGAAGCAATCCTGATGGGCCTACTTCAAATCAAGTTTTCTATGAATTGAGGCACTGGAAAATATTTTCTGTCTCTTGTGTGCGAGTAAATTGCTGCTGCCTGACATATTTGTAGATTTACAGATAGCAGCATTCTCAATTTGGTCTGTCTCTGGAACACTAATAAATAATAGAAAAAATCTCTATGTGAAAATAATGTTCTATTACTATTTATCTTAATTTCTTTAGCAAATAATGCATTTTCAGACACTGAAGTATTACCTTATTGGACTTGAGGCAGAATCAGGATCCCGTGCCATTACTGTTCCTATTATTGTCCCCAACTCAATATCTTCATGCACCTCAAAAAGGTAGGAAGACCTGCTGAAAACAGGAGGTTCATCTACATCTTCTACAGAGATTTTCACAATAATTGTGTCTTTGAAAGGCCCAAGGTAATAGAAACGGGGATCCACATGGGTATTTTCTGCTTCTACTTTCAAAGTGTAAAGTCGTCTTGTCTCATAGTCCAGTGGCTAAAAACAAAAATTGTGATAAATTTTATTAAATTAGATTTACATATTGACAGATGTTTACCTATGTACATAATGGAAACTGAAGAGGGCTCAAGCCTTATCAGATCCTGTCCTGCATTGTGGGAAGACCAACACAACTAATACTTTCCCCACCACAGGAGTCACTTTGTCTAATAAGAAATTACCATTGTTTTTAGAAGAAGTATTTTTTCCTAAATATTAGCTAAATTATCTCAGCATGAATGACAAAAAGATTTCCAGTGCAAATTATTATAATCAATTATTCAGGGAACTTTGCAGCTGTTTCACAAGAATATGGATTTGAAACAGTCATATAATAATTTCAAATGTTTAAGTTACTGGCTGGAAATAGAAACATTCCAGAACAAGTTATTCAACTCTAATATTCCAAAGGAAATTCTGTAAACTCCTGGATAATGAAAATGACCAAAGTATTCTTATTGTCAAGGCCTTAAATATCAGAAATGTTTTAGGTGTCTTGTGAGGAAGGTATGTGTGTCAAAGCTCTCTATATCTAGAGAAACAGTAGAATTTAATCTTGTTCCTTTTCATTTAATTTAATGAATCCAACATCAGAAGAGGTTTTTTTTTAAATATATTTGACATTTTTGTCAGCAGTTCCTTTTTTAAAATGGAAGGAGGAGTAGTTCACGGTTATAATTAGAAATCATTTTGGATAGAAAAGAATTCTATTCCTTCAAATTTTTCTAGCTGTCGTAGATGAAAAGTGTTAGCTAATTAATGATTCTAAGGAAATGAGTAAGCTGAAAATATACCTTTCTGGCACAAAGAAGACTTTATTAACTCTCACAGATTCTCATAGAGATATAGAAATGGTGGTTTTCATTAATCAAAATGGGTGGTTGATAACTTATTTTTTCTGCCTGGCTGCTTTTAAATACTAATTAATGTTCACTAAAGATGCCGAAGTGACAGGTTAGATATTTAAATACACTATTCAAAAGCAGAAAGATGCAGTCTAGTGAAAGAATGAATTTCCCCACTGCCCCAGACTTGTTTTAAAATACTAGTGAGAGCAGATGGGAGAATATCTCTGAATACAATTGAGAAAACCAACTATTTAACCTAGATCTGAGGCTATTGCTGTGTCTGTAAAGTGTATGATTCAGCTGTTAGGGAATGCTGGCTTCAATCCTAAAAGCAAAGAAGACATGCTAGTCCTGATTTATACTAATTGGCTTAATCTGGCAGAATGAGGACCATTAATATGTAAACCGGCTACTACAGCATTCACATCCAATTTGGCCATCTTGTTCAGCTACAGTGCAAAACATGGTTATGAAACCTGTGGATTATAGAGACATTCCAGCATATCAACAACAATGAAAAAAACTTTTGCCCAAATATATGAAATTGTGGAAAATCAATTATTTTGTCTGTAAGAATTTTTATAGAAAAATTTATATAGAAAAAGTTCTTTTACAGCACATAATAATCTCAGACTTAATAACTTTGTAAAGGAACACAAGCTATTTGTAGTTATTCACCACTGCAAACAAAAATTACAATCAAAGTGGATAAATAATAATAAAAAGACTATTTTAATGAATCAATGAAGTGAGCATTCTCATCTCCTTCCTTGCTTGTTAGTGCAGTTGTCTGTGGTATTGAATAAACTATTTATTCATGACTGTGAAAGCATCCTGAAAAATGCAAATTCTGTCAGACTGTTAATGACAAAATCAGAAGATCTTGTTCATTAGTATTTATTGACATTTTTGGAACTGCTGTATTATAATTAAGGAAATTTCTTGTGCTTGATTCAGCTACTAGACTTTTTTTCAAAACACTATTGATTTAATATCTGTGTGAAAATCTGAAGCAAGCAAGAAAAGAGCATCTCAAGAGAAGCCTTCACAAACTAGGAACAGGGAAAACTATAAGACCTCAAACTTTGGGTTATTTTTTTCTTTTTTTCCCAGATAAACAACTACTCTGACTATGAACACAATAAAACACAAAAACTAAAAAGGAACACTCTTCTCAGAACTTCTCCCTTGGTTGCATTATCAAGAGATGTGGAGGTATATTTTATAACACTGTTTATTCCATGATTCTATGCTTACGGACATTTGTTTGGAAAGCTAATATTAACAGTGCTTTGTCTTTAAAATGCTGCCTGAACTCTTTGGAGTTAATCTCAAAATCCCAAAGACAAGGACCAAAGTACTTCCTTAAAGGAAATTTTTGAAGAGTAAGAGAGTGGCATTTCTACTTGTGAGGTCTTAGAAGACAAACATCTGAAAATTGCTCTGACAATGCAAGACAGAGGGCAGAACTAAAGCTAGCTCTCGAACAGCAACACCTTCATTACATACACAGTGCTCATGTTGATGCCTTAAGTTTTAGCTTTTATATTTTTCAGACTCTGTACTGCATTGGTGTGTGACTCTAAACTTCATATAAAGTGTTAGCAAGTTCTCTTCACAGTTTAGTTAGACAAAACAATCCTTTTCCAGCTCGAGAACCAAGGACACCATTGCAGCTTCAGCCCAAAAAGTATAAACAACAGCGAATTAAGGAGAGCAGTCTGGGAGGATGGGACTTCATAATCTGAAGCTATGAGTGAAAAATTAACCTCAATATGTAAATGCGTCAAAAATTATAAAAGTGTGAAAACATGTGACCCGTCGTCCATCTTGGGTCCACAGCCAGGCTCTCGTACTGCCCAAGGTGTCTTGAATGCTTTTGAAGGCCTTTTAATAATTAGATAATTTAAGGTATTTTAATAAATATCTACTTTATTCCTTTAAAATTGTCTAGCCTCTGTCCCAGGTAGCCTCCCTAGGTATCAGTGTGGCAGCCCTCTCATACACTGGAAACAGGAACAAAACCATATAACTTGAAACTCATGTCTGTGTTCTGGCATACAGATCTCATCTCACCCAAGCAGATGAGAATTTCACAGAGAAGGAATATCTAAGTCTCTCATTAGCGAGTGAGCTGCTGATTGCTTGCTGAAGAAAACAGGTCACAGAAATACCTAAGAAATATACATTTGAAATCACAAAGATAATTAGTGCTAGCACATTGGGACTGGTCCACTTTTTCATACTTTACTGGCGATAATGCTTTAAACCTTTATATTTAAAATATTTTATTTCCGGTTCTTCTTAAAAGGAAATAGTACTTTTCCAGTCACTAATAGGGGATGTTTGCAAATGTTAAGCAGTTAGCAAGTGTTATCACACGACATAAGCAATGAACATCTGTGACATTGACATCAAAGTCATTTAGTGAATGCTGTTAATAGACACCTTCCGCACAGTGATGATGCCTTCCTGTGTGTCCTTCTGTGTCACAATATCAAACATATCGGTCCCATCGCCATCTATAATTCGGTACTCTACTTCTGCATTCTGTCCAGTGTCCGCATCTGTGGCTTTAACGCTGCCAATGGCAGTCCCAACTGGGGAGGACTCAGGAATGCGGAGATGGATGGTACCTGTCAAAGAGAAAAAGAGCCACTCAGGACCCCCACAGCTGGTACATGAGCATGAAGTAACACTGTGTGGCACAACAGGTGATAACATAATTTTTTGTATTTTTTTATTCTAGAGAACTTGAGGCAAAGAACTATCCAGAGGAAAGGTTTATATAGAAGACTGAAAACAAAATTGTAGAAAAAAACATTCATAGAAAAGTAGGATTGAGAAAAACCTTTATTCTATCTCAGAGAAGAATCAACTATATCTGCACACTTCTTGCTTTTCTTTTCTTTGCAATTTTCTTGTCCTCATTTTCCTTTCATTCCTGAAATATCATCTAGAAAAACTGCTTTGTGTTCTTGCCAGGTTTCACTCTTCTTTTTTACCACTTAATACCTAAGGGCAATCTTTGGGATATATTTTACATGGAATCAATAACAAGAATAGAATTCCTTGCATTCTATGCAACAGCTTTCAAAATTAGATACTAAGATATCATATTAAATAAATTTGAATAGCACATTAAGGCAGGGGGAGGTGTTTTAAAAATCTACAAGCAGAAATTGTGCCTACACTTGTTAAAGCCACTAATTCATACTTAAAGAGGATTATGAATATTGCAATTCTTGGTTTGTGCTGTTTTTCTGATTTATATCCATTTATGGTAGCGTCGTACAACTGATAAAATACATAGAAATAAAACTGTCATCATTCAGACATGCTGCAGTAAATTGAGATAAGTATCTTACCATATATTTTAGCCTTCTATGTCCTAGTCTTAGTGTGAAAACTGTAAATAAGGATTGAGATATTTGATCCCATCTGCTGGAACATATGCTAGAAAAACATGCGGGGGACATAATGCACTATGAAGAATTCTTAGAAAAATATATTTTAAAATTAATGCATCTACAGTTGTCATTCCAAACATGAAAGTGAATTCATCAAATCTCTCTTGGAAAACATTTTCTTCTATGGCCTTAGTTAAGTTTTCCAAGTTTTTTTTGTTCTCCTTAGACACTACCTGAGTTAAAGGAGTTAGAAGTATGCTTGAAATAACACAAAAGTGTAAATGGTAAAATATAGCAACCACAACAGTAAGAAGTTGGACAGGCTACACAAAAAGCTAGACATACATATATTGCCACAAAAAGGTAGTACAGAAAAGTCCATTAAGGGAGTATTAGTTTTGTGCAATCAAGAAGAATCATGGGGAGAGACTGGCAGGGCCTTATGGGAAGGCCACTGGCAACATGATTTTATCATACCTCGGGAAAGCATGAGTCATTTGAGGATTATTGGTGTATTACAAGCCAGCTACAGAGTGACACTCACTACAAAAATAAACCCCTATTATTTATTGGGTCGTTTGAGATTTTTTTCTGCTCTACAGTGTTATTTTTTTCTGTTCTTTTACATTACTATGTTCCCATTTGACAAACCTAAAAAAAACCCCAAAATAAAAAAAAAAATGCATTCACATTTAGTTTGCAATTAAATGTTGGATGAAAAATATTGAAATACTGTAATTTCTTCACATAAGTTTACTTAAGCATGTTTTAATGTGAAACTGACATATAGCAGCAGAATGAATTCTTTATGGCCATGTACACCCCACATTCTATTTATATGTGTTTATTTTTGCTCAGTCACATTTTGATGTTCAATTGAGTATTTTATCCTGCATTTTCTCTATTTTCATTACCTTCCTGTAATATCTAAATCTGTTTATTTCACTAGTAGAGAATCTCTCTATAATCATCAAATGGTTAAAAAAAGCAAAAGAAATATTTCCTCAGTTTAGTACTTAAGCAGCACTAAAAGAGACTATGATGAAAGACTGTTTTTCTTTTTTTTAATCCCAAATTAATATTTATATGTTATAATTATTTTTATGAGGTATCAACTACTCCCCACATTTTTTTTCCACAGTTCTTAAAACAACATCCCTAAGCTACGCCTTTTGGACACTACTTTGACTCCCAGTGCAATGCCAAAGTCGCTAATTTACTCTATAAAGTGGTAAGAGCTCATATAATTAATTGCTAATAAGGTAGTGAAAAGAGAGAGGGAAAATAACCAGAAACTTATCATCTAAAAGATATTTTTTTAGTCTAACTTATCAATTTCTAGAAATCTCCACCATAGTATGAGACACTTTATTTTATTATTTTTGTCACTGAAGACATTTAGTGCATTGACTAAGTATGAGATGCAGTGCAGCGTTAGACACTGTGTCAGAATACAAGGTACGCCAAAGTAGAATCATCCTTGCAAAATTCTGCTGTCAATCTTATTTCACTCTTCTCAAAGAAAGTAGTTTACTCTTTGCATTTACTCCAGTGAATGATGTTCTTTCATTTGACTGTCAGGAAAAGAAATGGGAGGATCAAAGAAAGGAATACTTTTCCATATACTAAGGAGAACAGAAATCAACTCAAGGATTAAAGTCTACACACTTGGGATTGCAAATACTTTAGTCAGTCATAAAGAAAGAAAAGCCAATCTTATTTTTCCATTTATCCTTCTTCCCATTCACTCTTGAATAGGTATATTATATAAAGGTGAATATTATAAAGTAGCACAGGCTATAGTCTCACAGGAGACATGGGATGCCATAATTCAGGTGCACTGAGTTTAATTCAGACTCAGGCTTCTAAGTCCATAAATTGCATTTTCTGTTTATCACTTATCAACTCTATCTTCTTACTTCTGAGAACACTCAGAAATATTACAGTTGAAACAGAGATCCAATGTCTGAAGTTTTTGAGGACCTTTCTGCAGCACCTTGAAAAAGTTTTCAATCTCATCACCACTGTTATCTATGTGGGTTTTAGCATATTTTTAAGAATAGAAAAATATTCTGAAAAATCCTTGCTTCATACTGTAAACAACAGAGGTTTTAGTGGTTCTTCTATATATATATATTTTTTTTAGAAAGTATGATACAATACATTATGTCAAATTTTCCACAATTTTAATATGAGTTTCTTGTGGGAGATATTTAAGCTGATATTAAACATTTTATTGAAACTTACAGCTGTAATATGCTGAGTCTTATGGAAGCATAATGGACATTCTAATACTTTGGTAATTCATAAATCCGATATGGATATTATTGTTTCATTAACCTAATACATATAGGTTTTTTATTCATGGAATAGAATAAGAATAATTTAACTTAGTCGTTTTCAATTCCAGCAGTCTCATTGAACTCAGTTAAAATAATGAATCATTATAATGTATATTTCCATTTTGAGATTAAATATATATATTTTTTAAAGTCAATAGCTATTTTTACTTTCATATATCTAGTAAAATGTGTCATCTTCATAAATGTTTTACTTTTCATCTCCAATGAAACATGCATTTATATCTAACAAAGAAATTGGCAGAGAGAAAGTAGATATAAAAATCAAACAACAAAAGCCCATGAGAGTAAAATTAAGTTTCTTTGAAGCAAATGACACATCTGATTTAGACTGACATTAAAGAAAAATGCAGAGATTTTACATCAAATCCTTCTCTCTCTCAAATGTTATGTTGGACTCCCAGATAAGTAATGTAAAAATGGTCTAGAAAGTTGATTCCATCATTCTAATTTAACACACTGTTTCAGAAACAACAAAAAAGAGGAAAATAAACACTTTTGAAGCTTTTATACTGTCTTACGTTTAACTGTTAATTTTTTTCCTGTAAGGCGTTGAACATGACAAGTCTTTGAACAGCCTTCTTCAGTGTGTCCAGAGAGGAATAATATGGCATTCCTATGGCATACACAACAATGGAAATGCCATAATCTTCTATATACAAATGACAACAATAAAAATAATAAATAAAAATTTGTGGGAAGAAAAAAGAAACTAAAATGAGAAATTAACAATAAACTGACAATATGACCTTTGTGAAAGTTCACAAATTCTACTTACTCAATGGTGCATTTTCATTTTTATTTCAGGTGTGTATATGAAATGACATGCTGATACATATCTGAGCTAAACACATATATATTAACTGCAATTTTAAATTGCACATAATTATGTACTCCAGTTGTGCCATAAAGAGCATAATTTGAAGCTCATTCTGTTATTTTGATCAAGAAGAGTGTATCAGTAACTACTGGATGAGTAGAATTATAAAGTGCATAAAATGTGTGGTGAGGATACTCTAATTCCTTTACGTATTAAGTAAATCTAAATCATCCTACAAATATTGCAACTTCAATTTATGCAAAAGGCTTCAAATGCATTTAAAATGCTTAACTGTTACAAGTTCGATGTTGCATAGTTTAATAATTCCATATGAGATAGAGACCAAGAACATTTTTACATTTTGGTTAGAGGATACAAAGTCTTGACAGCTGTATTATCAAAAGGTGAAAAACATTATAAAAAACCTTCACTGAAGCTGTAAAAAACCTTAAAAACATTAAATATAATTTACTTTAATTTGGGAAATTTTTATGTTGTTTTGTAGCTCTATAGCTGAAAAAGTACAAATCTGTCTGATTCCCTTTGAGTAATTTCTGTTTCACATTCTTGATGATAAAATATTTAAGCAGATACTTCAATTCAAACGTTTCTGCATATCTAGAATTACAATGTTTTATTCTCCAGTGGGAGGGAATGTGGGATTTAAGCAATAGGTAAGGAAAGCAAAAACATTGCTCTAATGCTCTTATGAGTCCACCTACTATTGCTCCCCATATTATTGTGAGGAATTACAGGTTTACTGCAGTTCTATTTGATCATGTAACTGTTTTCTAACAAAACAAAAATGCTCTAACATTTAATATAGTGCTTTAATAATAATAATCAGCACATAAGCCTTTTGTTTATGTGTGCCACATAATCTAGATTTACTCTAAATTAAACCAGATGGTGATTGCTTAACTCTTACAGCACAAGTCAACTATTAAATGCAGCTTACTCTGGGGGAAGCGAGGTGGATTGTCGTTGACATCAGTCAAAGTGATGTTCACGGTGGTGGTCCCTGATAATCCACCCATCTGGCCTCCCATGTCCTTTGCCTGGATAACTACTTGGTATTGCTCCCTGTTTTCTCTGTTCATGTTCGGCAATGCAGTCCTGATGATGCCTAAAAGAAAAAAATTGCAAAATAAAATCGCTAATGATGTATTTGTTGCTGCTGCATTTTTTTTTTAAACGTTAGTCTTGAAATAAATCTCTGAAATATTCATTTAATGTTTCAAAGTACAAATTTCTGTCCATAAGTTTTATTGCAGTCTTATAGTAGTCTTTAGTACAGGCTATGTCTTGGTTGAATATTTGTTCTACACCACAGGTACCTTTTCAGTTTCATGATAGAAATGATTCAAGATATTTATGCACAAGGTTTGCAAGAAAGAACACCTTTTATTAATCCAAGTAAAATCATTAGGAAAAGACAGAACAATATTTTCTAAGAAAGAAACCTTTATTCTTGCCTTTATCA
>JAOTQP010001286.1:72730458-72745108 GCA_026413545.1 Cichladusa arquata | reverse complement strand
CCATTTCTGAATTTCCAGCATTTTTTCTGTCGTATTTCATGTCTTCATATCTCCTTTCCAGCGGGTTTGTCAGACTTAAACTAGTTCTCTCTGCTTTCTAAGTGTTACTATAGATAGTTACTAACAGAAGACGCATTGTCACGTGAACTTTGAAATCTGCTGATTATTTCGATTACAGAAAATTTCCTAACCTTACAGAACTTATCTAAATTTTAGTAGAATATGCCAGTTCTTTAAAAGATGAGATGTTTGCCATTACCACTGACAGTTTTTCCTCAATCAAAATATTTTGTCCATCCAGTTCAACTATTCCATCACAGAAATAAAGTATGAACAAGACCTCCCTACTGTGCATCCATAAGGTACAGATACTGTTTTAAGTATATAGGAAAGAATTGAAAAAAACCCCCAAAAACAATCATCATATGCACGTGACTGGCTAGCCATGTGTTAATCTGAAGATCAGAAGACTTTAAAGCTTGTTTCTCTTTTTATCCCAATTCTTTCAAAATTCTTTTCCCCACCAAATACTGCCAAATATGAAAAAAAAAGCACCTGTAAATCCAAGACCCTTGGCACAACTATTTACTCCCTTACATCATCTGTCTACGTTACATATTTATTCTAATATTCATAGAAAAGCAAGTAAAAGTAAATGCTACTTCTTCATTTATTTGGGATTTCATGACATGATGAAAAATCTGCTGTTTACAAGTAAATTGTTTAATCATAGCACCAATACCAAGGGAAGGAGCATGTGCCTAACTGTTGAAACAAAGATGAGCTCTCAGAAATGTTCAGTTTTCAACTACTAGAGAATAGAAATACTTGTTTCAGTAAGTCCGTAAAAGTACTGGAATCTCATAAAGAAGGCAAAATGGACATATTGCTGGTTATATTATTCCATATTAAAATGGAGTGAATCATGAGTTTAATGTTGAAAAGACCTAAGCACAAAATAAAATTTTAAGACATAAAAATTGCTACACAAGTATACAGAAATTAGGAAAAAATAACTTTCTGTTGTATTAAAGATTCCTAGAATATGGCTGAATCTGAACTTTTTTTAAGAAATAAGAATGTGGGGATGTTAGGGGATGTTCTAATGGCTTTGTCTCTATGATTCCCAAATGTCTCATGTCTTCAGCCACACTGATCTCCATGTGTAGATGTAAGTCTATATAACTATTCTATTAAAAGGTGAATAGGCCTTTCTGTTTAATATATTTAAGTTCTGAAGGGTGTTGTCATGATTCCGAAATGCAATTTTGGGCCATCCTACTATAGAGAAACTGCAGTACTAGAATGTATACTTGTTCCTAAAGAACACCTTCTCTTGAATAGCAGTTGTGTAAAGGAAGGATAAGACAAATCATGCTGCAAGGTAAAAAAAAGGCAAAAATATCACAAGCCACTGAGTACACTGACCAACATGTAATTGTAGAAGTAATGTTTACAATTCCTCCATTTCATATCCATAAAAACAGAGAACAGTCATAATAAAGACATCTTTTGCAACAACATGATGTATTAATCAGAAACTTCTACATTGCAAATCCATGAAAGTAATTACTTTGCCTCTATTACATGTAACTTAATAATTTCATTTTTCTAGTTTTCACATTTCCTTAATTTGTGAAATTAGATATATTTATTAATAGGTCAATTGTATGAAACTTTTATTTCATTTTAGTTTAAAAATAAATGGAGAATCAACTTTGAAGAATAATTTGGAAGGAAACTGAAGAACATGTTTAATAACTTTAAAATATAACAAATTTTTACATGTAATACTGTGTATTACTGTGTCTAACAGTTACTGATGTCTTATTTGAGTGTCGTAATGAATGTATAGTAATTAATACTATTTCAGTGCACATGCACATGAAACAGAGCAAATTATATTGTCTGTGCTCTCTGCAGCTGGAATGAGCATGGCTGCATATATACAATCCCAAAAATGACTATCAGAAACTTCTGCAAACTGTAGATTTGCACCTATTCCCTTTAAAATCAGTGGAAAGATACTTGTGTCCTTAATTTCACTACTGTCACCCAGTGCAATTGGTGGGTTATGATCAGGACAATGTACACTCCATAGCCCAAATACTGTAAGGATGAACTTTACTTTTTAATGTTACCTCAGCTCTTTGGCTTTTATGGATCAGGTACCTGGCAGGAGAAGTGCAAGGGCTCTACTACACTTCTAAGTGCCTTTCAGGAAGCAGAACTCCCCTTTGATCTCAGCCCTTGCTATGAGAGGAAAAGAGATATCTAGGTTTCCACGGAGGTATCAGCAATTCCTATTAACACCTGACACAAGTCCAGAAGTGAACAGGAGTAGTGCTATCAGTGTATTTGTTCCACCAGCTAGTTTTGCTTTCTGTCAGTACACTGAAGGCCACTGATGCTCAATAAAGTAAATGTATTGTTTGTTCTGGTTTGAAACATGGGCCAGAAACCCAAAGGCATTGAAGATGATCAGTTGTGCTTAAAAACTACGGTATAGGGATCACTTAGTAATCATCACTTGATCTAGATCTTTCTCTGTCTTTTACATAGTCACAAGTTGCTTCTGACGAAGTTGGTCTTTGATCTTCAGAATTTAAAGCCTAATCTGAACTCTATAAGTGTGCATAAAGCAGACAGTGATAACATACTGGAGAGATGGAGATGGATATTTTATAAGGGCCTGTAGTGATAGGACAAGGGGGAACAGCTTCAAACTGGAAGGGATCAGGTTTAGATTAGATATAAAGAAGAAATTCTTTACTGTGAGGGTGGTGAGGCAGTGGGCCAGGTTTCCCAGAGAAGCTGTAGATGTCCCATCCTTGGCAGTGCTCAAGGCCTGGTCGATTGGAGTTCTGAGCAACGTGATCAGTGGATGTCATCCCTGCCATGGCAGCAGGGTTGAAACTAGAAGATCTTTAAGGTTTCTTCCAACTCAAACCATTCTATGAATCTATGAATATGGCACCATCTATGTTATTAATAACACACCACTGAATTATGTTATTTTCTGCTTGCATAATTGCCTATTTTACAATACCATGAACTAGAATTCAACAGTGGTAAACCTGGTCCAGAGACAGTCTTTTGTCAGATTATTGTAGTTCTCAGAAGGCATATTTTAACATAACTTTAATTACAGTGCTTGACTCTCCCTAGGGTCTAGGATTATACCAGTAATTAATACATTTGGCCCTTGCTGATGTTTTCTGCAAACATCTTCAAACACAGTGCAAGTATTAATGACTTTGACCTCACAATTCATTTGTGATGCATATATATTAGATAAAAATCACTGGAAATAATTATCTAGGAAATGGAATCCACAAAATATCCACTGTAGAGCTGGATTCTAAACTTAGTTTGTGTTTTCTTTACTCCCAGCCAAGTTATGCAATATTTAACTAGAGCAAATACCCTCCACATGAAAATTATCCATACAAATAACAAGCCAAATTAATAGAAATTTTCTGCTCTTTCTAGTGGAAAAGACAGGAAATAATGACATCTATTTTCCCCAGAAATAATGACACATGTTTCCCTCTGAAAAAATCTATTCCAAGCTGCAGAATACAGAAAAGAACTAAACTGCATGTTCAGAGAACTCAGAACGTCAGAAAGACGTTTGACTACATGGTAATCCTGTAACTTAGAAAACAATGAGTTGCAAACAAGCATGGGAGTGGATAAGTTCAATTCTTTTAAGATGTCCTTTTTAATGAAAAATAATGTTTTATCATGGGGGGTTTTTGCTTTGTTTTTTGGAGTTGCTTTTTTTTTTCTTTTTGTTCCATCTCCTTATGGCAGGATTTGTGTGCAGAGCAAAATCAAACTTTATAAAAGAAATCCAAAAAATTGTAATTTGGGTCCTGAAATGTTCTAAGTCAGAAGATGAAAAAAGTATGTTGAGAGAACTTTATACAAAAAAAAGATTTTAAAATATCTTTCTTAGTAGGAAACCAGAAGGAAGTGTTAAAAGATGGATTCCATGGCAGAGATGACCAAGCATTGGGAATTGGTGAGCAACATTAATAAGGGAGTATGTAAGGAGCCAAGATAGAAAGTTAAGCAGCTCTAACTACTCTCTAAAGAGAAAGAAAAACATATAATAAGAGGTAGAGATGACAGGCCAACAGGGCACCCTGTACATCACATGTAAACCCAGAAGGAGATTACATCTTCTGAAGCATATATTGATAATCCTAATTTGGAAGCAAAAAAGTCACAAGATGCAATAACAATGAGGAATGATTAGAGAATATATGGGCTGTGAAGATATAGAAATATATAAAAAGATGTCTAAATAGAAAGTTCTGAAAACTTTCTAAAATACACTAATAGGCAAAATCCACAGAAAAATCCATCTAGAGGAAAATAGGCTTTCTGCAGTTCTGAAAAGAAATCTCCAAATGAGCAGAAAGAGGTAGGTAAAAGATAAGATAGACAGAGCAAAAGACTGTCAGCAAAACGATAAGAATATTCTGGGTCATAAACTCTAAAAGTGAGGAAAGGAACAAGTGAAAGAAGATGAAATATCTGGTAATCAGTACAAAGTCTTTAGGAGAATAAATTGTCTTCTAGGATATCGACCCAGCTGCAAGATCCTGAAGTTGGCCCATTTGTGTCTGTCTTATCTATGTTTAATGAGCAACAGAAGAAAGAAGAGCAAGACAACAAAGAATTTATGGGCCTTTGTCGAGAGACTCTATTTGATAATAGAAATAGCCATATTCTCAGGTGTCCATCTGGTTAGTACCACAGCTAGAGGAAGAAGTCAAGCTATTTGGGGTCTGAAAGAGGCTGGTATATGGCTACATCATGATTTGGTCCCTTATGGATGGAAGCATACAGAGTAGATGAAGACTAAATAGTGTTTTTCTGACTTCCTGATCACGTTATTGCTCCTTCTACCACAGGGAACTACAGGATGTAGCAAATCCTGTACTCCAAGGGTACACAGATTTCAATAACTTCAAGTTATTGGTACATGAGCATTTCATTCTTTCCTTTGTATTATGTGATACCATGTTTTTCTTCTTTCTGGTATTTAGATAAGTGCATACAAGGTTCATATGAACACCTCACCATTGTACCTGCAGTACAGATGTGTAGAAATAGACAACACAGAGACAAAACTGCAGAATAGTTGACTTTTTGGGGTTTTTGGCATTTCTTTAAGTAGAGATAAGATTTAAGCCCATTTGAAACATTGATATTCAGTACCAGGACAGAGAATGTAGTCACCAGGTGATGGCCAAGGTTTTGTGAATGCAGTCACAGGGTAACATAAATACAAGGCACACATACAAGTTGTAAGTTAGTAGTCATATTAAAGACTGATATGGATTTAAAGTGTAACAAAGAAAAAAAAAAGAACAAATATTTATTATATATCTATAAAAAATCACTTGTGCAGTGAAAATACATATAAAAGATGATGACAACCTCCACAGGAATTGGAAACAATGAACAAAGAGAATTGTTCTGCTGTGTTCTCCTAAGAGGCATCACATCTGATCTCCGCTACCATCTCTCTGCACCAGGTCCTCTTTCACCTGTGACAGTGAAAGTGGCATGTCTTTGATTTTGCTTTTCACCCCATTTTACTATTGCCACTCCCCAAACCTACTTATATATAAAATGCTCTTTCTCTATGTAGCAGGTTTGAATGAACTGAAATGTTAAAAAACCACTGTTTGGGTATGTTTATGTGTGTGTCTAGTGGTCCAGCCTTCACACTTGATTGACAGTAAACTATCAAACTTGAATGTACCAATAGTAGCAGGAGTGCAAGGGATTCTATAAAAATATTGATGCATTTTTAGTGGATAATTCTATCATAGAATCATATAATATACTGGATTGGAAAGCACCCATAAAGATCATCAAGTCCAACTTCCTACTTTTCACAGGACTATCTAAAACTAAACCATATGACTAAGAGAAGCATTCAGGACACTGACACTTCCTTGGGGAGCCTGTTCCAGTGGCTGACCGATCTCTCCATGAAGAACTTTTTCCTAATGTCTCATCTGAGCTTCCCTTGACATAGTTTAATTCCATTTTCTTGTGGCCTATTGCAAATCAGCAGAGAGGGGAGATCAGCACCTCCCCTGCCTGTTATGCAAGGACACCTGAGACAGTGAGGTAGTCATGGAACAGATGCACCTGCAGAACTGGGCAGGAACTTGTCACCATTCTCCCCTGTCCCTGAAGTCACTGCATTCAGAGAAGTGGAACAGAGTGAGGACAGGAAATCTTTTGCATGGTGTTCTGTCTGATTGGCAGGTCTGACCCAGGGAAGGCATGGTTCCAGCAATATCTCTCTTTCTTAGACTCCCAATACATAGCATAGTGCCATAAAATGTTGACTGTGCTGGATTAGATAATGGAAATATTACAGTCCTGATAGTATAATACTTTTTATAGAACCATATAACTCATCTCTATTCAGGTAAGGGCCATAGCAATTTAGCTTTGTAATTTCTTTTCCTGGTACCTATCACTGAGAAAATATTTCTGTCATAAACTCCTCTTAATTTTTGCAGACATTTTTAGAAAGATTAACTGTTTCTACATTCTCAAAGAAATGAGTGCTACAGGAGACATTCAACGGAACAGTGCAATTACATCCGAGACTGTAATTTCTATCTGCATTCCTTACACCAAGTGTGACAATTTCTTAGCCCATGGCCAACAATACTGGGCAAGTAATGGGCTGCTCACAATACTATAATTAAAAAAAAAGAAAAATAATCAAGAGAGAGAAAAAAGGGAAATGTAGAAATTTCTTTCTATTTTCCTTTGAATGGGGAAGTGAAACATTCCCCATAAAAATATACATAATAAACAATATAATTGCACCTTTTTTCATAAATTTCTCATGTAAGTTGTTGTACTAAAAATGCTTGAATTGTATGATGTCAGAAAAAATACTACTTTAAAAATATTTTGATTTGATGAGATTTCAGTATAGGCCTACACAATCACCTGTCAGATTTCTTTATCTTTCTTTTTAATTTTTTTCCTTTATAATAAAAGGAAATTATTTATAAAAGGAAATTATTTATAAATATTATAATAAAAACTTGCTCAATGCTGAAGTTTTAAAAACTCATTCAATCACAAACTGAAAGCAGATTGAAATCTTAAGAATAAAAAACTATTGCTATTATGCTTCCATACATGGCTGCATAGATTTGCTGAGGCCATTCTCTTTCAATAATTATGTATTTTTTTCTCTCTTTTAGCATTTTCCAAGGCCCAAGAGTGTAAGCAGTAAATCATCAATACTGGTATATACAAAACATTTTGAAAACTTATCATCTCAACAGCCTAATTTAGTCATCTAAAACACCTATTTGACCATTGACTATTCAGGCAGTAGAAGTGATTAAAATGGTAATAATAGGTAAAAATTATACTGAATTTATTGTTTCCTGAATTTTTAGAATTTAATATTACAATTATACATTGAAAAAATTATTATTATTTTTTAAAAGAAACTAAATATATTCTTAAATTTTCTAAAATTATTCCTAATGAAGTGTATTCACTAATATCAATAATAGCTCATAGTCCAAAATGTTATTGTTTATAATATTCACCAGCTGGCATGATCCAGGCCACAACTTTTTAATTAAGATAGGAACTGAAAATACATTACAAAAAGAAGAAATATTAACTCAAATAGCTGTTTAATATTCAGGAAGGTGTCATTCATGGACGGAGTTAAGGGAGGAAATGAAAGCACAAGAGGATTTGTCTATATAGTAAAAAAGTGAAAGAGAAGAAAATAAAGAGGGTGTCTACCTTCAGACAGTGCATCAACAATACATGAGTCAATATATAATTGTCCTCACCCACAAAGACAGCTCTCCATTCAGTGCTTATCAACACTAGAATTTCCAATGAAAATTAAAGAAAAGAAAAATGGAGCATTCAACAAGCTGATTTAGTCATTCTAACAGTTCCTACGGAGGAGATGATTCACTATTACCTACTATCTAAAATATTTATATTCCTAAGAACTGTAAAGTCAATAATTTAGGTATTCTAAGTAGAAACAGATGTCAGAACATAAAAATCTGGTTCTGAATGCTATTGCAATATTTGAACAAATATGTCAAAATGAAAAATACTTAACTCATGAGGTAGAATTTTGCACATGACTGACATTTGAGAAGATGGGGAAATAATTTGTCAAGTAATGAAGAAAAGGCATTTGTGCCTCTGTATAGAGAACTCACCTACTACGGACATTTCAGGAACACTAGCAGTGTAAATTTCTTCTGGAAATGTTGGTTCATTGTCATTGATGTCATGGATCTTGATGACAAACTCAGATTCAGGCTCCACTGGTCTCAGAGTTCTTCTATTGATAGCTTGGGCACGCAGGGTGTAAAAGGCTTTCTCTTCCCTGTCAATTCTCCGAGTCGCATGAATATCTCCTGTTTTCTCATCAATTATAAAAAGAGTACCAGCCCCATCTCCTGATAAAATGTATTTGAGGGAACCATCTCCCTTATCCTGGTCAGAATGAAGCTGAAATGGAAGAAGACAGTATTTTGTTTAGAAACAATGAAAAGAGTGGAGGTTTTTAAATATCGTTATTATATTTTTACATTATTCTGTATGCAACAAATGTGGTTGATACCATTAAGGAAACAATTTTTATTCACCACTGAGTGACAGCCAGTTTCCTAACTTAGCTCCAGGAATCTTTCAACTTGACTGTTTATGGAAGATTTTGCTTCTGCAGCAACACCTGTTCTATGCTAAGAAACCCCTGCACCACATTCTTAAAGAAGATTTTTATGTTAATACTGACCTTTTCTTTCCTTGAAGAGATCCTATTAAAAACTCACAACTGCTGTGCTAGTTGTAAATTCACTAAGCAGATAAAAAACATGGCTAAATACAAGACAATTAAGGAAAATAGAACCACTGGTTTAATGAAATAATATATATTTTTAAAATTTCATTTAATATCGTTTATATTTCTCCAAAATTGGGGAACATTTCATTTTAAGTCATTATCACTGGCACTCCATCAGCTAATGTAAATAGACTAAAGGAAAAAGACCCCAGCTTATTAAGCATTCAGTATTGATTTAACACCCATTATTTAAGTTGTATAAAGCTTAACTTCACATCTATTACTTGCAGTCCTGATTGCCTTTATATGAAAAATTATTCAATTATGTTTTATTGTTCAATACAGTAGCATGGATGATGGCTCATTTGATCTTTTGGATACATTTACCATAATTTCTCTCAACACCTTGTCAGAAAGGTTCTTCCAATCTCATTGATTCCATAATCAACTGAAAGAATCTGGCACTCTGAGTTATTTTCATCATGAAATATATTCTTTTTTGTAAACTTACTTTTAAGTTCAGCAGAAGGACAAAATAAACTAGCTCTTATTAAAAAAATGAAGTGCAAAAATGTTTTTTTAAACCACACCCAAGAAATATTAGAATATTCAATTTTAAGAACTAATACAATTTTTCTTTCGAAAAGTCATTATCTGCATATGTAATAGCAGAATTGATTGAATCTGCAGTAAGATTATATTCAGTCACGTGAAGAGATTTTGTTAATTTAAGCTTACATTTCAGTTCATGAAAAATGCCATACATGTAGCATAGTACAAATATCCCTTTTGCTATGCAGCCATGAAAATATTTCTTTTTCATCTATGATGCCCTCATATTATCTTCCAAACCATCTGTTTTAAGTATTAGAAGTAAAAATATTTAATTATTATGGTTTTGAATGTGTCTTTCCTTGTCTTTTGTGCTGAAACAAAACATACAGAGTGACAGAGTGACTGGAGGGACAAGCCGAAGTCAAACAGTAAACTTATATAATGTGAAAAATTTTCAAGCACTGAATATTTCCCACAGAGTTTATATATGTGTAACAGAGAGAACTCACCAGGCATCTTGGATTAAAGCCTTCATGGTAGAAATTTGAATGCTATCATGTTCTGAACTTTGATTTTCTACATAGAAGTATTTAGACCTATTAAACTTTGTTTACACTACACACATGTATGTTTACTTTACAAAGTGAATATTTTCTTACTGTTTCTTTTCATTCTACAATAAATTAAAAAAAATAGGAGATTCCACCAAAAATAAAGAGTAGGAAGGTAAATGTTAAGAAAAATCCTTCGCAAAAAAATATTTTTCTTTCTTTTCCTTCTGTTTTTTCTAATGACTTCAAACTTAAGGTTTCAAGCCATTCTCACACTTCTTTTGAAGGATGAGTTTTTAAAATGAAGTTCAATCCCTCATGCTCCTCCCTTGATGGCCCACAAAAATTGTGACCTTTCACACCTCCAATTAACCCTTTCACCCTTCTTTTTAAGGAACTTGATAGTATCTTCCAAGCTGTGATCCATTTTAAAATGTCATTTAGTGTTGGTAGTTCTTGAGTGTTTTCTTCTCCATGTCTTCCTGGAGAACAATTTCTCTTCAAAAACATTTTGGTCCTAGTAACTCACTGCTGGTCCATGACCACTCTATGAAATATTTTCACAGCAGAATGATGAAGAGCATGATAAGAGGTTGCTCTTCCTCAGACCTGTGACAGAAATATAAAATAAGGTACTGCTTGAGAGGGATCTGTAAATGGGCACATTGCACTTTTCCCAGAAGCTTTCCATAGCCAGCTCTGGTATCATTACTCCTTGCAAAAGTTGACAATAGTGTATTGGTGCTGCAGTGCCTGTTCTTTGACTCAGAAACCTGTAAGCAGCCTGGCAAAATCCATTCTAATACATTATCTCCAGAACAGCAAAGCTCCATGCAAACAGTTCCCAGCAAGGGTGTCTGGCCAAATTTAACATACAAATGATGCATGGAAATTGTTTTTGGAGGGGGATATTTAGCAAAGCCATGCCAGGAACTTGTAAAATTATTTAGTAATCCCAAAATCGTATTCTGGTGCTTTAAAATATTGCCTGGCACTAGAAGCCTGAACAGTGTATTGAAGAGAACTAAATCAGAAAACTAAGAAAATCCCTGCACTAAAAAATATGAACAACAATATTTAGATCCAATTTAGCATATAAAGATCTTTTAACATAGTTATTTGTCTGATATGTAAGGTACTATCATTGCTGATGATTTTCTATTGCCTCTGCTGTAGCTATGTGTAAATCTTGGTAAAGTAATTTGAAAATGGTTTTTATGCCCACAAAATAATTAACCTATTACCTCTGCCAAGTTCAAACTTTCTACTTGTATGCGTTTTTTGTTTGTGTGGTTTGGGGATTTTTTGTTTGTTTATTTGTTTTTACCCACACATATATTAGCTAAAAGTCTGGAAAGGGAGATTAATGTAAGACTTTGAGACATCTACATAAAGACTTCTAGGGAGCTGAGAGCTGCACTTCACAGTAACATATTTAAAAGGAATACCAACTTACATAGTTAGAAGAACACTTTAAGCTATAACACTATATTCACTTAAAAAATGTTAATAATGCCTTTGGTTTGGTAATCCAATTTAAATAATATGTACATGCATAAGAGTCCAGAGTTATTGTAGAACACCTTCAAATTCAGAATAACTTTTCAAGTCTTTTGGCTTATCAGGAAACATAAAACTATAGAAAAAATGAGCAAGTCTTCCAGACATAATTCAAGGGGTGAAAATGTGTAGTATAGATAAACATTAAAGTGAATACCTCTCATTTTGTTTTTTTTGGCTCTTTATTCCACCAGGTGTTACTAGAGGAATCAAGGTGACTAAAGACTGCCCAAGGTGCTTCACAGCCCTCTATGGTAAATCATTACCCAACTCTGAAATGCATGAGCAGTTTGTCAATCAGTGCTGCAGAGATGTTTTCATTTTACTCAAGTGCTAAAAAAAAATTCTGTGAAATATTTCTCTGCTACTTTTAGTAAAAAGTGTTTCCTATAGTTATTTTAGCTAATGGGCATCTGTGATTCATGTCAGCCAAACTGAGAAATGGAAAGACATCTGTTTCATTTAGCAATTTCATCGCACAAAATGATCAGCTGTGAAGATGTGGTTTTGTTTTCATATCAGTCATGGATATTTTGCAAACTCCTGTTTCAGTGAATTTCTTGCTGCTCTTCCACAGAAATACTTCCCTTTTCAGCTGCGCTGGTATATATATTTTATGTATACTTTTTCTCACTTTATAGGAAATCAGAATGTCAGTTGGTATTATTTTATATAGCCCTGTTTCATCATACAGTAATTACAATTACCATGAAAGAAATTTTGTTCATATCTTCTATCTAAATTGGTTGAACAAGTTTTTTAATTCAGAAAGATTTAAATATATAAATATTATAAATATCCAAATAAAAAAGGAAGGCCTTGTTAAGCAGAAGATAATATTTACAGACGGCCACAAAATGGAGTTGTATGTGAATACTTAAAAATGAAACTGAATTACCAATCAGAGACAAAAACAGGTTTTAAGAGACAGATTTACTTTTTCTTCAGTTGTGGAAAAAATCCCAGAGTTAGTTAACATATTACATCCTTCTTTAGGGTAAATGCAACCATAAATAAAATGAGTTTATGAAAAGATGCCTTAATCAAACTCAGCTCAATAACTTTTTAGATCTGTAAAAGACCTTTGTAAAAATACTTTCAGAAACTTTAGTTGAACAACATGATAATTCTGTTTCAAAAATTACAACACAGGAAATCCGTCTTAATGAACATCCAATGTTTCAAATCAAACCTGTCCACTCAGGATTCTGGGATTTCTCCCCACCTTCCCCCATGAAATCTACTCAAATTTGAAATCTCCCAAAATGAATATAAAGTAGGTGGACTTTTTTTTCTAATAGCGTACAAAATGTTAATCCTATTTTCACCAAAAAGTGACAAGACACTAAGCAGAAAGAAGGTTGGACTAGTCAGATCTATTTTATCATGCAAGCTGCTTCTGGAATTCGAAATGATTTATGACAATGCCAGAAGATTTGTCACACTTACTTCTATTTGAATTTCAGATTCAGAAGTCCCTCTATTTTCAGTGATTGGTATTCAAATAGGTAGACACCAGATATGACTGTATTAAGAAACTTCCTTCTAGTTAGAAAATTTACTGTAGGCTTTAATATAGTTCAAATTATTTTTAATTTTAATTTAATATACTGTAATGTATAGGACGCTTCCCAATACAAATTAATGTTTTTGCAGTTTTTGCAAAATGAGAGACTATTTTGATATTAACTTACTAAATGGACTAAATGGACTCGTACTCTCTTACATTATAGTAGTCATTTTTAATTGTATAACGCAGCATTTTTTTTCTGCTTTATTCGGCAATGTGTCAATACATCAATTTAATCCTAGTATCATAGTAACAATGAAACCTCAGTACACTCTTGAATTACTCCATCTTTTATATTTTATACAAATAAGTCCCGAGTATCTCCTAATTCTGAGGATGTATTTCAGGGCTAATTGTAACCTATTAGCTTTCTTCTAAGTAATTATATCAGCAGTGTGGAGCCAAAACACACCGTAGAAACATTTGCCATTTCATTCAGTGTTCTAGTGCACATTTAGTATTAGAAACTTGACTGGATACTTAGCTGAATAATACTGATTGTGTCTCTAAATGCAATCACAGGGGTGGGCAGATTTGACATGAAGTCAGCAAAAAATAATTGGAGATATTTATTTTTAGCATCATGAACTGAACTATTAAATGATGCAGTTGTTTAACATTAGCTGCACTTACTGTCAAAGATTTTCAGACCAGTTCATATCCTTTATGGTATTTTCACAGTTGACAGATTTAATAGTCATGGCTTTGAGACACATTCTATCCACTAAAGAGGTTTACTTATTTAATTTTATCCAGAAGGTGGCATTTTAAGCAACTCTTTTCAGTGATTCTGGAATTGCACTAAGTTTTATTCAGACATGTCACACATTAAATTTTCTCACTCAGTCATATTGTCAGTTTGCTAGGACTGTGCTATTGTGTATTATTTAACAGGAGATGGGCAGAAAGGAAAAAAGACAGATTTCAAAAATAATGCTTTGTGAGGCTGGGAAAGATAAGGGATGAGCAAACTAAAGGGGAAGCACGACAGATAATGTAAGATGAGGAGTACTCTAAAATTCATTTGCAAGAAACGGAGATGAAAAATTCCAGTCTGCAGTACAGACTGGTTTCAGACTGTGTTTGCTTAACTTGATTCATTATCGAAAAGAAAGATACAAATATTTGCCACCATTTTTATTGATAAAGATCACAGTAGTTCCTTGATGTTAAAAATTTTTGTTTGCTCTTACCAATGCTTTAAAATGGGAAGAGATAAATTAAAATTAATATAATTTTTTAGCATTTCTTTCCACATCCCTGAGTGAAATATTTATCACATAAATAGAATTATAATTTTCACAGCTCCCTACAACTTTCACTACCGATATAATCTTGAAGATTCTCAATTTCCAGAAACTAACCTTACAACAAATTTTTTCATCACTAGATTTGTATATTTTTCCTCTTACTGTAGATTATTCTAAAGGGAAGAATCACAGTCCAGAGAAGGTAAATGGTCTTGTCACTGCCAAAAAAGTCTAGGATTTCAGGTGAGAAAGGCAGGATTTTTTTCTTTAAGACACA
>JAOTQP010001286.1:72703845-72719261 GCA_026413545.1 Cichladusa arquata | reverse complement strand
CCCTTCCCTCCCTTCCCTCCCTTCCTTCCCTTCCTTCCCTTCCTTCCCTTCCTTCCCTTCCTTTCCTTCCTTTCCTTCCTTTCCTTCCCTCTTTCCTTACTTTCCTTACTTTCCTTCCTTTCCTTCCTTCTTTCCTTCCTTTCCTTCCTCCCTTCTTCCCTCCCTCCCTCCCTCACTTCCATCCATCCATCCATCCATGCTCCCCTCCAATACTTCTGCCCCACACAGGTTTTATGAAACATTATGAAACACGGCTCTTGCAATGTTAGCTGTGCCTATAGACTTTACCATTTTAGAGAAAAAGCACGCTCCAAGTGTAACTGGCTGTTAAGATCTTTAAGGACAAATTTGATGCAGAGAGTCATTCAACACATCCAGCATTTCTCATTGAGAGAACAAATACTGATATCCCCTAAAGGACAAAATTGCTTTGGAACATCCACCTTCAGCCCTGTTGGATTTGGTCTGCACACATGAAACGAAGAGTAAAATGCAGTAATCCATTCCAGTACTATTCCACTGTGAAACACTAGAGTTTTATTGCAGTGCTCTGTGCTTCCTTATGGTTTCCAAAATTTTACCAGTCTTAAGAGGCAACTGGGAGTGTTCACTTAGGTCTTTACATTAAAGTGTGGGGCACATTTGAGCAAAAATATTATCAGACAAGTTAGACACTGGGAATCATCCCCTTAAGCAGTTGGGTTAAGTATGCCCTCAGTATGACCTACTCAAGTGACTTAACCTCTCTTTCCTTCTGAGCAGACAACACTTTAAAGAAACTCACACACACAGACCTCTGTCCAGGGCTGTGAAACCACAGTCTTTGAACAAATATCTCTGACTTGAAATTCAGGCACACAACTATGGCCCTTTTGGTCATCACTAAAAGACTTGTGGACACTACAAAGCCTTTGCATTCTTCAACAACTGTCAATTCCATTCTGTATCATCCAGCAAAACTCAGTGTCTTGTAGGGGTACATCCAGAACAGTAGCTAACAAACAATTCATTATTTATGAGAATAAAACCTTAGTGTTCAGCCTGGTTAGCTCTTTGCCATTAGTACATTCTGCTGCTGTTTTCTGAAGCAAGAAATCAGAGCCTCCAGCATACACTGAGGTTTCCAAAGAAATAATCCTTTTGTCAACAGAAAATCAACCCTCTGCACACTTAACAATTTAGAGTAAGTGATGAATCTAAGCAGTTATAGTCATAAACTTCTACTAAGCTGAGTCCCAATAGACTGAGCATGAATCTTTCTCAGCACTCACTGAAAATCAATCAACCTCCAGGACAAACCTATAGGAAGCTTTTGATGTCTCTGATATTATGGGAAAACAATATTTTACTCTGACACTGTTGACCTGTTCTTAAAAATCTAGGAGGCCACATATGTACCCCCAAAAGCAACCTTTCATATACTTGAAATGAACTGGTGCCTTAAATAACTCTCTTCTCAGTCTGTGTTTTAAGTCTTGCTGAGAAGGAAACAAATTTCTAAATGCTGTTGTGTCTCAAATGTCAATTCCACCACAGTGCAGTATTTTCAATAAGATAAGGTTTGGAAGATACACACCTGTGAATAACTTGGGGTTTGCTTCCAGTAGAGTTACACCAAAAACACCTCACACGGAAACTGTTAAAGTACTAGCTGCCCTCTTTCACCTTGACAGATCACTATTCATTTATTCAGTTTGCAGAATATCTTCCATCACTTCCCATTCTTTTTTATTGATCTCTGTCACGAGAATCTGCTCTAGCTGAAAATTCAACCTCTACAGAACTTCAGTGCCACATAGCTGATTACTGTCACCTGAAAGACATTTTATATCTCTCAGTCAGGTCTACACATCAAATATTAAGCCTGCACATTAGCAATTCCAATTCAAAACCCTACTCTTTAGTCTCTCAGAGCAGCAAAGGTCTTTACAAAAGAAAAAAAAGCTATGGTAGAAACCCTCTTCAGAAAACAAAATGCAGAGATTTTTTAAAGGGTTTGGTAAGTCTTCACCTTACCACTACAATAGCATCACTTCATTGGGAGCTTTTATTGTATGTGTCACACCTGATGATGAGTCCTTTGAAATCAAAACATGGTATTTTGTACTACCCTCTCCAAAGCCAGTGCTTTTGGTAGTTGCTTCATCAGAAAGAAAAATACAAGCAACATCTGAGGCTTCACTGCCTTACATATTAATGACTGTTACGTGGTACATCATTCAGTGTCAATAGACAGTTACTAAAACTGTAACTGCTGTTCTTGAAAATGTGTCATGCACACACAGATTGCTAAGTCTTTTCCTCAGAATCATGTCTGTTTTGGGACTCTCAAAGTGAAAGGAACTAAGTGAGGTTGGCATGTTCTGCTCTTTATACCATCAAAGATAATGACTACACCTACAGGCATGTGATAGTGAATACTGCCAGGATAATCCTTTCTGGTAACGGTTCTAATATGACACACACAAATGTTATATACATTTATGTGCAAATATATGATAAATTATCCCTTGAGATACTAAAAAGCACTGCAGTGTTACTAAGAACTTCAGTCTCTCAAAATATTGAAATATTTGTGTCAGTTGATCCTTTATGCAATAAAACTACTCTAATGGAAATTGCTAGAAAAAGTCAATATCTATCTCAGAAAACTAAGCTGGGAAAATATCTGCAAAATTAAACAACTGACAGGATCTGTTAAGACAGTAAGAGGGGAGCTGAACTTTAATGTGAATAAAGATTTTATTTGTAAATTTATTTTTGAATGACTGTACTAAGATATTGTTGGTACAAAGTAGTGCTTCCTTTAGGTGATGACTACTAGAAAATAAAGTTTAGATTTAAAAGATTTTTTTTTTCTGGATATACTCAAAGTAAATTGAAGTTTTTCAGAACAGGTTTGATATTATATAATATAATTTCAGCACTTTATTTGAAAAATAATAAATGGACCTTGAAACTGTATACTAAGAAAATTAATAAAAATTATGAATCAACTTTCCATAATATTAATAAAGTTTTCAGACATGAGGTTTACACTTCTTTTAGAACATTCCTGCATTGTTTAGCTGAAACAGGGATGACCAATTTTACTGAGATTTTCTTCTAGTATATTTTTGCAGAGGCACATCAAAGACAAATTGTACTATATATATATATATTATATATATATAGGTTTGGTTTGTCACATGGCTCTTCTTTTTTACTTCAATCTTTAGTAGGAATTATTATTTGAGGTTCTGAATATACCAAAATCACTTGCATAATTTTGATTTCTGTTCTAAGGATGCTGTGTATTACATGAAGGAAAGGATGACCATCCTCTTTTTGTGATAATAATAAATGCTGATCGAAAGAAACCTGGGAATATCCATAACCAGTCAGTATGTACTCTGACACCATTTCACACAGAGAGTTGACTTAAAGAAGGAATGCTTCAGTTGCTATGGGATTATGTATCTCATTAATTCATTGAACCCCATTTCCATCATATTATTCTAGTTGAACATTCTCAAGATGACCTAAACAGTGAATAAATGAGTGCATAAATTGTATTGTGAATTGCACACAGTTGTTTCAAGAGTATTGTGATATTCAGTTATTAAGTTTCCATTTATTAAGTTTCTCTGACAGATGTTTAGATGCAAGTTAACAAACTAGAAAAATTATATCAGTCATGAGATCAGAAAGCAGAATATTTAAAGCATAAACCCAGGTGAATCAGCTTTGGAAGTTCTGTTGATTCTCCCGCTGGCATTGCACAAAAATTCTCTCTTAGTCCTTGTCCATGAATCATTGAGCTCTAACTTCTGCTTGTATTATCTCCCAAAATTTCCAAACACCACCTCCAAACACATTGAAGAGAAATTAACAGAAAAGTGGTATTTTATGTCACCCACCTATCGAAAAATTTTGTCTCTGGATAAAATCAGGTAAAAGGAAACATCCAGAACTTTATGCAGAAAAAAATAAATCAGTAATTATTTATTTGCCTAATAATTTTATATTTTGGACTATCAGAATAAATCATTAATCAATGTAACAATCAATTTTTTATTCCATACATAATTATATCTCTGTCCATTAGCTTCCTTTGTGTAAAACTCTCCCTGCACAAATAGCATCTATGATACTTTTCATTTTATATGTGTTTTCTACCCTTTTCCCAAACTTGTCAGGAAATTACTACTGGGCAATTTTATATACTGTTTAATTTTAAGTTTGCTTTCTCAAATTAACAACTCTTTTATTCTAAGCAGAGAAAACTAGAGAAAAGGGCTGTCTTAACTGCTCATCAATTTTTTTCTCAGTGCTGTACTCTAATCCGTCATTTTACTTATCTTTACTTATCTTCACATTTGCACACACTTATTTTCTCTCAGCCAAAGTAGTTCAATGTTTATCAACAGCTCTTTTTCTAATACAGGTGAGTTGGTCTACAAATGTTAATCCTTTCCTCTCTAAAGAGTCTTCCTTCACTTATTTATGACTGGAAGAAAATTTTTAAGTTGACACCACTCCCACTTCATGATTAGAAATAATAAATATTAAAAAAAAATACATTAGGAAAAAACTAATCAACATGCTTCTGAAGCTTCTTAAATAATATGAAGTTCTGTGTGCCCTGGAAAGCTATTTATTTCCTAGGACTGTTGTAAGCAATATACTTTCAATACCATAGTATAGTGTTTTGATACAGTGACCCTTCTTATTTTGTTGGCAAGGTCAATTTTCATAAGCTATAAACCTGACCCATAATGAGGAACTGGCCTACTTGCTTCAGAACACTTGGGAGTCATGACTTCACACTTGAGAACTGTAGAAAATAAATACAGGGACAATTTACAAGGCTCTCAGCGTGCTTTGGAAATGGCTGCATCATTAAAAGCTAGTGCTAATATTAAAGACTTAAAGCAACAAATAAAAAATGGCTTACTCATTTCTAAGCCTGCACTCTTAAATTTTTACTTAGTGTTTAAATTCCATAAGTTTTAATAAGTATTTCCTTTCACAAATCCTCCAGTGTCCTTAATTCTTCCAAGAAATGTTTTATAATATAATATTCCTATACACCAGTACATACTGGGACCCAACTGGCTGGGTAGCAGTTTTGCAGAGTGACCTTGGGGTCCTTTTGAGCAGCAAGCTGACCAGGAGACAGAAATGTGCCCTTGCAGCAAAGGTCATCAGCACCTGGGCTCCTTTGGAAGAGCATCTCCTGGTGATCAAGAGAGATGATCCTTCCTCTCTCCTCTGCCTCTGTGAGATACTTCTGTACTTCTGTATCAAGGTTCAGGCTCACCATGTGAAGAGAGGTACAGAACTACTGGAGGGAGTCCAGGAAATAGCCAGAAAGTTGAGTAGGGAATTAGGGCATTTTTCATATGAGGAGATGCTGAGAGGGCTGAGATTGTACAGCCTGGAGAAGAGAAGGCCCAGTACAGACCTTAATAATGTTTATAAATACTTGCTGAGAAGAAGTGAGGGAGACAGGCCCAGTTTCTTTTCAGTGACTGAAACAATAGGCACAGTGTGATATACAAGAAATTCCCTTTAAATATAGGAACAAATATTTTACTGAGTGAGTGGTTGAACACTTGAATAGTTTGTTCAGTGAGACTGTGGAGTCTCTACCTTTGGAGCTATTTAAAATCTGACAGAACATAGTTCTGAGGAAGATCAAGCTTACCCTGCTCTCCGCATAGGGTTTGGACTGGATGGTTTCCAAACTTGCCTTACAATCTTCTTCTGTGACTCCGTGATTTTTCAAAAAGTCAGTATTTCACCATGGTATTTTTTAGGTTCAAAACCATGTAAATACTGGAAATCTGCTTTATAGAAATTGAATTTCTTTGTTTAGAATCAACCATTGGTGGTAAGTTGCACCCATTACTGCTGACACTCAATTTCATTTTCAAGAAAATTGCCATTTTGAATTAACATCTTGTATCCGTTTAGATATTATTGTGGCATTATACATTATATATTTTTCAATTAATTACATGGGAAAATCTAAACATCAACAGAAAATAATTTTAAAGGCACTTTCAGTGTTGTTTATGTATACCTCTAGTAAGCTACACAGTCACATGTACCATTCTGCTGTCTTCTATTGCAGTTCACTTGCTAACCACATGATTTCTATCACACAGCTTCAAAATGAATCTTGCTCCCTGCAGTTAATTGATTTTTCAGGAAGAGGTAAAGAGGAAGAATATTTTTTCTTCAAAATAGGTTGAATTCCTCAAACATGAGCATAGAAAAAGAATGCAATATCTTGTATGAAATATGAAATATTCAGAGACAGAGTTGGAAAAATATTTTATAATGATTTATATATTATTATGCTTTGATAATGAAGACATATTGAGTGGGCTGCTGGTAGGTATGATGTGATGAAACAAAAAATCTGTGAAAAATATTTTCATTTGTTTCCTTCGAGTATTTCTCAGTAGCTCTAACTAGTAACATTAAGTTAGTGATTCTAGTAGGAGAAACAGCATATTCGTTTTTTGGAAATCTTCTTTTTACACATCAGAATAAAACACAGAAAGTAAGGCTCTGCGGAAAGATAAGAGCACTTGAAAATTACATAGAAAACCTTATAAGAAACCTACCTTGCCCACATACTGATAATCAGATCCTGTGTATTCCTCTAAAAGAAAAAACTGATTCCACATCCACCCTCGCTTCTGGCGGTGAATTACTTTCCCATCATTCCCTAAAGCACGTCTTCCAAAGCTTTTGGGTCTGAGATCAGGAGTCCTTCTGAAGAGCATTTCTGTATGGCAGGGATGTGGCAGCCACATCCAGAGCAGCAGAAGTAATAGGACTTGCTGTATTGTCATAGTTCTCCACCGCTGATGCTCTTCAAGCAGGTCAGCAGCGGAGCGTAAAGTTTTGTTTTTCTTGGCTTGTTTTTTATGTATCTAGTTTCTGATCCAGCCAAGCAGTTTCCAGCAGCTCATCTCTGAACTGTATACAATAAGCAAATCCTGAAAGAAAACAGAGAAGAGACAATGTAATGAAATGCATTCACTCCCTAATGTCCAACATTGTTGCTACCATACCCTTCATAAACAAAACCTAATGACATAGAAAGCAACCTGGTCAGAAATATAAAGGTTATCCATATAGGGAGAACACTGAATATATCAGGTAGCTGCTGTAAGAATACTTCCTTTAAAAAAAAGTAAGAATGCCATTAAAAAAATTTCACTTTAGAAATTTCTAAGAGTGTTCTTTATTTAGACTGTAGGATTAGTGTTGCTGAAACTTACATATTAAATACTGCTGCCTTTGCTTCAAATTTTTTCCACCCAATTTCATTTACAAGAATCCCAGTGTTTTATTAATCTTGGTATCAAGAGACATGAAACTCTAACACAAAGTAGTTTTAGAAATTACAAATGGTAAAAGACCAGTCCTCCAAGGTATTTTAAATGGTAAAAGGGAATATCATATGCATCAGAAGAACTACAACATGACAAGAAGCAAACTTTTAAACAGAAAAAGTTCTTGAGATGATCTTGCAATATGGAGTGATGTGAACTTAGCCTTAAACCGTAGGAAACATTTTTAAAAATATGAAGGCCTGTTTTCCAAGTATCCTGAAATACTGAATTTAATTTTAATTTTAATTGTGGGAAATGATATTGCAGGGAGAAGGCAAGCCTCTCCCAGCTAACCTTTTTTTTCTCTCCACTTTTTGCTTTGCTTTGCTTTCTTTTATTTCTTCCTTCATCTAACAGAACCATGAGATGTTATTTCAGCAAGAGAAATTTAGTCAAGCTCTCTTCACTTTACTTCTATATCAGCATTTAAAGAATATCAGTTTTTGTTGGTGAGACCATTTGGTAATTGTTTCCTCTAGTAAATTATAAAAACCTTTGATTTGTCATCTTAATAAAGTGTAGATTTTATTCAGAGTGGTTTTGCTCTTCTTCCTAGCATACCCATAAGAAACATAGATGGTTGTTGCATTTCCTTGCATCTTCTTCCACAAGTGGCAAAAAACGCAAGGGGTAAAATGCTTGGGTTGTTTTTTCTTATCTTTGCTGATTTTAATAGGTGAGTAACATGTGCTCTTCTTTCAATGACTTTATACTATATTTCACTATCATCTTAAATATTTTTATTTTTCAAAGAAGAGCTATGTAAAATTTCAGAAATTCTTCCTGTACTTCAATTTGATATTGTGTTACTTCAATTTGGTATGTGTTACTCAAACTATTTCCAGTAAGCCTGTGTTGATTAAAAGAGCTTATAATAAAATGTCAGGATTTTTAAAGTGGACACACTATGAAATACAGTGACATAGTTTAAAAACTGCATGCCTGTGTGTAGGCATGTTAATAACTGAACAGATTCTTTTCAGGAACCACTTATTGTCTTCAAGTTATATTCACTAAGGAGAACACTTTCTCCTCTCTCCCAGCATTTGGGAGAGAGGAGAAACAACTACTCAAATTAAGAATTTTGGCCCCAACTCTGTTCTCAGTAACTCACAGATACCCATCTCAATTGGTCTAAGCAAGCACCAAATTATGTATTGTTTCATTTACCCCTTTTCTGTTTCTCCTAAAAATTTGATATTTACTTCATTTGTGAACTTTGATTAAACACAGAACAATCTGTTCTAATATCAGCTACTAATGCTGAATATGCTACATATGAATTATACCAGCATGTACGAACTGGTGAAGTGGTCCTCCACCTTGGAAATTATTTATCACAACTCATACTTGTGTACTTTCGACACAAAGATATACTGAGTGAGAGATGAGGACTAAGATTTATTCTAAGATAATTAGAAATGTTTTTTCTCAAAAACCATAAGAAATTTTCTCTCTCTCAGTTTCCCTAAAATTTGGAAAACTTGGGTTTTTTTGAAAAGGGTAGGTATAATTTTCTTCCCTCACTCTTTCTTTTGTGTGGGTGTGGGGAAGTCGGGGGAGAGTTTCTTCTTTCCACTTTCTTGTTGCCATCAGTATATGTATTCCATTATCCACACATTATTATTTGATGTAGAAGTGTTGTTAAATGCCTCTTGGGAAATAATGCTTCAATATTAGCGGTTGTTATTGAATTTCCTTCTTGTTAAATTAGGTCAGCAGAATGAAAGCTCGGATGAAATTTGTTAAACTCACAAAAGTAGCTAATGTACGTGGACTTGGCAAGCACAGCTGCTTAATGGATGTACATACCAGCACGGCCTTTTCCCTCCTTTGAGACTCCTGTTGGAGTTCAGTTTCCTGCTTCAAATGTGATGAGTTTGATAGTAATCTACTCTAAAGCAATAACATTTACCTTTAAAAATGAGCTAGCAAAAAAGAAAAAATAGACCAAGCTAATAAAAAGCATCGTATAAAGGAAAAGTTTGAAGAGAATTAGATGAAGGAAACCTTTTAATACATAACTAAGAAAGTAAACAGAAATCTGAATTCTGAATTAGATTGCATATCTGGATTCTGTGCTGGAAGAGTCAATGGAGGAAGAAATATTTTTTACCTGTTTGCTTTTTTGGTGTTTGGGTTTTTTTGGTGGTTTTGTTTGTTGTTTGGTTGTTTTTTCGTTTCTTTATAATTCCCTGGGAAACTAGTTGGAAAACTGTCAAACTTTGTGCAAAAAATTTATCTCAGGGGAGGGTTTGAAAACTCATAAGAGTTTTGATAGCTTTGCTGGCTTCACATATTTATTTTAAAAATAATTAAATAGTTTAAAATAGCTTTATATAGTTTTAAATGAAACTATTTCACCAATCTTTCTTGTCAAATGTCTCTCTACCTCTTCTTCCAGAAGATCACTTCTTGAATTTTTGTCACAATAGAAAAGAAACAAAGGAAAAAATAAAAACTTTTAAAAATTAATCACATATATTCAATTTCTGTGTAACATCTTCCTTTGTAATGTCCATATTTAATATCCTTCTACATAGCAATAAAATTACTGCAGAGGAATACTGTGGCCAACTGTACTCTTGTTTATATAGGTTTTTGGTTTTTTAGTATTTTTCAATGAGTTTTCTTGGAAAAATGTATAGTATGCAAGAGATGGCTCAATCATGAGCTGAAGCTGTTAAATGACCATTAGATTTCAGTTAACAGTTTTAAAACAATTAGGCAATCCTTTCCACAGTTTGATCATTTCTATATCTCTTAGAACTTAGAAGAAAATATTTTAATGCTGCTCAAAATGTATTCATGTGATTGTCAACTTCTGGCAAAATTTGAAAGATATTATGTACTGCTTCTCATTCATGCAACTCCTCCTTCCAATACTAAAACATCCTTCAAGCTATTTGAAACTCATAAGATTGAACATGAACATGGCATAAGATGGGCTATGAATGCCTTTAACTGATGCATGTGTCCCAGTTCCACTTACTGGTTCAGGAGACAGAACTTTTACACTAGAGATGTTATTTCTATATTAAATTATTCCCTCTTTTTGCCATTGTTTTGGCATTCATGTATAGTTGCTTTGGGAATTCAGCAGAACCAAATTTAAAATACAAAGTTTAATGCGGATCAAAAGGCTGAGTTAGTTTAATTTTTTTTCTAACAAAGAAATTTCAGTAAATTTTTCTTATGAGGAGCGAATTTGAACAACAAAAAATTTACTTGAGATAGCTGCCATTTAAGAATTTTGTTCTGTATTTGACCTTGGTCAGACTTGGACTGAATTTTAATTGTGTGACATTTCAAAAAGCTTGTTTAAGGAAAGATATTTATGTAATGTAAGTCATGTTTTCTTCATTTCTCTTTCAGCTGGGAGCCATTCACAGCTCTCATCTTGTCTTTCAATCCTTTTTGCTATGTCTGTACAAAAGAAAGATATCTTTGGAACTGATGATGCTTTCTGAAAAATTAGATTAAACTGTGTTGGAATCTCATGAGGAGAAAAAAATTAAATTTTATTTCACTGGAAGTATGCAGAGCATATTTTGTTCTTATTTTGTTCTTGCTGTGCAGAGTTGATGCCAAGAGTGCTATTCTAATATACAGTCACAGTGAGAAACTTTTCTTACTTTCTGTCTGACTTCCTTGAATTTCTGGACCCTCTCCAGCCACTGGTATAAAGCTATCACCACGTTCTGCAGACCTTCTATCATAGTTCCTACAGCCTTCAGCCTATGGCCAAGGTTCCTATGGCCATCAGCCATGAAATATAATTCCTACCGTTTTGGCTCTTCCTTGAATTAGGCAACTTACTAAGGTGCCTCTGTTTCATTAGAACTCTGGTTCCTGGCTTATGATGGCAGAAATTAAATTCAAACCTCTGGCTAGGATTTAAAATAATATGGACTATTTAACAAGCTAGTAAAAGTAGAAGTAGCAGGGCAGCTAAGTACAGGAAAAGCTGTATTTTCACTGAGCCTCAGAAAAGCCTTCACCTCAAATAGTTTAGTTTTGTTAATTTATTTGTCATCTCTATCAAAATCAGAATGACTATGCTTTAGAGCATAGTCAAATGAAGCAAGTACATTAAAAAAACAGCTTTGCAGGAGCCTGTAATTCAAAACACAGCAAATCTTTCTCTCTGTATATATAACTTATTGGTGTAAGATATCCCTTAAGGGAAAAGAATAAATTTTTAAGAATAATTTTAGGAGTATCTGAAACAGACAAATTAGGTCTGTCAAATGATCAATTCGTAATGGATTCTAATCTCATCACTCCTTGTATTATAGATTTATGTTCTTTACTTTATGTATTATATCCTAATGAACTCAACTGAAGTAATTCATAATTTAATTGCTTGATTCTGAACTATGAAGATAATTGGTAAATTGTCAATAAGCTGCTTATTTCATAGCCTGCAGCAGAACCCTTGTACACCACAGTGACCACACTTCAAGTTATTAAATTATAACAGGAATTTGCAAAGTAGTCAGTTATACCTTTGAACTTTATAATTCAGTCTTCTTTATGAAGTCCTTCAACCATTAATCTGCTTAGGAATTTGAGCTGAATGTACATAGTTCAATGCTAAACTAAAAAAACCCAACAACTAACATTTCAGGGATTGGGTATTATAATTTGTAATACTAATAGTATTTCCAAATTATCAAAACTACTTCATTCAAAGGAGTGTTTTCTGGTTTTTTCACAATTCATGGGGAGAAAGTTAGTAAAAACAAGCAGAGAAAACAAAGGAGAAGGAAATATTGAACATTACAACTTCTGCTAGAGAAGATGATTTTTTGGGCTACAGGAGATTATATATAATCATATATTATGTCTTATTTTTAAGTATATTTATGTATTTTAAATTCTAACTGTTGTAAAACAACAACAACAACAACAAGTAAACATGCAATAAACTAAATCCAAAGTGGAAGGTTAAGGATGCAATCTGCATTCCACTGCTGGTAGTTTAGTAATTGGATATCCACAACTGTACCTAAGCAAATGGAAATCCAAAACATGGAAAATATAACTCCAAGCTGATGTTAAACTGAGGACGGAAAAGTTATCAAAACTCACTCCTTCCAGTTCCCCTGCTGTGAAGAATAGTCCTCCACCCTCTAAAAATGTCTGGATGCCTTGTCTTCTTAAGGAAGAGTGAAACTCTCAGGTTTAAGACAGAGTGGGACATTCAAAAGGTGAGCAGAAGACCAGAGAAAAGGCAAAAATTATTGCAACTGCTAAAAGTAGGCCTGAAAGCTTCACAGACCTAGAACTTTGGCTTTGACTTGATCAGCCTGTCCAATGAGAATCTGCGTGTAAATCAGTCATCACTCGTGAAAACTATCTGACACCTGTGAAAATAAGAAGTCTGTACCCATGACAATCTGTGAAGAAAAAATGTAAATGTCTGCAAAGAAGAAAGACATTAGCATGTATGCACACAAGAAGCTACTAACCGAAGAACTAAGTGCAAAAAGGTTACTAACCAATTGGAGGTAAACATGATGCTTTAAAAAAAATATATAAATACAAGCTGTGAACATTAAAGTTTGGCTATTGCTGCATGAACTTTGAAGTGTTATGTTTGTCCCCAAAGCTATAAGATATTAGTAAGTTATCTAGAATAATAATTTTGACTGCTTATTAATGAGGCATTTGTGTGTTAATTAGATTACCTGGATAGCTAACAATAATTCTTAGCTCTCTACACACACTGAATACATCTTTTCTTACAGTAAGACATTGAGCTTACCAAACTATTATAGCAGTTTTCTACATAGTTAAATTTACCACTCTTGTTAAAATTTTGTGGGAGAAGTTATACATGCAGCAGTGACACAATGGCAGGTGACACGTGAACATGCAAAATCTATTTGAATATTTATAATTTCTGTACCCTGTGAGGTATCCAAAGCATTTCATTACACATAGCACCCTGCTCTCCCTTCTAGATGACTCTTTCCTATTTCCGAGGTAAAGTTCCACAGGATAGCTACGCAATATTTTTCTGCATGATAAGGATGAGCAAATATGGAGTTAATTTATTAAATTTATAGAGTGCATAAGCCTTCCCTGCTGGACTCAATAAAAGAAATCAAAGTATTAAAAAAAATTAAAAACTAAAGACACTATCTAAAATTTGGAGGATGTAGCAAAAAAGTGGAAAGATCATATCAGGTTTCACAACGTAACAATAAACTACTGTGTTGAGTTGACACAGACAGGCAGCCAGAACACCCACAAACCCATGTCTGAAATGCGAAGAGTAAAATTATTTCACTACTCACTAACCAGAAGATCCTGAAGCAACACTGGGCGGAGACAGCCAAGAGGGAATGCAGGCACCATCAGGCGCAGTCCATCCTGGTGGACAGCAGCCCTGCTGTTTGCACACATTTGTCAAGGGCCTGTGTATATGTAGTTTACCACCATGCTGTGATCTCCTCTGTGATTTTTATGATCTTTGCTTTGATCTCTCTCCCAAAGCAGGGAGCTCAAGCATGTCTGTGTGACTGCCTCCAAATCTCTCAAAACACTGACATCATCTCCACACAGAAATTCTACTTGACAAAACAGAGGACAAACAGCAGTAGACTGTACACCAGTATTCTCCAGGTCTTGGCATTCCTAGATGAATGGTCATCTGACAGAATCTACCTCCCACAGCCCACCATTCTTCTGCTTTTAAGCCTGTTCTCCCAACAGCTACCTAGGCACAGTTCTGGAGAAAATAATGGAGAAATATAATAGTTCTGAACAATCTCAATATAGTGGATTTTTATCAGTTATCAAAAAAAAAAAAAAAAAAAAAAAAAAGGAAAAAAGATATGTGGACAGGAATATTATTCTTAAATATGAAATATTCCTTCCTCTCCACTCAGCCTCAATATAAATTCAGTGTTCAGGTTTGAGCACCCATCTAATTATTTATAACATGTAAATTATTAGACATCAGGCTAGCAACAAAATATTTAGGAAAAAAAATATTTTTGAGGAAAGAACATCTACATTTAGATGTTACACTTAGATGTCACACTTAGATGTCTAGAGAAAAAAAACAAGAGGAAAAAAGGGCTGTAATTTTTAGAACCACTTAGTAAAAGTAAAAAATTATTTTCAATGCACACCACAGATAGTCTAAGCAATTTACTTCTTTCCCAACCACAGTGATTTAGGTTAAGCATTAACAAAATCTTCCTATGTATTTGCAGGGATAGTTGGCAGCTGAAATGAGATGCGACTGAATGATTGGAAGAATAGTCTGAGCAAACTTCTTCCAGGAATGGGCTGCCTGCAGCTGGTATGACCAGAGTATTTCTCAAGATGTTTTCAAGCTGCATCCCATTGAACACTATCCCTTCTTTTTCCATGTCATTATTTCTTTTCCTTATATCTTTCTATGTCTGGTGCCACTTCTACCAGTGACCACTGCTACCACTGGTCACCCTATTCTCTTCTACGAGTACGGATTTTTCATTCCAGATAAACCATATCTTTTTCCATATATCTGATTTCATCTCAAAAGTGGCTTTAGATTTGCTTTTGTGGTTGGAAACAACTGAAATTCTCTTGCTTGCCAGTCAGAACAACATGCTTTTCCACATAAAATGATACAGTCCTAGACACATGGTTCCCTCTCATTTAGAGAAGGTCTTGCCAGTCCTCTGAGTTTCACCTCCATAAGATTTTGTAGTTGTATTTATCCCATAAATTGTCTTCTATACTTCCCAGATAGTGAATTTAGCTTTTTCTTCCTTCAACAGGAATTCATATATACCTTCCTAAACGATTACCTTCTGTGTTTAGCCTATAACCATCCATATTTATCATTAGCAGTTTCTTCTTTTACAAAGACAGTAGTCTTCTACTTCATATACTATAAAATCTAACTGAAATCCTAGCCCAGTTATAGCTTTTTAGTTTTTGATCCTTCCTTCCTTCCTTCCTTCCTTCCTTCCTTCCTTCCTTCCTTCCTTCCTGGAATCCTTCCTGGAATCCTTCCTG
>JAOTQP010001286.1:72668093-72699513 GCA_026413545.1 Cichladusa arquata | reverse complement strand
ATACCTCATCTGTAACATCTTGGATCATTACAGTTACAGCAACACTAGCAATCTTTATGGCATTCATTACAGCTTCATCTATGATACAGAAAAGAAATATACTCTTTTCTATTGACTCTACAGAACACAACAATAAAATATTATTCTGTTATTCTAGATCAGCTGAGATTGCAGAGAAAGTATGTGACAGGCAAGAAGGTAAATTGCACCTTTTGAAATCTCAGCATATAATAATGAGTGGCCTTTCATTTAACTTCTTCTGAGAGGCTTTTATTCTGTATCCTGTGCTTGTGTAACCTTTCCAAACCTGCTCGATGAGGTCATTAATATATGACTAGCAATAAATTTACTATTAGTCAAGTGAAATCATTTGGCTTCTCAGTAAGGAGGACGTGTGGTAGACAAGAAAACAATTGTAAGCTCCTACCTGTAGGATAAAGCTATGCTCTGGAGAGCTATAAATACACTGAAGTTATTATAGCTGCATAACTCAAGTAATAGAACATTGACATAATTGAGTGTGGACTAATGAGCAACTGCAAAATAGAATAACAAGCAGAATCTCCTTAGCCCATAGGGAAAATATCTGCTTTGCTGCAACAAATGAAGAAACCTATGTGTCAGATGGAGTATTGTGTGAAGTTATGTGGGCAAGCATAAGCAGCCCTTTTTTTAAAAATGTGAGAAATAAGGCAGACTCAGGAGGACATTTGTAACTTCTGCATGGGGGATGGCAACTTGAAAGTTTGCTCCACAGTTTCAGTGTCCAGCGAATCAATAGTTTAACAGTGCACATACTGACAAACAGGACAAAATGGAGAGTAAGAAGAAGGAAAAAAAAAACACAAAACCTACTGTAGAGAATCAGCACCCTGCACCTCCTTTCCTACATTCAAATCTTGCTTAGCAGAAGGTAATGAAGTAGCAGCATCCATGGTATAAGGAGTGAAGATATTCCAAAATAAGAAGAGGGACCAAGCAGTAAGCAAAAAAGTCTGACTCATTATATAAACTAAAAAGAAAGACTAGCCTATAGTGGTGTGTGTGCATATATATTTGTTTGAACTAGGAAAGTACAGATCTTCCAGAATAACAGAAAATGAATGGACACAATGATTTGACTTAGGAAACCCTGAAATAATCCTATGTAATTATGGACAAACTTGTTCTTAAAAGAGCTGTAAAGGGAAGAAAAAGGGAGAATGGCTGGGAAACTACCCAGACCTTGGCATTCATCTGAGATGTTTTCTTGTGGTATGCAGAGATTGCCTGAAGGAGTATAGATGACAGACCAACAATAAAAGTAACTTTTTGCTATTTTTGTTTTGGTGACGTTCCTTTGTGTTTTGTTTGGCATGGTTTGTTGTTTTTTTTGTTTGTTTGTTTGTTTGGTTGGTTGGTTTTGGAATTGGTATTCATAAAACAATGATTTGGAGGTGAGAAGTGACATAAGGTTTAATTTCATGACATTACTTTTTTGAAACATTACAGTTTTTGGCCAGTCAGTCTTCTAAGTTGGAACACTGGAATAAAATGAACTGGAAATTGACAGGAAATATACAGCACCTACATTGCTGACTGGTGTATTTTTTAAAACGAGCATCAAATGGAGAGTTTTCATCCTTTTCAGCCAAGAGAAAGGAGAAATTCTGCTTTTGGATAAAATTGAAGTCTGGATGAAAATTAAGTAAATAGTCATACAAGCAAATTAATTGTCTGCAATTATTTGTTAAAAGAATCAGGAACTAGGAGTAACAGAATATCAAGATTAAAAAAAAAGTTTGAGGACTATAGAGAGAATTAGACTTTTTGATAAGATTTTTAGTGTTAGCTGGTTTCTTTTTTTGTCTGAATTCTGTGAGATAATTCCGTGAATGGCTTTGGAATTGGGATTACAATACTGGAGTTCTTTAGACAGTAAAGGCTTTATTGTCAATGCCATCTGAGAGGTGGTTGGATAGCGATAGAGTTTAAAGTTTCCAGTTCTGGGTACAGTTGCTTATTTGTTTTGTTTCTGTGTATGCAAGCATGTGTGCATGTATAAATTTTGCAACTATAGGAATGCTCATTCAGCAAAGTATATATTAGCAGAAATATTATATGAAGATGGAAAAAATATTCTGAAGAGAAACCTGAGGTGAAAACTAACAAAACTGAAGACTTTGTTTTGCTTTTAATTTCTATTTTATTGTTCATTCTTTTCAATATTGTGTTTCAAGGACACTCACTTCTGTTTCTCTGATAAGACCACTTCAAACAACTCTGCTAATTTTTCTGTGGTTTTTTTCCTTCCCTCCTTTTTTCCCCCCCTTATATCACTTACAGATTCCTTTTACATGGCCACTGGACATTCATAAAGTAGCAACCAATATTACCTGTTCAACCAATATTGACTAGCCCTGCATGTCCCATGTAACATCAAGCAAGACTATTTTTTGCCTAACAACCCTTTTTAGTCCAAACTGAAAATACAAACCTGCAGGAGGCTCTGCTAGGCAGAGTCTTTGCCTGTGCACACCACATCCAAAGTGACAATGAATCTTGATATTTACTCCAACGATTCTCCAACGGCATCCACAACAAAAACAAAAATCCAGAAGACAAAATCCAAACAGTGCGTATGTTGTCACATTTAGCTAGCAAGCTCACAAGAGGCTGGCCTTACAGTTTAGGAATACTGTATTACAATAGCAAGGCAACTGTCTTAGTCAAAGAGAAAACGGATTCATAATTCATAGTTTATCCAATTACTTCCTTTGTTAAACAACAAACAGTCCTAACTAAAATGATACATTTCCACAAATACAGTTAGGTAGAAAACCAATATTTTTCCTAACAGATTCCTGCAGGATTACATTTATCCCAGTAAAACTCAATGATTTATAGCAATATACCTGATATATTGTGAATTCTGTGTTTTTAAATAAGTAATTCATGCATGCGGTATTTGCAACATTTTCTAATTATCTCTCTCTCTTTCTTTTTTAATTTTGATGAATTAATTTAATTAAGATGAATAAAATGCTGTTGTAATTGGAAACCAAATGTTTATAGTTTAATTGCAATTTGGAGTCAATTAGACTTCAAAACATCTTTCTGTGTGAAAAAAAATCCTGTTTATTTGTATTTAATGTGACTGAATAAAAATTGTGCAAGAGAAATACAAGGAATTTAGTATACAGGAAAAATTTATGCCTGTCAATTACCATCTAGTCTCTGAGTTTTGTGGTTTTGAGGCGTTTTTTCTTTAGAACAGGACACTGTTTCACTAAAATATGGACAGCTAATAATTTAATGTCAGGGTTTTGTTTTTTTTTCAGCCACAGTCTTTTTTTAAACTGAAAAGAATTGCAAGTGATTAATGATATATTGATCTTTGAAGTTAAAGAAATTTAAAAGTGCTACAATATTTTTACAGAGACATTCCTATCTTCTGCTATATTATATGTAATATTTTGATATCATTTCTGAATGAGTAACACTGTCCTAGGCAATATCTACACATTTTTCTTTACAGAATATTCTTCTGCAAATTTACCAAATCTCTAGAACAGCAAGTGAAATCCCCCTTGTAGAGATCACAAATAAGTAACAACAAGAAGACTGCAAAAAAAAATAAATCTCTAATTCCAATTCTTAGAATCAAAAATATTCTCAAAGTGTCTGTTTAATTCTAAATATACTTCCATTCTAGCCACATAAATTAAAAGATAATTATATATATACCACCCAGATAAGAAAACTGTCTGGAAAAAAAGCTATCCTTAGGACAACAGAAATTTGTTAATTCAGTCTATTTGAAGGCAAACCCTTTCAAATCTGAATATTTGAAATATGTAGAGATATACGCAGCATATACTTGAGATATTTTGCATATAGTTTCTTGGCACTATAAAGTAATAGTTTGGACGGACAAAAAGTATTTCTGCAAAATAATAAATACTTTAAAATTTCATTCAACTATGGTAAAAAGAAAAGAAATCTCACCATTTGATTCCACTAGGTGCAGAACATACTAGAATCCCTCAGTTCATTTCCTCATTGGACTGATAGTCCTGTCATTGTTTCCTCATTGTACTGTCTATGATGGAGTTAATTTTCTTTGCAGTATCCTTTTTTTGTGCTGTGTTTGGGATTTCTGTTGGGAACAGTGTGGATACCACAGGGATGCTTTCCTTATTGCTAAGCAGCACTTGCAGAGTGTCCAGGCCATTTTCTGGTCCTTACCCCACCCCTCCAGCGAGGATGCAGAGGGAACACAACCAGGACAGGCCACCCTGACTAATCAGAGGCATGTCCCATGTTGTGTGACATCATGCTCACCAGTAAATCTGAGGGGAAAAGAAGGAAGTGGGAGACATAAAGAGCGATGTTGTTTGTCTTCTCACATCACCATTGCCACATGTGATGGAACCCTGCTTTCCTGGGAATGGATGAACACCTGCCTGCCCATGGGAAATGGTGAATTAATTACCTTCATTTGCTTTGCTTGTGTGAGCAGCTTTTGCTTCCCCTATTAAACTGTCTTTATGAGTTTTCTCACTTTTATCCTTCCTTTTCACACCCTTATCCCACAGGAGAGGGAGTGACAGAGCAGCTGTGTAGTGCTTACTGCCTACCAGGTTTAAGCCAGAAATTTTTTTTTCTTTTTCTTCACTCACAGAAAGTTATCTTCAATAAAGTTACTCTTTTTGGATATCAAGAACCATATTTATCAGCAGATTTCTTCAAAGCACTTGCAGGGAGGAAAATGCCATAGAAGATCACAAAATGTGATAGACATGTCTATATGTGATAAACTCTCCTTACAATTCTTGGGTTACAAAGTCATCAGAAAAATCTGAATCTCCCATCTTCTATTAATACTAATGTCTAAAACTGGTTAAGAAATAAATCCATAAAGATACTGCTACAAAAGTACACATGCTACAATATATTCAGACACTTTCTGCACAACAAAATTCTAGGAATTGTCAATATAGGAAATGTTGACCATCTGTTATCAAAATCACTCCAGGGGAAGCAAATCCATTTCCATCCAACACATACCATGACTTAACTAGCAGATAAAGAATTACTATTTTATCCAATCTGCTTTGATAGTTTTTACAGGGTGGCATCCAGCTTCTCAATTCTGAAAGGTTTATGTCAGACTGAATCTCTGCCATACTGCTACAAACATCATTTGTTGCACCTGCCAAGAAAAAAACACATTGACCCAATGCTACTGTGAGCACGGGAAGAAGCAGTGCTGAACATTTTATTTCCTATTTTCATTTATGGCTTGCTTTACAGTAAAGAAATCAATTACAAGAAGGTTATGATTTTAGACAAATATAGGAGGAAGGATACTAGAGGTCCTACATCAATTTATTAAGATCCAATGGATCAATGGCTTCAAATGGAAAGCAAAAATTATTCTTAGGAGGCTGTAAAGGTCACATAAATTAAATGGTAATACATCCCACTGAATGTTTTTATTCTTATGACTCATTGTGTTCACTTTTCCAATTTCCATCCAGTGTCACTCACAAGTTACTTGTTCTAGCCAATATTTTGAAAATGGATTTTCATTGGCATGTTGACAACTATCCTTTCTTTCCCCACCGCTTCTTTTTTAACTCTGGTGTTTCTTTTACTCCTCTTCCAAACACCTGTTTGAGAAAGGCAGACTAGCATAAGAATCTAATGTCAGTGACAGAGTTATCCTTATGTTACTACAAGAATGTCAAGGTTTGGTTCTCAGTTTTAGCAACAAAAGGCCAGCTACTTCAGTGACTGAAGTGTACTTGCTAAAGATATTCACTGATGCTGCTCAAAGGAAAATGTGATAAGTATTAAAGTGTATACCATTTTGAAAGGAACTATGGGGATTTTTTCCTCAGTGTTGAGAAGCACAGAACTACAATATTATGAAAAATACATGTACATACACATTAGCAAAACTTAGTGAAAATGTCAAGCAATTTTTTTCTTCCTCTTCTTAAAACGTTATTTTAGAGTAAAACAGATATTTAATCTCTAATAACTGTTATATGAGTGAGGATTGAAGAACTCAAGTGCAATTTCTTCCAGTGCCTATAAACAAACCTTCCAGTTTACAATCCTTCCTTCACATTACTCATTGGAACTCTTTAAGACAGACAGCTCTATGACAGTGAAGAAAATAAATGCCAAATCTGCAAAAAGTATACCAGTTTTGAGAGAGAAAGTTTTTTTTAAAGTGTCCATCACTGAATATGGTGGAAAGTCACTCTCACACTGTTGAAAATGTTGCAACTTTCTGGCAATAAGTGAGGCAAGATGTCAAACGTCATTGACAAACAATGAGATCAGCAAGACCAGAGATCTGGTCAAAGCAACCAGATCAGCAGCAGCACTGCTGCTGTAATTTCTATCCTCAGCATGTGCTGCATGTGAGTCACTTCTACTCAGCAGCTGGCCAGCAGCTACCTCAATGTCTCTGTGCCCCTGGGTTTTTCCAAATCCTGTTCTATCACCTTTTCCAGTTTAATTTTCCATCCAAAAGCTTTATTTATGCAAATCGCTGAGGTCTGCTACAAATGCTCATCCATTGCAAGGTTTGCTTTTTCCACAGTATCAACATCTGTAAAAACACCTTACTCTTTTCATTAGCAAACTATTTTTATTCATTATCTTACAGAGAACCTTCTCAAAAAACCTCCAGTTCTATAGAGTAATATTCTGGAAATAAATCTGTGCCTGATTGCGTCACCTGGAATTCCTCGCCTTCCTCACTTAGGGGAAATTTTTCACTGAGTTATTAAACAAAGATGATTTTTTTTTGTTAGGGGACCTGGAGGGGAGTAAGGAAGGAAAAATGTTGTACTAGCTTAATAAAAAGGTTTCTAGAGATGAACATGGGTATGCTAATACAAACATATTAGTTAGGTATGGATAGGAAAAAATAATATAGGATAGAGTAAATAAGAGTCGAGGGGCAAGAAGGGTAAAAAGAACAGGTGATAGCAAGTAAGGGTGAAGAAGGTACTGCATTAGGCATCTAATCAGATGTCTTTGACATCTGTACATTAATACAAAAAGCACAGTGAGCAAATCTAGAAAATCACACCACTTTTTGTTTTGAAAGTTCAAAACCATATAATAAGCATCTTAGAAAGCTAGTGCAGTATCCCAAAGGGCTGGAAAATTATGATAATATTATGTGCAGAAAAGACAAGAAGACCAAAGGAGGAGTAATTTTTGAAAGAAACTATATGGTATGAACAAAAGCTTTTGTCGTGCAAAAGTAGAATAGAAAATGTAGTAAATAACAGACTTTGGCTAAGACACTGTAATTGCATTGAAAACATGTTGAAACAAACACCTCAAAAATATAAAATACATTGTATTTTCAAATATAAATATAAAGGAATAACAGGGAAAGAAGGAGGTAAAATAGACAAAGTCAAGGCACAAAAAAGAAAAGTCAGAGATATCTATGATTAATTAATTCTGTAAGAGAATTAGGAACAGAAGCAAGATTGAAAATTTTGATTCAATACTCAGTGGAGGAACAGTGTTTTAGACATAAATTGAACAAAGTTGGAGAATGTAGTGTGTTATCACAGCAGCATTCATTTACAAATAAATGTAGGACAAGTAGCTAATACAGCTATAATAATATATACACATACACATATACATATATATATATGTATATGTATATAATACAGTTTATATTGGCAGCAAGATGTTATGATCTTGCATTAAACAGGAAAGATTAATTAAGAATTTAGATGTGAATGGCCACCTTTTGCAATCCCATTATCTGTGTTGCAATATGTTTTACAACCAAGAGACATAAGATACTGAAGAAATCCATAAACAATTTCTAGGTGAGAAGTGATGTAAACTCCCCTTGAAGTGAGTGGAACAACACTGGGCAAGGTGTGCAGCTGTAAGCAAGGCAACTGTTAAGTTATGGGATGACTCAGTGATAAGACATTTACAAAACCCAGCAACCCAGCAGCAGCACATTCACATGTTGATAAAATAAAAGCAGCTCAGCATGAAAATCAGGCATTCTCAAGGACCACACACTGTTCACTGCAATTTGCAGGTTTTCAAAGCATGGGTCTAATGAATTTACTACTGGTATAGAACATGAATTGGCTGAAGCAGCTTCAGAATAATTAGTCATTCCCTGATTAAAAATATACATTTTCCACTCCAGTTCCTCTCTTAATTCTTCTTATGATTGAATAATTATCATGCCTGGTGGACAGAGAAAAATTACTAAATGCCAACCATCTTAATGCTTGTGAGGCAAAGATCACTGAATATGATTTAACGGCAGGCATCATCTGAGTTAAAAAAACCCTGATATATAAGGAGCATTGTTATCTATAAGAAAAATAAAGCACATCTTCTCTACTCAAACAACAATGGGAAGGGCTGAGCTAAAATAATATATTAATTTTGAATACCACATTTTAAAACGGATATGGAGGAAAGGAACTCTCATGACTGTCATGGACAAATGAACAAATTGGTGCTGCTACATTATAGAAAAAAAGGCATGTGAGGGGGGAGAACAATTTACAACTTAAAAATATGAAAGACTTGGACAGGGGTTAATCTGTTATCCATATCTACTCAATGTGCAGGAAGTAATGTTTAAAATTATTTGTAGCTGAGAAGAAGAAGAAGAAAAAAAACAGACCACAAATCCCAGTTCAGTTAAAATAGATATATATATATATATATATATACATATGTAATTTTTATTATAATCACATCTAGACAGAACTAGCACACATTAACATAGTACAATTAATCTCTTAAACCTGTCTTGGAGATTAACTTCCTTTTCCACCTCTATCCATCCTTAATCTTGTAAGTGCTATACCCAGAAGACTAACCCTGAACTTCATTTTATTTAGACTGAAAAAAGGAATAAAAGGCTATTACATAATATATACTTTCAGATATGCTTCACATCCACACAATAACTGAACAAAGAAGGAGAACCAAGTTTTTTTAGCCAATCTTAATCATAGTGCCCCAATTTTGTGAAATCAAAAATAATAAAGTGTTCCATTAATGTAGCTTCAATGTAAAATGGTAATATTTATAGGCTGGCTTTCACAGCTGTTTAGGGATTAAACATAATTTGAAAAATGAAATGCTAACTTGTATTTTCTTTACTAGTATGTCACCTTTTGTTTGCTTTTTTACAGTTGTCCCTTTAGACTACTGGATTTTCAGAAGTATTTTATAACCTCACTGGAAACAGGAAACAGCCCAAGGGCCCGAACACAAAATGGTTAATGCTTATGTACCCACGAAATGCTATCTGAAAGAGGAAAAATCCTATGAAAATTGCAATCATACTGCTATTAATAATGACCTGTCTCCAATATAACATTTGATTCTTTTAGATATTTCTGCTGTTTTGATGCGTTGTTCTCATGCGATATGTCATTTAGCATCAAACATAAAATGTCATGTTTCCAAAGAGACCGTGGTGGAAAGAAGGAGAGAAAACAAATCAATATTGTTTACAAAAAAATTCTTACCAAAAAAAACTCAACATTTTTTTTAAATTGGCAAACTACTTAATCAGACTTCAAAGTTCCCAGATTTATTTTATTATATATTGCCGTGTTATTTTACTTAAGAGTACAAATACAACACATAGCCAGCGGTAAGGGATGAAGTTAGGACAAGTTACTTCCAAACTCTGTGAGCTATTCATCAGTCTTGGTTTTACAAATGTCTTATCTTTGTGACAGTTTCTAACAGGCCACAATATTTCCATACAAAGAATTCCATAGAAAGACTTCCAAAAGTACGCAGAAATCCAAGCACTTAAACTTGGCAGTTTACATAGGTCTTGGTGCTGAAAAGCCAACATCAACACACTACAGAAAGATTTTGTTTGCTTTTCACTCCTGTGTAGTGCTAAATGTGTAAAACTGCACATCTTCAGAGAGCTGTGCATCATATTCACCCTGGGTTATGTGTTTCACCTCCCAATACACAGCTCAGACATCCTGGTTCTTCTCTCCCCCATGAACGCTTTTTTTCTCAATGCTTCCACAAGTATGGCACAGCATCTGAAGGAAATGGAAGGCCTTTGAAAATGATAAGCAAATCCCATCAGGATGTGTTTACAAAGAGTCCCAGAGATTATATGCAAAGCAGCCCAATTATTAGGAGGACATTCCAAGATGAAACTGATATAGAATGCTGTTTTCAACACCTATACACTCATAACTGTATTACATAATTTTTGATAATCCCAAGTAATCAAGAAGACTTGATTTTAAGTTTTATTTGCTATGCAGTGATAATTCCAGAGCCCTCTCTCCAGGCTAAATACTGATTGTTGGTTTTGAGTTCAGAACAAAAAAAGCCCCACCAGTTGTGCAATTATTATGTAATTTATATTTCACTAAATAATCTTCATGGGCTGCCCAAGCATCCACATAACACACATTTCTGGGAGGTAATAGGACTACAGACTAAGCAGAGCGGATATATTCTGGGGGTGGTGGTGGCTGTATTCTTTAATTATAATATATTAAATGGACAAAAAGCAGACTAAAGCTCTTCAGCAATTCTGAAGCTGTTTGTAAACTGCCTTTGCTGTTTTGCAAATAACCAGGCAGGACACAAATAGATAGATAGGAGGTCAGTGCATATGCACAAACACTGTTGCAGCCCAATAACCCCAATTACCTCACATACCTTTTAGTAGCTAATAACTGATACATGATAAAACCTGACTTTTCTATATCGTTAATTAAATCTTCATAAATAGTAGCCTTTATACACTGAAAATTAGGAACTGTTGCTGTACATCACGAACACCCTTGATAGCATTAAATATTCTTAAAAGCACCAAAGTGCACCATAAAATCAATGTTTAAAAACTAGCAGAAGGCTAAAGAAACATTAAAAAAATATATTTGTCAGCATATGTGAAGTATCATAGTGTCTCCGAGGATAATCTGTATGTGTACTGATACCTAGAGATAGTATTTTCTTATGGATAGATGTAAAAGGACTTATCACATGATTGTTGATGTTCGAACAATTTCTTAATGTTTCTCCTTGCTGCTGTGCCATATGGTCTCTTACATGGTTTCAGGGCATTGCTGCACCAATGAGGTCTGTTCAAGTTTAACCAATTTTTGTGGATTCTGGTGATACAGCCCAGGAAAGGTATACCTGAAGGAGGAGTGGCATTACTTAGCAGCCCACTACAACAGCTTTGTATGCCCAGTTTAATATATTTTGATGCTAAAAAACAAATGTTCTTTTTTTTAGCTACATAATAAAGTTTCCCGCAGAGGACTTCAGAGTCCTTTTAGCCTGTCACAGTAAAGCATTTGCTCATGAGCACTGATTGTTTCAAAGCACTCAATTGTTAATTGAATTTGAAAGCATTCAGTTGTTAATTTGCTATATTACATCACACAGAGGAAAGATGAACACCTGTGATTGACAGGAAATATGAAGTGAGAAGCAATGAACATAAGGAGTATGTCCTAAGCAAAGAACATGACACATAAACTTTGAAATACCTGTACCCACATGGCACAGAAAGAGAGCCGGTGATCAAGAATTGAATAAGAGCTGGGCCACTTTGCAGTAAAAGTAGCATTACAAAAACATTGGTTATAATTTTGGAAATTTTATGAACAGAAATACATAAAGGATAATGCAACTATCTTTAAAATTCCAGGAGTAAAATACGTGTATTAAAAAGGATTTTAATTTGATTTCCCTAATAATTTTATATTATAGTCCTATGTGGAAGATTTAATAATTCTAAAATCCTTGGCAGTGTTTGACTTATAACACTGTAGTATTTCAGTGAAGCAACTTATTAGTATTCTATTAAATACATAATTCTGTATATTGCTTTGGATGTGAAAATTTCTGCTCAATGTACCCTGAAGCAAAAGTGCAATTAAGCACTTCCTAGGCAATAAGAATGTTCAGCTCAGCACAAGTTCTCATTTTGCACTTCTCTTCCAGGATCTCTGATCATGTGAATTCTCTATAAAATTTAATCATTCCAACTGTCCTCTCCATTTCATTACTAAAGCAGGCTGCTCAGTGTGGTCCTTAAATCAATTAAATCAACTTTCTGACAAATACTTATTGGACATCATTGAAAGGCTATGAAAAAAGTCACTGCACTCTAAGAATTATGTGAGCAATTAAAATTACCCTTTTATTAAAATTAAGGTGGGAACAAATGAAGTATCTGAAAAATTATAAGTTCTGAACATAGTACTACTAAGCACTAGCTGAGAAAAATATGTAGGGTTAAGGGTTAAATGGAAGTTAGAGAAAGTTAATCTCAGAAATACAGAGTTATTTTATTCTTATTTTCTGCTACAGAATTTGTCTCTGAACAAGGCACAACTTTCTTTAAGGGTGAAGCGGCCCAAAACACAGGTGTGTATACATATCTGGACAAAATTAAAAGTGCTGAACTTAGTATATCTGATCAAATCAGCAATGGAAATTAAACACAAGCTTAAATAATTTTTGAACTGGTGGGGTCTCCCCTGCACAGAAGCACATGAGTTCATCAACATAACCTGGCTCTCAAACTTCTGCTTTTTTTCTGCATACAAACTCCAGGGTTGCAATACATAGTAAGAGGTGGCTTTCAGTCCTCCCTGGAGGCAAACTCCTTCCCTGTTATTACAAAGAGGGCGTCAGAAATCCACTGACAATGAGGAGCTTCTGCAGTGCTGTCCAGCCCTGAGTCTCCTGGTTCTTCACACGACTCTTCTGCCTGAACAAGCACCCCGTTCTTCAAGCATGGCCTAATTGACAAGAACACCTGACTGCTGCTGTTAACCAAAATGCCTTTCAGAAAAGTACCAAAACACACAGAAAGAGGCAGATTAACTCCTATTTAATCTCCTTCAGGATTTTTTTTTTTTTTTTAATGAGTGGCAAGGCAGACTGTGGACTGCTTTGTGGATAGCAAAGTGGACTAACAAAACAGAAGCAGGAGAGACAATCATTGTCACCATTCCTTTCCTATGTAAATCAGATGTCACAAACACCCAAGGAGCTAGAAAAGAGCAGCCTGGTCTAAAACTATCATAAAGACTTCTGGAATATCTGGAGATAAAGGTGCTGTTTTCCTTTGGCTAAGGAGAACTTAATCGAATGCTATTAGAGAGACATTTCTAGAGACATAAAGGTTTACTTTCTCTGAAAATGTTTCTATCCTGCACAAGACATTGTAAGGTTATTAAAAATTATGTCCAATTCATAATCATCACAGGAAAAATATGTTTTAAAATTTCTTAAGGCTGGAAATTTCTGTCCCATTTTTAAGGAACTACGATTGCTTTTGCCTTTTTCTTCCTGAATTCTCTTAACAATACTAAAAAATGACAGCTATCCCCGTGCCAGTCTGTGTTAGTGCCTTACATCAGAGCAGATGGATATAAAGCCACTGCAGGAAAACACATTTTTATTTCTGAATTATGTTGATTTCATCACATCAGTCCAATAAGAGATAATTTTAATTTTGTCTTATTTCTATATTCATGCCTAAGACAATGTAAGTTATTTCTGCTCTGTAAAAGGTAGGGAAGGAAAAAAGTGTTTTATTTGCAGATAGTATATACCTAGGTTTCTCTGTTTATCTTCACAACAAAACAAATTTATTTTGGCAAAGGTATGTTTAACCTAATGCCAAAAATTACATGCCAGTGTCACTACTTTTAATTTTGCAGATTTTCTATTTTAATAGCCCTTCCCAGTTTGTCCTAAGAATTCTTACTTCCGAAGGACAAAGTCATAGCTAGAACTTATTCAGATGTTTTTTCAGGAGCCTGAAAAGATGGCACAGCTACCTTGTGCATGTAAGAACAGCACACGTTATTGACAGGAACCTGTACTTTTGTGACCTTTATGTCTTGTTTAAAATTTCTGTAGGCTTGTGGGCCATGAAACATGTCAGTTATTTGCTACTGCAGTTGTACAGCAGGATGATTTTTTTTTCTTTCACTGCCACAGCTTAGGTATGTGTTGGTTAGACTAAGTGGTCGTCACACTAGATATAAATAATTTTGACAGTCAGGAGAACACACTAAATACACACGTTCCACAGATCAGCAGTCAACCTTATCTGACAGACTAACCCCAGAAACAGTTTTAAAAAGCATTTTTTCCTTTTGATCATCTAGACAAGTGCAGCAACAGACACTTTTCACTCTCCCCTTTATATACAGGATCCAACAGTTTCCAGCATAAATAATGTATTTACCTACCTAAAATTCTAACTAAATTATGCACACTGGTATTGAAAGGGCAAAATCTACTGTTCAACAGGTGCAATTTGAAAAAAGGAAATACAAGGAATTTTACAACAGAGATGAGGAGATTCTAGCAATTTTAAAAAAAATGTATTTGAAATTGTGCTATACATATATCCAGGCTTTTCTGAAGATAATCACAAAATCATTACCTTTTCACCTGCAGAAGCTCCACAAATAGGAAGAATCACTTCAAATGAACATGTTTCCTCTTCCCTCCCTAACTTCAAAAAAGCCATTGATAGATTGAATTCTTTCATCTTTCTAATACATTTTCCTAACTATCTATATATTCTTTTTATCCCTTAAACTAATTTTACTTCACTCTTATCCACATAACACTGTCTGCAAATTTTCTTAATCTCCTCTCAGTGGAGACTTTATCTTTGGTGACTTATGACATGCTGCATCATCTTTCTGTACCTGTGCTTGCCTTTTTGCCCATCTCATTCCGTGTTTCAGCTGAAGCATACTGCCTGCCTTAGCTGAAGCTTTTAGAAGAAAGTGCATTTTATAAATGCCTTAAACCAAAAGTGGAAAGAAACCCTCCAAAATATATAACAGAATTCTAGTTCCCTCCTCTGTCACATTCCACAAAATATTCTGTAGTAAGTTTGCATTAAATGGAACGGAAAGAAAATTACGCTGACATGCATAAACAAATGGATATTAATCCAGAATAAGAATTTTAGAATATTTAATTTTGGTAAATATCTTTCTAGAAAACTTTTTTAGATTAAGTTTGTGAGGCCTTAAGCTTCACACTTTTCTGTCTATGTTTCTATCAAAACTATGACACATATTTAGATTTGTTGTTCTTGTAAGGGAATTAATATCTTGTCAATTCACTGGAATGAGTAATTGCAACTCTTTCTTTTGTTAAGTCACTTATCACCTTAATTTTGTAGTCTATTACAGGAGGCAGATATAGAAAGAGAGAGAAGTATTCAATACTTAACTGTTAAGAGAATTTTACTGGGATAAGGAGGAAATAATCACATCACATACCTGTATAAAACTGTTGAAATTCTGTATCTTATTAAATTAATGTTATGATTCTTCTTCTCATTCTAGCTGATAGGCAAGGGAGATTTATGCCCAGCTAATCTTAATCAGAAAAATCACGCAATCTCTAACCAAAGAAAATGAATGCTTCACCTGTTGGCTGACTTACCATAGTACACTGAACTTATCACAATGGTACCTCAGCTAGTGATTGCTTATTAAAAATCAAATTCTAGTGAGTAACATTTTGATATTTACCATATAGCTGACAGAAAAATATATCTTGAATTTTTATCCTTCTGATTTTTTTTTTATTTTCTGTACAAATACAGAAAGCGTAAAGTACACACAATATTGGTCATGTGTACAGAAAGTAATGGAATCATCTGGCATTAAAAGAAAAGATGGGATCTTAAAACAGTGTTCTCATTTTGTACCAATTTTGGTTGATAGTATTTCCTCCTTCAGCTGGGAGAATGTTGTAATAATCTGACATTGATTTTCAATAACTACAGTATATTTAGGTGTTATTTGAACAAGACTATAATTTTATATATTTTTTTAGGAATAAAAACATCCTTGCTTTTGAAAGAATGGAAACCCCCACCTGAGTAAAAGCAGGACATACATCTTGATTCTCTTTCCAGCTCTTTACAGAGAATAGTATATTTGCATGTAGAAACTTTCATCAGATTGGAAGTTAGAAATAAGTAAGCAAATATGGACTCTTTTATAGAAAACTCCTTCAGAAACTGAGCGAGAATGTGATCTGTACTGATTGCAGATACCTGCAAGCATTATCTTTAAAACCCCCAGGTATTAAGCTAGTATTTATTTAGCACAGAACAAAAAAACTACTCATTTTTTCTGAATCCCAATGAAAATACCAGGAAAATATACAACATTCCTGTGCTGTTCTTGCTCTTCTTTATGGATGCAGGCTGGTATGAATTTTCCCTTGCCAAAACCAGAATGTAAAATGAAAAACAAGAATGCTATCACAGACCCTGGCTTTCTTTTAAACATTACAGGATGCTGAAGTGAATATTGCCTTGAGCTAGCTAAGTATTAAAGTATTCTACAGAGATGTAGTGCACTACAACAATAAAAATATATTGACAATTGCCTTGAACCAGTTAAGTATGCTACAGAGATCTAATGCAGCAGACTAAAAATCTATTTCTATGTGGTAATGACAGTCAATTTTTGTGAGATTTCTCAAATCAATACTTACAGGCTCTTAAAAAGGAAGAAAACCAAAAACCAAAGATAGTTTTGTCCTATGCATGAATTGGTTTGTTATTTTACAGTCACTATTAAAATTCATACACATATATCTATCACCAAAGCAAGGTACATTTTTGCTGAGCTTAGAAATTGTGTGCTGAAAAGACTACCTCTTTGTTTCATATAATTATCCTCTTGCCACGAGATGGCACCAAAAGATTAAAAATATCCCTGTTCCTAAGGTTCCCATCTAAAAAAAGGAACACTTTACAGGGAATTGCACAAGAAATGCTTTCAATATTTGACTTTCAATTTGGTTAGCAAGTTATGAATATCATTCTGCTTACTTTGACAAACTACTGAGATGTAGAGACTTACCATAGAGTTAATGGAGAAAAAAATTGTTACACAAAAGCTTAAGTTTCCTGCAAATTGCAAAGGACTAGCTGTGGACATTTAGGAATTTATATAGGATGGGGAAGTAAAAACATATCCAGGATATTAATAAAAACTGAACAGATACAAGAAAAAATAACTCCAAAGCCATCAACAATGTAGAGTTTCCCCAAAAGAAAATTTATGAAATTGCAACATCTTATGCATTATGAATTATTCCTTCACTCCACTCAATTTTCCCTCCCAAATGCAATTAAAAAGCAAAGCAAAACAAAACAAAACACAACACCAAAACAAAACAAAACAAAAAACAAAAAACAAAACAAAACAAACTGATTTCAAATGTAGTGAGCTCTTTAAAAAGCTGTGTGGCATATAATGTGAAAAGTGAAGAAACTCTGTTTCTAGCTTGTGGGATACCATATGGTCAAAAGAAAGCTTTTTTATTCCCACAGCAACACCTCATCCCATATGAAGAATATTACTATATGTCATGAACAGTTTGGAGTGGACTAACAGCATAAAACCAAACTGAAACCAAATCCCATAGTCTCATGTAGGACAAAAAAATTCAAACCATAACCATTTCACTGGCAATTATTTAATGCAACACATTTATCTATTAAAATTCCAGCGAAACTACTGTTAAAAAAGATTCATAACTTCCAACCATAAAGAAACCCAGCATCTCAGAAAATAAAACTATAAATTCCACGGCAAATTTCAAGTCACTATAGATTTTTCTTTTAAAGAAAAAAATGTTAAGATTATAAAAGAAATATGTTTGTGTTCATATTGTCCTGATCTTCATTGCCAGTATTTCTGAGAAACATATTAAGCTACCTTCAAACTTTCTTTTCTGCACGTGACTTTATTTTAGCTCATATATTTTAAGCACTAATGGATTACCCTTGAGGGCTTGATGAAATATTAGAAGCATTGAGATGACTTCTGTTTTCTTAGATAGAATTGAATACTCTAAAGTATTCGTTTCTGTCATCATGCCATTATGACATCACATTTTTTTCATGCTATTTTCCTCATAACTAACAGCTCTGTTTTAATCCACAATAATGATAACTAAATAGCTTCTAAACTTGTCCAGGAATTAGTTTTTTAGTGCCAGAGCATCATGAATTTTTTTTGTGGTGTTCTTGGGAAAAGGGTTTTAATACACTAGAAGTAGCAACGACTCCAACCAGCATACCCAGACTAACAAGAAACCCGTCACATCACTAAAAGGACCCAATAGTCATGGATACCTCTAAGGCAAAACCGCCTGGGTGCTTTTCCAGAAATTCAGCCAGAACCGTTTAGCTGGCAGCTGTGGGACTGTTCCACCTAGGCTGCTTTTATTCCATTAACCCTGACTTTCACAGCCTGTCCAAGTAGCAAAACAGCCTCAGACCTCACATGCACAACCACTTAATGGTTGGATTTTGATGGCTGCAGCCATGGAGAAAGGAAATGGCAGGTATTTTCTCTCCTGAATGTACCTCACCTGAAATTTAACAAGAGCTCATTGCTCTGTTAACATAGGGGGTTTAGAAGGCTGAACTACTTGGAGCTTTACCATTGGTTTTTAACTCCAGCTAAGTGGTTGTTGTTGGCAGTGAAAACTTAAAGCTCATTTGTAACTTCTGTTCTAAAGCACAGTATAGCAAATGCAATCTAAATCCTTGAAAGCAGTGAAACGCATTTATACTATTATTAGAAAAAAACAAAAACAAAGCCGAAAACCTTCTGATTTCATAGCTTAAATAATTGGTTTCTCCTTCCTTGTCACAAAATTTTAGTTCAGAATATCTCAAGCCTACTGACCTTTTTTAGTCACATTATAGATTCTCAAATTCTCTAGGACATTTCTGCTCATCAAAACTTTAATGGGATTATTAATATAATGCACTATGTCTTAGTTATTTTTCCTTTTCTAATTCTAATTATTCTGACCTCAAATTAAAAAATGGAGAAAACCAACCATGGCAGGAATATATCCACAAATAGAATGTGTTTCAGAGTGTTTCAGATGCCTTGTTAATCAAGGATAGAGAGAAGGAATATATGATTTTGTCTTAATTTTCCATCCTATACAAATATTCCACACATGTGCTTAAATTTTAGAGAAGAGATAAGTTTATTCTGGTGATCAGAATGATTAAAGACTCTCTAAATAATATAAGCTAATAAACAAACAAGCAAACAAACAAACAGACTTTTCCACCCTAAGAAAGGTTTTCTCAAATTTATTAGACAAATCAAGACACTATTTGGGTTGAAACCACTTAGGAAGGGAAATTCGAAGTAATAGTATAAGCAATTTGATAAGAGAGTGCTATTAGAGAGGAAAATCAATCTGTCTCTATCTGTTCACATTCCATTCAGTTGTGACTACCAGAAAAGAAAGTTGTTCCAGTAACACATAACACAATTGCTTTTAACTTCTTAATCAGAAACTTAATCAAATGCCCCCAAGTGTTGGAAAGAACCAAATGTACCTAACATGCCTGGGACTCTGTTCACCCATTTTAATCAAGATGCCAGCTTCAGTACTATCTTCACCATGAGCACCATACTCTCACTCAAGGGAAAGAGAACATCTCAGCATGCTAATGTGAGAAAATAACCTTTGTCCAACAGAGGGGAAAAAATCACTTCCCTAAAATGGTTCTCACGACAGTGTTCTAAATCCCACTCTTTTACTGACACTAGAAATTTCTGCCAAAAGACTGTAGAAACTATCCCTTAGAGAAATAGAATTAAAAGACAGAAATACTATTTAAAACTTGGCCATGGGAATTTGGAAGCAGAAGTACATTTAGGGAGCATGGATGTAATACGCTTAAGTAGATCTTAAAATATATTTAATCTCATAATGAAATATAATAATTCTGCAATCTTAGAAGCAAGGATATTTTTTAATTTGGCTGCAAAGTAATTAGGTGTACCCCATTTACCCATTCATAAATTGAAGTCTACACTATTACTTGCCACTTAATACAAGACTATTCTGATTAATGGTGCTTTTTTTTTTAGCAGAAAGTCAGGAGAGCAGGCTAGTAATTTTGCATATCTTATGCCACAGAATCAAAACTATAATGCACGAAAAAATAATACAGCATGCAACAGTATTGACATGTAAAAATCCTCTCCCATACTAAATGAAACCAAAAAATTAGAAGGTATCTGTACTCATAATGAAAATATGATCTATAGCATGATGCAAACTTTTTATAAAAGACTATTTGCATAATTTGTTATTAAAACTTATTCTTACAGTTGGAAAGCAAGTAAGAACTGAAATATTGTAATTTGCTTGCTTCAATTGATCACATTTATGGATTTTTTGTGTTAACATATTCATTTGTTGTTTTTTCTTTCTTTCTATTTTTCTATTTTTCCTGGGGTTTTTTTGCAACTATTTCTAAAAACTGAAAGTCCAGGTAATCTTCTACATTTGAAAAACAAACAAGCAAATATACACCCAACATTTCCTTAGGAATTAGCTCATATAAACCTTTAATAAATATATTACCTATGAGGTTCATGATATATAGAATCAATGATATTTTATCATAGAGTTATAGGAAGGGCGGGGTTGGAAGGGACCTGAAAGATCTTCAACATCATGCAGTTCCAAGCCCCTCCTACCATGAGCAGAGATGCCACCCACTAGTGTGGATAGGATATCCACAGCTTCACTGGGCAGCTTGTTCCAGTGCCTCACTACCCTACGAATTTCTTCCTAATAGCCAATCTAAATGTCTACTTTTAACTACTTTTCTGGTGACACAGAGATAAAATGCATGTGCATTTATGGTTCCCAGTTCCATGCAACATGGAAAAGACATCCGTGAAAAGACAAGTCTCTACTTCAAAGAAAAAGAACTGATACATTATGGGATAATTTTTCTTGGAATTCTTTGAATCAGAATAAACTTAACCATCCTCCCTCTATTCTCAATATTAACTCCAAATAATTACACATACTTTGGGTTCTTGTATCTTTTCTCACTCTCATTAAAAAACTCATAGATTTACTCCATGTATTTTGCCTTTTGTGTAAGATATGAAATGTTCAAAACTCTCTTGATAAAGGCTGTGATACTTAGAGGAACTAATGTCAGAATGCACAGCATCTATGTTTCCTAGACACAGGTAAGTCTCTGTTTTATTTGTGCTTGCTATTAGGACAAATGTATGACAATTAGTAAGATCATTTTTGCACACATTAAACAGATGGAAATGTTTGAACTACTTAAGTGTGGTAGACACATGCAATAAAATGTTCAGTTATACACATTCATTTTATATTAGTTTGGGGGAGAAAAACTAACAGTCCTCTAGGACATTGCATTTTGAGTCTCGCTAATAGTGCTGCAAATTACATTGGTATACATTCTTCATGTTCAAAAAAATCTGGATATTATAGTATTGCAGAGTTCATGAGGATTGCAGTCATCTTTTAGGATCATGCTCTGGTCTGGATAGGTGGTGATATGTCATGTTCTTCAGGTTGGAAAGCAAAACATTGCAATAGGGTGATACAATAAACCTATCTGTAATGTGGTAGGTGATGGAATAGTGTTGCTTTTCATTATATCCAATTAACTTCCTAAATCTTTGTATTTCCCTGATGCAGCCTGTTGGTATATGGTACACACTTCTAGACTTGAGTTGATATCCCAGAGCAGATGCCCTGTGACAAGGTAGGAAGTACCTCTGAGATGCTACTGGAGCTTTATGCCTCCTGCTGGACACACTTCTTTAAAGAAAATTATAAACATAATCGATTTCATAAGTTAAAAAAGACAAGAAATGGAAGTGGGGCTTGCAGAAAAAGTCAAATAATAAAAGGCTGTATTAAATTAAGGAAGAAACTTTACAGCATTCCGCTTCCTAGAATGCAAGCCCTGTTTCAGATAAAAGTTGTCCCTGTTTTACCTCTACTGTAAACACACACACACATTTGAGGTAATTGTCTCTGACATTTAATAATCAGGAAGACTGCATGTAAAAAGAAATGTGTATAAGGCTTCAACTTATAAGGCAATTTTTTGCCAGATCACTCACATATTAAAAAATAGACTGATAGGCCAGTAGAGAGAACATATAAGCTCAATAGCCTTCGGTTGAGTGGTGTTCTGGATTCCCACCAGATGAAAACAGAGAAAAAGAAAAAAAGTGTTCAGGTTCAACCGAGTTTTTTCTTTGTTGTTTTGTTTTTTTCTGTGTGCAGTGGTAAGTATAATATGCACAGCTCCCAGAGATGATGATTTTTTTTTTTAAATTGTTCTCTTGTAGAGTCATTAACCCACAGGAATAAGCAAATGGGCATGTTAGGGAAGTCACCATGCCAAGGATTCAAAGCTGAAGAGATGTAAATCCAGGGAGCAAAAAACAAGCAACTTTTAATATAGGAGTTCCTCTTGGCCTAAAGAGAGATATGGAGAACATTTAGAGCTTAGGATACCATTGCTGCATCTTTTTTTTCTTTTTAAGTTTTTCTAGAAGTTAGTTTTTCCAGAAGTAGAGGATTTTTTTCTTTTTTTTCTCAAAAAGCAAGTGTTCACATTAGTGGATGTGAACGTGCAGGATGTACAGCATGTGTGCTTTTTAGTCACCTAATATTTCAGTGAACTGCACCTTTAGTTTCTATGACCTTTCATTGATAGTTATATACTACTCAAAGCAAATGAAAGTGTGCTATGGTGTGGCATCCTTACATGCAGTGAAGTCACCCTTCATAATGTTTTACTCAGGCACATTTTAACTGTTCATGAGAAGATGGTTTTTACTTTTTTAATTTCAGTTTTCCTCCTTTACAGTAAACGATGTATCAAATAATATGATAGGAAAAAGCCCATAGCAAATTCAGTGGTAATACAGGAGAAATATTCATGTGGTTCACTGAAGTCATTCACAAAATGTTCCTTACACCCTTAAATTCTGCCCAAATAATCAGTGGTTTTCTTCTATTTCTCTCAGTCATATAATTACTAATAATGTCAAAGAATTAGTCATAGAGCATTTTCAAATCTATAAAGAACATATTGTGAAGTCCAGTTAAAACACCTTGGTGTTCACAAATATTATTTCAGGTGATAATAATAAATGAATGAAAAATAATATTATCATAACCCCATATTCACCCCACTACTATTATTCAACAGTAGTTCAATCTTACTTTGACCCCCCCGTACCAGTGCTGCAACCTAGTGGTATGATAGGGTATAAAATTATACTCCTTTTCAATCAGCCTGTAAGTATGATTAGCAGACCTAAAAAAAAAAAAAAAAAACACTTGCACAGAATTATCCAGATGAGACAGGCTCTATTTCATTCATTACTTTCCTTGGGAAATCACGTTGAGATCAGGAAATTACTCTCTCAGAATCAGAGGTAGATATTATCTTCAAATTAACCTTTTCTGACTTTTACATTTAATTATTTAACAAGGAAAAAAACTTGCATTACTTAGCTGAAATGTGTATACTGCTTTGTATGTCTAGATGTGTATTTTATTAATCTCTCTCTACATTAAATTAAACCTATGCTTATTCGCCTTCACACATAGCATTATTTTTCTGCATTTTCCAAGTCCTGTTAAGCACAGAAAAGAACAGTAGCCACAGTGTCTACTGTGAGCACATTTCAGTATTTCATCATTCTTCACAGATCCTTTGTCTATTGAGAACATGCGAGTATGAAGTTTTTCTGTATCTATACTCGTTTATTCTAATGCAAAGTCAGAAAGGTAATTTGGGAATATATAAGATTCTACATATAGTCCTTTTAAGATGTATTTTGCAATTTTCTTTTTCACAAACTCTATAATGTATTATTAATATAAACGGTTGGCAAGGCAAATAGACAAGACCTATTTTCCAATGCTACCTAAAGTAACAAATCAAATAATCAGGTTCAGTTTTCAGCTTAAATATATGCATTATAATAAACACTCTTCAGAGATTTCAGTGTTCCTATTTAAGTGTACAACATTGTGTTGACACCACACGTAAAAAATCACAGACATAAATCTAAATTGAAATTAACAGAAACTGTTATAGAAACGATTACCTATTCATTCAAACTTTTATGTAACAAAGTATATAAAAATATGAGAAGGCTCCCTCAGGCCCAGACTAGATTAAGAGTTGATAATCCAACAAGTATTCTTCTTTTGACATAAATCCATATTGACTAAATAGCTGGTTTTCAACTCTTGAGGAAGATAACCTGTTACCTTCTTGCTTTCCTTATGTCCCTAAGTTCCTTCTTTCATTTCTTCCTCTAAAAGAGCACAGACTGCTATTACATTCAAAAGGTAAGCAATTAATACAAAAGTTTTTGTAACTGTAAAAATCTCAATAAATCCTAGTACCAGACTCATAATATTCCTAGTAAATGGCATATGTGAAAAGGATTTAGAGATTCAGAAGTGTGTTTCAGTCTCCCACTCTCTGCTTTTCGCCTCCAGTAATATCACCATGTAAATTTGCAGCCTACTACCTTTAAAAAAAAAAAAAAAGAAAAAAGAAAAAAAAAAGAAAAAAGACACTATTTTTTATAGACATGCTTCCTCATACTGTGCACATACTCACACACTCACATACACATCCACACATACATGCACAACAAGTTGTATAATTAAAAAAATGCCTTCAAAGGAACGGGAGTGCTGTTGGGATAATACAGAGGCTTTTACTGAAATGAAAGACGAAGATTATAGGCAACAGCTCCATTTGTGTGGAAGCAACAGAGATGATAGGTCCATTTTAAAATGCTGGTTGCTATTTGTCACTGATTGCACGTGTAGATGCATTCTCCTAAGCTGAAGGGCTGTTAGATTTTTACAGCTGCAACTAGTATCATGTACACTATGAGCCTATTGAAAATTTCTTGTGCAGCTGACAATACCATCAATAGTTAGTAGTTGGGAGCAAGGATTTAGATTTGTATTGTGCTGAATTAATTTAACACCACATCAAATATGGATTTTATTGCAGCAGTGACAATAAATGCTCACACAGGTGCAGACTGAATTTTTCCTCCCTCCACCTTTTCCCTTCTGCCCCCTGGTTTCCCCTTCTCCCTCCACTCCTCCTGTACTGAAATGTCAAACCAGGCAATTCTTTCCCCCATCTGTGTGCATATAGCTCTGTAGATATTTGAAATATTGCTTGTATCCACTTTGCTATCCCTCTCCACAGGGATTTCCTTCATAAGATGCATTTTCTGTGAGTGTGGATAATTACTCTGAAATTCAATGCAGGGCAGAACAGATTAACAGTGAAAGCTGCAACAGACTTGCACAGGTATACAGAAAGTGAGGGCACATATGTGTATGTTTCATGCTATGTTCATAAGTGTTACACCATGAAGCACATGAAACATTGTGCTATTTTCAATTCAATTAGACTTGTTCCCCCCATACTGAATTTGCAAGAACTGGCTATAGATGAAAAATGCTGCTCAAAAGGCAGCCTGCTTACTAGGAGAAAAAAAAAAAAAAAAGCTTAGTGTTTCAATCCTGAATGCATATGATGATACCGGTTTACTTTGAGGAGAGAATGCACAGCAGTTATTTCCTATCTCTTGTCTCATTGCTCCTGACGTATATTTATGAAATGCAAAAAGTTGTACACAGTAGAACAAATATATGAATTGCATTAAACAACGTACTCTAATATAATAACTGTAATAATATCAACAGAAAGAAAATAAGAAAGGTTCCTACCTTTTATTCTGCTGAGAAAGTGAAGTAGCGTCCACCCCAACCAAACTGAAAAACGAGCTATTAGAGTCCTTTTTTCGGTCAGTTTTCCCCTGTTATTTTTTAAGACTGATCCTACTTGGATCTAACTCAGGCTTTTTCTCCCAGCATCACTTAACTCTGGACAGTCCGGAACCAAAGCTAAGGGGGAGCTCTCTCTCCGATTGCTGGCTTTCATTCAGAGCTTCTGATTTACAAAAAAAAAAAAAAAAAAAAAAGCCAAAAAACCCCTACCCACCACAAACGAAGCCACACCACACACACACACACGCAGGCAGCGTGCCCAGACACTCACACTCACACACACCTCTCACTCTGCCTGCTCGCAGGGAGCCGGAGAGGCGCTGCTGCTGGAGCCGCAGCACTTACCCTGGCAAGGTTGGAGCCCGGGGAAGTGCAGTCTTCCCGAGCACACAGTGATTTGCAAGTGAATGCGGTGGGAGGGTACAGCAAACGGAAAGCTTTTTTTTTTTTTTTTTTTTTTTTTTTTTTTTTTTTGTGAAAGCCTGTCGCCCTCCCTTCGCTGCCAGAATGGTTCTCTGGTTTTGAAGTCTAAGCCTCATCTGTTTAGCTTGCCGTAATAATGAATACTGAAAACACCTCCACTTTTTGTGGTGTGCTTTTCTTCATTAAATGTAACGCTTCATTGTATCACCAGTGGTTTTACAGCTGTGGTTATGAAAGATATATCTATTTTAAAAAATAGCATGCTGCCAAGTTAAAGGAACACCTTTGAGGGCTGAGATAAAACCACGGAGTAATTATTTTCTTCATTGAGCTGCTTTTTCTATTAGATTAGTAACATTTTTCCTCACACCTCACTATTTTGCCTTAGGATTAATACAAAACAAGACAGGTTCATATAAAATTAGATATTTTCACATTTCCAGGGGTTCTGGAAAAAAATCAGCATCCCTACTAATTCCCCACTAATATTTTCCCCCAGTTGGTACTTGGGATGCCTGGTTTTATTTTAGTTATTGTATTTGGACTTCCCATTTTGCAGTATGTTTCTTCCCATCGAGTAATCTGTGTTGGTTTCATGTTTCTAATACAGCAAATTGGACTTAGCACAATCCTCCTTGGATCATAGCAAATTCAATCCTTTCATTGTGATACTGTAGAGAGTTATGTGTACATTAGTTAGAAGAGATTTAACAAATAGTCACATAAGATTAAACCAATGGATGTCAGTATTGCTCTATTTAAGAAGTGTCATAAGAGGCTTTCTCTGGTTGCAAAAAAAAGTCTTAAAAAAGAAAAAGGGAAAGCCAAATTCTCTTAAAACAGGAGTTGAAAAATGTATCTGGGAGTGAGGAAGAAAGTAACAATGAAAACTATTTCATTTTAGGAAATTTGGTAAAGAAATATGTTGCTTGCTGGGTGTTGTTAGGCTACTCAGTGTTGACTGTTCTGCTTGTTTTTAGCTACTTTCAGGAGAAAAGAAAATAAAAAAAAAAATGCAAGATCCATATCACAACTAGTATAATTTCCCAATGTAACCACCTGCTGTTGCTTCCCCTTATTTGTAATCATCAGTAGGAACAGAAATGACCCATCACCTAAGCACAACCTTTTGGCAGATGAGCAAGTCAGCATTTTAGTAACATGCTATACTAGCATGTGAAGACATCATCTGGAGATAGAAACAAGTAAAGCAGCAAAATGCCAAGTGGTGGGGGCAGAGGGAATATCTTTTTACTGGCATATATGAAATGATTTTGTTTTAAAAATTCATCTACCCTGACAGATTTTTAATCTTTTGAGGAAAGCAATTAAATTCTTTGACTTTCATTGGATTTGGCCTCATAAATACAGAGTGCTATGTATAAAATCTCTGTAGAAAAAAGAAAATTCTTTCCTTCTCCCTTTCCCATTCTTTCATCAATATAAAAATCAGAACTGCCATGTGCCCGCTCCTGGTTTCCAAAGACTTTCATTCTCAGTCCTTTGACAGGAAAGGAGAAGACTGGAGGATCTATCTCAAGTTACCTAGTCCCTACCACCATTTGACACTACACTGTGTAAAGACACATTCACAGGTCTCAGTAATCTATGGGGAACTGGTGATATTATTGAGACACCTGTGCTGTCTTCCAAGTTTGCACATTTGTTTGTGCAAAACTGGAAGCACAAGATTCTTTTATTTTAGGCAAATCCTCTCATACTGATCTGAAGGTAAAGTTCATGGAACTTCCTTTTTGGACTGTACCAACTGTACTTCTGTCTCCTAATATATTAGATTTAGGCTTTGACCCCATAGCAGAATGCTGATTATGTTAGAATAAAAGTTGCATTTTCAGTTTAGTAATACTAGTAAATTAAATTATGATGGAGGTACTAATATGTGCAAATGTATATACATGGATGCAAACCAGCTTTTTAAAGCTGGATTGCTTTTTGGATGATGAGCAGAATATTAAGTGTTGAATATTAAGGTTGAAGCCTCATCTCTTCTTAACATTTTTCTCATTTGCAACCCTGAATTTGGCAAAAATGACAATTTCTGTATATGCACAAAAATCTATTCTACACATGCACACACACACACACAGAGAACTACGCCAAATTTTGAAATCAAGAAAATAAATGGAATAATTCAGTAAAAAGGAGGTCAAAGACCCTGACTATGTGCTTACTCCCTTTTCTGAGAAGTATTTTGGTACATTTCTTCTAGGGTTTTATTCAGTGAAGTGAATCTATCCTATCCGAGAGAGATATTAATTTATTCAGGCATAGTTACTGCAAGTCACACTTGTACCCTTAAACTGGACTGACTTTAGGAGTTAAGGTTTAACTCTAGAAAAGCCATACTTGTCACAAACTATGGTTTCTGTTGGTATGGTCAGCTGCTTAAAATTCAATGCCTATGAATACTAATAGCATATGGACATCTAAGGAAAAATGCTTATTCAACCATATACTTATTCATACACATGACAGTAACTTTAAAATAAGGTGGCATCATAACCTATTTTTAACACTGCCTAATACTTCCCATTAGAACAGTCAATTTTTAAATATTTATACATTTACCAAACAAATTATTTAGGATTAAATTTTCTACACTGATGATCTGCCTTGGGCAGAAATAACTTAAAAACATTTCAGCCGAAATGATACTGAAATTTCAGAGAATTGGGAAAAAATATACAGCTCAAATTTCTCACAGAAATGAAACAACCTTCATGTTTTGATGGCAGAATGTGAAACTCCACAGGGTAAAGCTGGCCTTTGAGTCACAGCACCTTACCAATGGGGACAGACTAGGCCAAGGAATATGAAAATAAGGGGTGGTAGAAGCAGGAGTGGAGGCTGGGGGACTCATTCTTCTTGGCCAGCAAACAGAAAAAAAGAAAAACCAAAGACATATTTCTGATAAAGACACAAGAAAGAAAAATAGTGGCAAAATAACGGGAAGTAAATAAATTCATGGAAACTGAACAAGGAAAGCTGAGGTGGGGAAAAAAAAAGAAAAAGCACAAGAGATGAAAAGACAGACAGATAAAAATCTTTCCAGAAAATGTGGGGTTACTTTTTGCTGTCTCTGCCTTCAAGGTATGCAGTTTTATAATCTGAAATTATGTATCTATTACCACACTACAGTGGAGATGCTTTCCTTTATTTTCACTTCTGGTTACAATATTGGCAGAGATCCCATAGGCCAATAGTTGCATTTTTAGGAAGACGAAAAGGTGTAAGAAAGATGAGAAAGAAATATCTGGAATTAGACCCCATTCTCCTAAGCATTGTTACTAGCAAATGACTGTCCTGCCCACTGGAATTCTCTCCAATCACTGTTGGCCCACATGGAGCATGACAGCACATTAGTAGCCTCATGAACCCTTGAAATATTGATCATTGTCGTGCTTGTGAAGACTCCAAACTTAGCAATGGCTTCTATGGAACCTAATGATCCTAGTTCTCCATGGTTTTATTGCACATTTGATATATTTTTTTTATGTCTGTAAAAATGTACTCAGAAACCTTACCATAAAAGTCAAGCGCTCCAAAATTAACAAAGGCCAGAATTGTTTGTTAGAAATAAAGAAAACTAAACTAAAATATTGTAATGCATATATATGAAAAGAAATCAATTTATTACACATATATTCTAATTATTTCCCATCTCCCTTCACACAATCCCGAAAGCACCCTTCCTCGATTCACAAGATGGGCTGGTTTATGGGTAAGTTACAGTCTGGTAACACATATCTAGAAAACATTTTCTTTTGTGTTGGCCAGAAAATTTGTAGGGAATGGAGCTTAAAGGATGGGAAAATAGAATTTTTCACAATGGAAACATTCTTCTTTGAACATGACCATATCTATTCCTCTGCTACTTGCACCTGCTTGAAGCTTGATGTTACTTCAACAAGTAACAGGTTGCTTTCCTGTTATGTCTTATTATTACCAAGTTTCTGATTTAAGTGCTAGGTCTAATATAAAGAAGTGCTGAACACTCAGTTTCATGTGCTAAAGTAACAGCAAAAATTGTAAAAGCGAAATCTGATTCTCTGTGTGTTTTCACTAAGCCAGCCAGTACTTCTGATCATGGTCTCTCTCTATGTCTTAAATTCTATTTTTCGGAGAAGGTTAAATATCATGGCCCTGAGTCAGACACTTAGTAAGAGGACAAGCTAATGTTTGTAAAGCATTAATGTTAGGAACTACAGAAGTCCTTAAGAATTATGCAAAAAAGCAGGATTGAAAAATATGCCCCAAACAACATCATACACTACATTGAATAATCACAATGAAGCAGAATTTTTTTTAAAGAATATGTGCCTTTGAGACAATAATCTAGGAATATATCATGATTGCTATGCACCACATCACAGCTGCAGGATAAGCAAATAATTTTAGTATTTCCCGAAGTTCTGTAAACTTGAATCTAAAGCCTTAGCTGTTTTCTTCTACAATGACTACCTGCACATCTGTAATGTTGATTATTTATTCCTGAAATGCCCATGAATGTACAAGGTACATACGTATGGAGTCTTGTTGGAGGCCACTTGTTAGCAGTATATCCCAAGGATGAGTATCAGGGACAATACTGTTGAACATTGTAATTAATTATCAGGATGATAGGGCAGAGTGTACCTTCAGAGAGTTTTCTGCTGACACCAAACTGGAAGGAGTGGCTGATGGGCCATGCTGATGTTTCACAGGCACCTCAACAGGTTGGAGAAATTATGAAAATAAGAAATGATGAACCTCATGAAGTTCAACAAGGCGAAGTGCAAAGTCCTCCATCTGGGGAGGATAAACTCCATGCACCAGTATGTTCCAGAAACAGACCAACTGGAAAGCAGCTTGGCAGAAAAGGATCTGGTGGTTCTGCTGGACTCCAGGCTGAACATGAGCCAGCAACGTGTTCTTTCTGCAAAGCAAGTTGATGGCTGCATTAGCAAAATACTGCCAGCAGGTCAAGGGAGGGGATCCTTCCTCCCTGCTCAACACTGACAAGGCCATGTTTGGAGTCCTTTGTCCAGTTCTAGGAATCCCAGTACAAAAGAGACATGGACACACTGAAGAGAATCCAGCAAAGAGCATCTCACATGAGGAAAGGCTGAGAGATCTGCAACTCTTTGCACCAGAGGAGAGAAGGCTCCAGGAGATCTTATCAGTGTACCCAAACACCCTAGGGGAGGGTGTAAAGAGAACAGAGACAGGCTCTTTTCTGAGATGCCCA
>JAOTQP010001286.1:72642503-72665218 GCA_026413545.1 Cichladusa arquata | reverse complement strand
TTCTTATTAGAATTGATTCAGATATCTGTTCTTTTACAGGTACTATTCATGAGAGCATGTAGTGACAGGACAAGGGGGAATGACTTCAAACTGAATGAAGGCAGGTTTATATTAGGTATTAGGAAAAAATTCCTTACTGTGAGGATGGTGATACATTGGAACGTGTTGTCCAGAGTGGTTGTGGATTATCCATCCCTGGAAGTGTACATTTCCAGACTGGATGGAGTTCTTTGCAGCCTGGTCTAGTGGAAGGTGCCCCTGCCCATGGCGGGGACCTGGAACAAGATGATGTTTAAGGTCCCTTCCAACCTAAACTATTGTATAACTATGATTCTTGATTAGCAAGCATATTCAGTCTCTTCTATCTACAATTGGACAAGGTTAAACTCATTGGATAGAAGAGGAAAGTTGTCTAACAACAGAAAAATGATGAGACATTGAATGTTTCACATCCTACCAAAAATAATGGCAATGATAAATCCCCTATTAAATATCAACCTGGTGTCTTCCAAATAGTTCAGACAATATTTATTTCTATTCCGGATAGTCCAAACAATAATCCAGTCTACCCTTGAGACTAGGCAGAGGCAGACTTCTCTATAATTTCTTACTCAGTACCAAAACTCAGATAGAAAACCAGGAGTTTCAGTTCAAATGCATAAAATACATACATTTAAATACTACAGAAATGATAAGATGGAACCTAGGATCCTTACCAATCAGATTAAAAATATACAAATCAAATACTTCCAGATTCTGGTTATAGCTGTTTCATGCATGCTTTTTTTAATTGTATGAAACACCAACAAATTATCTCTATATATAAAATACTTTGTGTATATAAACTGATGAAGACATAGTCCAATATCCAGATGTAAGAAGAGGGCTTCGGTGTTACTCATATATTTTTGACTAGAAGTAAAGAAAAACAAAAGGTGAGGAAAAATGAAGGTACCATTGTAAAACAAGAAAATTGTAACTTGTATAGGTGGATGTTAAAAGATGCATACCAAGCAGCAGAAGGCATTCTTACTATTCTTGTAACAAAGGAACAAGACATTGAAATAACAAATGTTAGCACCTTTTCTTAACATCAGAGTTTACCCTAAACTCTTAAACACAAAGATGAATCTCTTATCTGTATGTTTTCCATTGAAATAAGGTGGAAAAACCCCAAAACAGGCTCCCATAAAATAGAAGGATTACACTTCGAAACAAACAAAGCAAGAGTTGATAATTGACTGAAACTCTGCACCTGTGCCTAAACAACGTAGCTGTTGCATAATATTACATATGGCATATTTTTCTTTTTTTTACCCCTCCCAGTAGTATGCCTAACTTTCTTGTCTTAAACTTTCCTGACTGCTGCAGGAATAGCAGTATCTTTCTCTGAGGAGGGAGTAAAAATGCACAGAGTAGAAACACAAGGAGTAAAAATTTACAAGGAGTGAAAATACAAGGAGTACCAAAACGAGGTCTAACAACTCATCGTAGTTTGCAAAACCATCATCAATATCTGCAAGCAGAACTGTTTTGTGTTTAAACCTCTGGATTTATTTTTTTTTTCCTGGAAAATTTAATGAAATCATCAGCTTCCCTATTCCAAATATACATACCAATCAGAAGACTTGTGTGGATTTAGGTCTTAAGTAGCACCCTTGGTTAGAATTCTTGCTCTTCATATTTTCAGTGGGGTGCCAAACAGACACAGAACTCACTGAAGACAGAGAACTCTCTCAGAACTGCAGAAAAAACCTGTCCTCGTCTGACAGGAAAGACTTCAGAGTGCAGAGTGCTCAACTCTGTCACCAGGGGCAAGCTACCTGAAGTCAACAAATGTTCCTATCCATGTTTGGATGACACAGTCATTCCTCCTTGAACCTTGATCTGATCTTTCTGTGCTGAATGCTACTGAAGTGTCACTGAAAGAATATCTCATTTTCAAGTCAGTCTGTCCTTTACTGTTTCCTCAAAAAATATCAGCACTTACATTGTGTGCAGAACTATCATCATTAAGCTTTTTGAAAAAGAGGCATGTTAATTGTCAAAAGGAAAATTTTAGCCAAATAGCAGCATACTAAATTGCAATTCAAAATCATGTGATAGCTACAGGCGAGTCTCCTTTTAGAAATGGATGTTTCCAGAATAGGCAAATATATACATAACTAAGGACATGACAATGCATATACCCTGTACAAAAATTTAGTCTGTAGTTAATATAAGACGTCATCACCATTTAATGTCCAGTTAGTGGTTTAAATAAAATCACTTTATTGCTTGGACAACCGCCCGACAAATAAGGACCCACCCTAGAAATATGCACACATAAAAATCGCCATCAGTACTCATTAGAGTAGCTACCTTGTTGGCAGCCTCAACAAAAATGGAAAGGAGATTTGCTTATGTGACAGCATAACATCTGATGCCAAAATAAAAATGGCTGAACAAACACAGAAAGCACAAGCAAAGAAAACTGCCTATGAAGTCAGATGAGTTTAAAATCCATCAATCAATCAATTAATCAATCACATTTGATTGAATCAAAATCAAAGGAGAGCTAATGCACAGAATGTGTTGTTTTGTTGTTAGTATTCATGCTTTAGTCAAAATAAGGCAAAGGAAAATTCTTGCAAATAGTATGACAAAACACGGTTAAACCAATACATACTAGACACTGTATATTACTCCTATGTATACCTCTATGTTTCTTTCTGTAATATTGCACACTTCCTGGCATAAACAAGAATTGGTGTTATTTTTGTGTTTTGTTAGATATTTTAATAGCAACAGATATGATTTTCTTCACTTCTTGAAATTTACAAATTGTTGCATTTATATTACTCCAAATGTAAATGTAAAGCTGTTCTGAAGGTTTATATAAATATTTGTTACCACAATAATATTACCAACTGTTTCTTATCTTCTGAAAAATACACTGATACATAAAGGGAATATACTGGATAAAGTCAAATGGATACCATTCTAGAAAAATATTCTTCTGTGACAAGATATTTTATGGAAGAGTCAGGAAGTGACCTAAAAGTTACTGGAAAGTAATTTACCTTCAAACTCTGACTCTTCATTGTTTTAGCTAAATATGGCCTTTAGTAGCATAGTAACATAATAATAAAATAAACCTCTAAACAATGATTCACCATTCTGTCATTTAATACTTTCTCTTTTTTGTTCGAAAATGTCACAACACAGCACAAAATTAATTTCCAATATAGCTTTCTAAAAGACTATAATATTATAGCCTCAGGACAATAGCATTGCAAAAGGAAAGAACATTTAAAAAACCTGAACCAAACTAACCAACAAAAAAAGAAACTCAGTCAAAGAGGACCCAAATGAGCCAACACCTTTTTATAGCTTATCTTCAAACCAGACATTAGACAAGATGCCTTGGTATGCTCTCTTGTTAAGTCATTTATTGTGCTACATTTTGATCCCAAAAAAAGTGAGTATTCAAGAGTTCCGACATCTAGCATTTTCATATCACACTTCTGTGCAGTATAGCATGAAGTTATAAGGTATAATGAAGGCCTACGGGACACTATTAGCACAGGTTTTTTTCAGACCTAGTAAATAATTTTTGATATTTATTTTGTCATAAATGCCATTTTCAGAATTAGAAGATAAGAGATGCAGACAAAAGAACAGAACCCTGAAAACCAGACTATCATTGCTTAACATTTTTCACTTAATATTGCACTTGTTTAGTTTTTGATTTTAAGTAAATAAAAATTTCTTTAAAAGGTAACTGGTCTGTTAGCTCTCAGGATAGTTAAATTGTATAGAAAATACAATGCACAGTGCACTCAGAGAGAACACCATGACAGCTTCCTAGGTTTCATCATGAAGAAAAGAACAGTCCTGAATTTTTGAAAAAATGACATAACTTACATAAATCAAAAAATGTAAAATTTAACACTAAACTGTGAAAGCTGTAAGATGATGCATGGAACATAACTCAATATTAATGGATACTAGGAAGAAGATTATAACTGCAGAAAATCCCTTCTATAAGTATTATAAAATAGCTTATAAACTATGAAGGCTGTCTAGTCTAACTGTAATGACACGTGTCAAGTTCTAGAGATAATAACCTCCATTCCATCTCTGTCATAAATGCTTTTCGTGAATTTTAGCCAATCACTTTTCTGTGTTCATCACTACAATGGAGATATTAATTACAGAATGAATACATTTCACCTTCAATTTGCAAATTGCTCATGCAAAGCTTACAGTTTCCTTGCATTTCTTCTGTATAATTAATCATTTAATTCTCAGATGACAATGTTGTTTTTTCTCCTGATGAAACTTGCACAATGCTAGCTAATTTTTTTCTTGAAACATATATGATACTCTGTTTTTTCCTAATTGTGTAAGTCCAGTCTAACCAATAAAAATTCTGTTACCAGCCACAAAATATTGGTGATATATATGTTGGGAAATCATGTCTCAGTTTTCACTAAAGAACATGGAATAACTTCAGTCGGAAATACCAAATAATAATTGTATTTATTTAATTTTTATTCATTGGCTTTCCCCAGAATTGTAAGAAGTATCATAATAATGTTCGTACAGTGATGTTAGAAAACAATTAGATGTCAACAATAATGGCAATAAACAATAATTATTTACATGCATTCTGCAAAGGGTACTAAAACACACTGTATTTTTAAAAAAATATTTGAGGATACTTGTTTTATTTTGATCCAGAAGAACAATTCTCAGGTTTGCAGTAAATTTAAAAAATTTGGAAGGTCACCATTCCCACTGAATCATCAAAGGATTTTCCCCAGAACCCAGGAATGTTTCTGGAGTATTCTTTTACTCCACAGCGAGAAGCTAGACAGAGACGGAAACACTGCATGCAGAGAGGAGCAGTTAATGTTTCACGACAACAAGAAATATTTGGGTAGAAAATACTGGACAAGGGGAAAATAAATTAACCTAAAACATTCTAGTCTACAGAGTCAAGTTCACTGCAAAGTTAGGATTAGACAAACCTTCTGTGGATCACCAGAAAGGCAGAAACAAAATCAAAGTAAGACAGCTGTTGTTTTCATTAAAGACATGTTGCTTTTCTCAAAATGACAATCTTCCTGGATCAAGCTGACAGAAAGTCAGGTTTTCTGGTGAGCACAATATGCCTTAGCATATACAGGAAAGACACAATTACGTTATTTCATAAAAACACGCTATATTTCAAAGACATTTTGGATTAAAATCCTTTTTTCTCACTTTAAAATGTTGCAAAAATAAGAGAGAGAAACTTATCAAAATACTCAGAATATCAGAAGCAACATTCTGATTACAGTCATATGCTGAAATTTCAGTTTTTTGGAATAAAGATTTTTTTTTTCAAGATATAAATTAGATATGTCCCTTCAGTTGCTGAGAAAATAACAACTGAGAGAAGCAAGAACATTGTACTTTCTTGAAAGGTGACAGGAACTGTTACAGACTCAGCCTTGTAGTAATCTCTGTCATGTACCCACTGACTTTTTGTTCAGATATCCTGTGGACATACACTTAAGTGAATAGTCATATCAAGATCTGCTTTGCTTCATTGTTTCATTTTCTGTGCATCACTAATGTAAAATATTTTTAGACATAAACCGCTTTACTTTGAATGGAAGCATTCAGAAAAGAACCTTGAACATATTGTGATGGAAAGCAAAATTAAATAGTACTGCATTTAAACAGTATTTGATGTATCATGATTTAATTCCAAATTATCTTATTTTTAAACTCTGAAAATTGCATTTAGCTTTATTTTCAAGCTATCAATCAGCCTTTAACATTCTTTGTCTTTGAATAGAGGTTCATAAAACCAGCTTCAAGCTAATCCTTAAAAAAGGCTATTTCATTATCTAGTTACCTTGACTATGAGCAACTCTATTCTATGAATTAGTTAATTTCTGATGAACCATCATCCACTTTCTACTTCATAATTGCTATTGGATTTTTATTTTCCTGTGGAAAAGAATAGAAAAGATGGATACAGAGTGAAACTACATTAAAATAGAAGTATTTTTTAAAAGATGGGAGGGTCAAACTTAAACAAATTAAGGAAAGCCTTCATGTGAGTCATATAATGAATTTTTAAAAATAGAGCCATTCTAGTTTAACCAACATTTCAGAAATCATTCAGTTTCTCTTGAGCAAAGCGTAAGAAAATCAGTTAGTAACCGGGTAATATGAATGTAATTCTTAAGTGTGAGTAAAGAAACCATTCAGGACAACAGCATGGAGTTGCTAATTTTAGTTGCATGTGAATCAAAATCAAGAGAGCTTCTGAATGGCAAAAGAACTTATAAAATTATTTGGTTAAACTATTATAATTGTGACATTTTACTGTAACCTAGTGTGGGATTTTTTCTGTCAGCGAGGAAAAGGAAGAGATTGTATGTGGGTGATCATTAAACTTTTTAAACTCTTATTAAGTTTTGTTTTTATCTCTCTATTACCAGTGACTGTAAAGGTGCGGAATTAAAAAAATGGCTCAGCATGATTATATATGCAGCAATAACTAATTTCTAGAATAAAAACTGAACCTAGCCAGGATGTATCAAGGAATTGAAGTACACACTACACTGCATATAGAAGTACGCTGTCATCTTGAGATGCAAAGACTCACAGCTTTTAAAAACAAAAAAATATACTTTTCATTAAAGTAAACTTGTGGGTGAATAACAAGGTGGTCAAATTGTAAAACAGTAAGCAGACAGTAAATGGTTTCTAAAAAACTATACTTTTAATCAAAGAAAACATGGCTAGCTGCATATGCAATTGCCTTGCATTGTTCAGATGTGATTTGACATTGGTATTTCTCTACAGTTTTTGAGTCACTTAGATACATATGAGCTCATCATATTTTGTGCTATATGTAATTTTGTTGGTTCACAAAAGAAATCACAATAATGCACAAGCTCTTTACACAGATTCTACTTGCTATATTAAAAAAATACATGCATAATGTATAATGGTTATATACATGACCTACATACACATACAGGCTATTTTATTTCATGTAGAAAAAATACTGCTTCACATGTAATAAGCCCTTCCTATAAATGTCAGCAGATTTTGAGATGGATGAGTAGGAAGCTGTATGATTTCCATGTCAGATTAAAATAAACAAATAAATCCCTACAGTAGTTAGTGATACACAGATTAGGAAAAATGTGATTGATACTAAACATTTTATACCATGATAAAATATAAGCCTCAATTACATTAAAAAAAAAAAAAGGGAGACAGTGGCAGTGTGTGCCTGGATTGTGTCATGAGATACGCTGACCAAGATTTTTCTTGGCCATATGACATTTGTAACATTTCTCCTGAATGAGCAATTTCTGGTATCTAGTGAAGGGTGAGTGCACATTAAATCTTTAGCACAATTTAGCTTAAAAAGTCAGCCAACAAGAATAAATAAGTGCACTGGAAATTAGCCTCCTACAAACTCATAAGTCTTCCAGTAACTCAGCGAACTATTTAAAAAGTAATTTTTATTTATTTGAGCCTCATAAATATATTTTCTTATTTCTATTGTTTATGTCAGTGAAACATCTAGAAGTTTATTGGTTCTCTGTAACCAAGTTCTCCCACTAATATATCATTCTTGGCTCATGAACATCTTACTTTATTTGAGTTCTGAGGTTAATTTCCAAAGCGAATTAATGACAAAGAGAAAGCTCAATATTCTTTCCCTTGCCAGATGCTTTACTAACAGAGCAATAACAAGTTAAGAGACCTTGATTATTTATCTCAGTCTACTTTAGCAGATTGAGCCATTAGTTATGAAAAGCTTTAATGCTGTTAAAACAACTGAGATGAAATAGGGAGATGGCACGTATACTGTTTATCATTTTGGTTCCACAATTTCAAAGAAAACTTATTCCAGAAATAAATACAGTATTTTGTCTGGGGGAAAAATGAATGAAATTTACAAAACGCAATTGGCAGGAGACAGTAATCAGATATCCATTCAGTAATGGCTGAAAAAAGTTCTGCTGCCCAGAAGACATCTTCAAACTGATAATGCCAATCTACTTTTCAAGTTGAATTTTTGTTAAACATATAATAGTAATATAATAACTAAATAAAAACTAAAGAGGTTAGGACACTGGTATGCACCACCAGCTGTTACTTGTCACTAACCACTTCCTGGATATGTATAACATAGTGTTAGGTTACCATCCAACATAGACAGGTTGATTTTAAAGTGGCACTAATGGCCATGTAATGAAAGATTATATTTGAACCTTGGTTACATTTTTAAAAAAGATAAAAAGTATATTTCACCTCTCTCCCAGGCAAAACTTGTCTTAACTTAGTCAAATGTAAAAGTTTTGAGTGGGACATAATTTATCAAAAGTCATCAAGTCCCCATCTGTAGAAACAGTAACTTTTTCACTAGGACAGAAAGTGTTTTTTTCATTCTGTCCTGTTGAAGCTTCCCCTGAACATGAGGAAGAACCTCTTTACTGTGCAAGTACTGGAACAGATTGTCCAGAGAGGCTGTGGAGCCTCCCTCACAGGAGATATTCAAGAGCTTGCCCGTGTGGCCATACAAAAGGCAGTAAAGGCCTTGAGCTCTGTGTAAGCTCTGCTCAGCAGTAAGAAAAACATCCTTTTATTATCAGCCTTTGTTACACCAGCCAAAATCACCACAAATTGTCATTCCATCATCTTTTGGTCACAGACTTTCTTCACTTAGTGAAACTACTCTTCCTAGAAATTTTTGATTTTTTCATTAACCAAAAATTACAATGAATTTCAGTATTAGGTATCATAAAAAAGGAATTCATTAACTTGCCTCTGCCAAAAGTTAGGGGGCTACAGAGACAAATTAATAACTTGTCTAACTTACCTTGGAAAGGCGTTGTAAAAGTGTTTAATTGTTTTCTACGTTGTGTGTTTGGAAGGTACATTAAATAATGCTGTTTAATAAGTGCACTTTTATACAGTGCACTACATAAAAATTGTATATATTACTTTGGAGGAAGTTATTTCAAGAAACATTGTAATTATATTGGTGTTTGCCTCTTCTTTTCCAAAAAAATGTTTGCAAGAATGATACTTTGCATTCTATATCAACAATGATTTACGCAGCTCAGCTGAAATGCCTATGCAATATGCCAAACAACATAATCACCTCTCACATATGCACATTTTTTAGAAATTGAAGATATTCCTCTTACACATAAATTTATCAAAGAGTTGCATAAACTTTACACAGTCAGCTGGAGTTGCATAAACTTTACACAGTCAGTTGATAAGGAAAATGCAAGTTCAAAGTAATAGTAAAATTATTTCAAAAGTACAGAGTCATCTCCAAAGGTCTAGGAAGAGAAAATGCCAGGTCAATAATATGACTTTTCCATTCCTCCACATTGTTTGATTATATTTTCCTGAATTTCTGAAAATAAAGCCCCAATTAATTTTTGAACTTTTTTGTTGAGTTTGTTTTCATAATCTTTGTTTCTATATCTCCAGTAACTAAGATTCATTCTAACCTCAGGAAAAAAAATCTAAAACAACAAGTACAAATGCAAATCGTTCCATAGACAAGGTTTCTTTACTTCATATAAAAGGTAAAGTCAAACAATATCTAATCAGAAACTAAAAATCAAAATCAGAAGAGTTACCAAAATGGGTAACAACACATGAAAGAAATTAAATAGATAAGTTAATTTTCTTGGAACAGGAAAAGAAAATAAATATGCCTTGGATGAAATCTGCAAGATACATACTTGGAAGATATATACTATGAACACAATAAGAAAATCATCTAACCACTTGTACTGCATTGAGCAAGTCTATTCAACCAGGCATTCATATTTCTAATGATGAATATAGTTTATTGTAAATTCAAACAGAAAAATAAATTTTCTTCTAGAATTCACAGTCCTGAGTGTTATAGCGATACAGGACAATAATCTTGGTGATGCATAATCACAGACTGAGTGACCCTCAATAGCATCCCATGGTATACCTGGATCTGAGGTGGACCTCCCTTTATCTCTTTGCTAAATGAAAACACTCAGAGATCTCCAAGAACCTTTGATCCTTTGCACTATTTTATTGAAATATAACTTGGAATAATGGAATGCATTTTAGTGAAGAATCAATTTTGATGAGGCAAATAAAAGGTTCAGAAAACAGACCTTGAGACTGTGGCTCTCATTTCAGCACAATGCCATGTATCTGTATGTCCACAGTAATTTATGAACAAGTAAATGCCCTCCTTCATAGGAATGTAAAAGTTGATTAACACTAGAGAGAAGGAACAAACCCCAGCTTTGTGTTATGGCTCTTCCCTGAAGACGGGGTAACTGATGTTCTTGTAATAGATCCTTTGGGGTGAATTAGAGTGAAATGACAGTATTTTTGGCAGTTTTATTTTAGTTTTTATTTTAGAACAATTTGGTTGCAATGGAAAGGAGGTATGTAGCCATTTTTTGTTATCATCAATAGAAATAGAACAATATAAAAGTATAAAGAAAATATATAAGAAAAGGAAAGAGAGAAAAAAAAGATAAAAGTAGATAGTGGAGAGGAAAGAAATCACCACCCGTTGATCCAAAAATGATACCTGTTTGCTGCCCATTGGTTGAAGTAATGGTGCCTGTCGTGATCTGTCTGGTGTGGGGGAAGCCCATGAAACACAAAGTTCAATGGGCTAATAAACGTTTGAGTGGGGATGCCCAGGTACCTGGGTGGGAGTTTTGCACTGCCTGATGCAACACTGTGGGTCATGCACAGCCCTCTGGTGGAAGGCCCCAGAAATGAGACTGAGGGTGCTTCGGACATGTTTGATGGTTTATGGCCCTTTCTAATGACATGACATTATTTTGCCTTGCTTCTCATATTGTGCCTTATCAGAGGGAATTGGCATAATAGAAGCCATCACATCTCTGCAGAATCTGATTCTTATTGGCCTTTTCCCTTATCTGGCCCGAAAACAGCTTGTTTAAGACATCACTCAGAGATTATCAGGGACACAATAAGTCACAGGGCTCAACTGGTTTATCTAAACTAAGGTCAGCTTGTTGTGGCCATCCTCCAGCACTGGGTGCTCACAACCCCTGTCTTGTGTGGAGCAGAGGTTTTGCCACCACAAATCCAAAACTCTCCTCTTCACCTTTGCTCAGGGGCTGCAAACCTGGCCTCTGCAAAGCACCCACTACTTTTGCAAATGGCCAATTGTTTGAGTCAATAACCATTAACATTTAAGCCTCCCACACCTTGGAGAGCTGTAAACTGCTGAAACAGAAAAGTAATTACTAGAAAGCAGATTAAGGAACATTAATAAGTAGGAAAAATACTGTAATTTTTTTTTCAATCTCGGAGCTCCAAAATTAAATACCTAATGTAGTTATCACAAACTGTTAAATAAAGATAATTTTAAGATATGGTTTCTAATTCAAACTGGGATATTTTATTAGCTAATCGAAACTACATTACAACACAACACTGCATTACAGTGTTCAGTATATCTAGCTTCAAATAAATCTAAACTAAAGTATGTAAAAAAATGCAAGCATTTCAGATACTTCTAAGTGCCTGAGACAAGGGATTGGGTTAAAAACATGTAAGCAACAAAATCACTGTGACATTTGTTCACGATTATAATGCAATAAGTTGAAAATCAGAAATATACTGCAAATAACCAGGGAGGAGAAGACAGAGAGGAAAATAAAGAGAAAAAGTTAAAATATTTCTAAGTTTTTATCCAGAGCAAAACCTTTTAGTAACTTTTAAAAAAATTTCCAGTTATCAACAATAAATCTTTCAGAAACCATTTTTGCTTTGGAAAATGGAAAAATTACCTACAGGCATATTTAATTTCCTCATAAAATCAGACAACTTCTCTCTTTTAGTAAGAAGCTTCCTTCTCCTAAACAGAGTAAATTATAATACTATTGGAACCTGCTACTAATAATTCACTGGGAAATCTCCCTTTGCTGTTCTCCCTTATCTGACTTCTACTATGTATAAAGATCGATAATAGGAATACACCTATATTCTATATACATATATATAAATAGATAAGAAGGGTCAAGGGAGAAATTAGTCCAATGTGAGTATGGAAAGTACTCATAAAGTAAAGTAAAAAAAAAAAAAAAAATCTCTTTTCTCTAAAATCTTTGGAGGACTGTTCAGTTTGGGTCTACGATTACTTTGTCTACAAAAAGAAAAACAAAACTCAACAAGTAAAAGCAATTCCTGAGGTCTATCTTGCTTAGCTGAATTAGTGCATGGCAAGATCCAATGGCTGGGGTTCTTTTGTTTAATCTGTTTATTTGGGTTTTTTGGAGTTTTTTTGTTGGTCAATTTAATTTGGCAATGTAAAGTCTGCCAAAGACATTTGTAAGATCACTACAACTATTTAATTTTTATTTTGAATCCTTTTCTAAAGGCATTTTAGGAGTTTTTATTAAACCTTAAAGACAGAAGTGAATTTCCCTTATGCTATTATATTAGCTGATTAAAGTGGTCGCTTGTGACCTTCATTATTACCTTCTTATTCCATGTCTTTATGCTGTTTTCCTTTGTTTTCTGTGACAGAGAACTTTCAGGTGCAAAGGTCTTTCAAATAAATGTTGATGTTAACTTTTAAACTTAGGGTTGTAGCATTAACTGGAAATGGATATCCCAGTTCAGTAACAGGCACTTAAAGGACCACGTCTGGAAACTCTCCAGTTTCAGACTGCCCTGTACAAGGGAGATAATGCCCTGGAGTGATTCCAGCAGAGGGCCACAGGGCTGAGGAAGTGTTTGGCTGTAAGAGGAAATGTAAGGGTGAATTAATTGCTATCTACATCTACCTTGAAGGATGACATGGCATTACCTTAAGTAATGGCCAGATTCCCACTCATCCAGAGTCTCACCCCTGCTCTACAACAGATCAGGAAAAAAAAAGAATGAAAAGACTCATGGATTGAGATAAAGACAGGGACATCTCTTACCGATTACCATCAAAGGGGGGAAAGCAAAATAAATAATTGCCAAATAAAAAAGATTTGAAGAGTGTGAAACAAAAACAAAAGTTCACACATCACCTTTGGCCACTCCTATTCCCCTCTTTTTTCCCCAGGTTTACTTTCTCTTCTTTATCTGTCACTCCTCTACCTTTTCCCCTCTGTTGTGAATGAGTGGTTTAGATTACTTTAGGCACCACCTGGAATTATGAAAACCAGGTTTAATACAAATGCACCAGTTCACCTTCTAAGAAGAACAGGGGGATGGGGAATGGGGTGCTGTGCTCAGTCCATAACAGCTGCTCTCTGCTGCTTCATGACAAGCTTACTACAGGATGGGCTCTCCATGGACTGCAGATTCCCTCTGGGATTGTCCATCTGCCCGATCAGGGTGTCTCCTGGAGCCAAAGAGGCATCCCTCTGGGGGCCTGGCTGCTGGGCAGCATTTTGCCCTCCCTTGCCCAGGCTTTCCCTGTGGCTGAGGGGCTCAGCCGTGCCCTGCCCTGGGGCCACCAGCAATGCCTTGTGAGCAAACCCATCTCGGAATTCTTCATCCCTTAAAGCCCTGTCCCTGAGGTGCTGCACAGCACGAGGTAGTTGGAGTACAGATTGGATTGATAGACCCCTGGATGTCTTGCAAAACAGCAAGTTTCTGATCAATGTATTTTTTTACAAGTTATACAGGTCAATTTGGAAATACCTGCTTGAAACAGTTAACAAGGCCAGAAGGTATTATATGAAATGCATCACTGTATGGTCAGCACACTTCTGAGCTCTGGCAAACTCAGAGTTTGGTAACAATTTCGAGTACCACTCAGGTTTCTAAACAGCCCAAAATTCTTGTTTATAGATGCAAATCTCATTCTGAAGATTCAGTAGGAAACATATGTGATGGATTCTACATAAATTAGCTTATTTTTCTGTAAAATGGATTATAATAAAATAATACTAAATGCATTACTGGTTTCAAGATCACTGACATTTCAAGAAACTCAAAAGCTTACCAGCCCTGTAGGAGACAGCTTTAGCTTCTTCCTTATCCAGATGTATATAAGATTCCTTACGAACTTTTGACTCAACTCTGGCACAACTTTTCACTTTCCCAGCTTGAGGATAATGCCCATTAATTTTTTCCTGTGGCCTCCAACATAACCTCCCTGCTGACACACATCTTTCCATATGAGTGTTTCACTTCAGCATTTCTTTCTAAACTAAGAGCTAATGTGCTGATTTCCAGAAAAACTATGCAGAGACCAAATACAGTATCTTTCTCTCTTCATGGGAAAAAGAAAACCCTTTATAATGAAATCTTATATTTTATATTTTGTTTATAATTTACAAAAGAAAAATATTTTTTAAAAACTCAAACAAACAAACAAACAAGCAAAAAAATTTTAAAAAAACCCAAACCAACCCACAACACGTCACAAGCACTTCACACCAAAAATTAAATTGAAATTCCAAAAAGAACATTTTAGGTGATTAGATGGTTAGATAAGGTAACTGGTGGCTAGGCAAGACAATATGGCAACTGTGATCATGCCACAGAAAGGAAGCCTTAAAATAAAGCAAATTTTCTCAAAATCATAGCAGAAACATAACAGACTAAAAGTGCAGTGTCACAATCTAACCTGTTTAGCCTTCAAGCCTTAATAGAAATCAGATTTTGTACCACACAATGTGTTCCACATGTAAAAGGGAAAAGAAAAAAAATTACCTAGTCCATAAACACAATGTGGAAATAAGAGGACTAAACTATACAAATTTCAATGGTTCTGACAATGTAGGCTGTATTTAGCTTCTGACCGCTGCTTACAATTAAGATGCAATTTGTAGTTGCAAAGGTAATCAAATTAGAAAAATGGGAGTTAATTAAGTTCTGGCAAATAACAATCCCAAATTTCCTCATGAAAAGCCAGGAAAGGCTTTACTTAATCAAATGTCACAGTGACATTGACAATATTGATCTCGTTGCCCAATTGCCTTGTGGAATGCTGGTTGTAAAGAAAAAGTTAAAGGATCAAACAAGTTAAGAGAGGAAATTACCTGAACATTGAGGGAACTTATGCATGTCAGGTTCTAATAATTAAATAGTCTCGTGACATTTTACATTTAGAGAATTGCAAAGTCTGATTTCTATCTTCCTAAGTGCTATAAGTCCTCATCTTCCCTGAAAGGTGTTAAATGTCTTTACTGATAAGTTAGTTTTTCTGATGTCAGCATAAAGATACTACCTTCCTCTGTATCTGTCTCAATATTTGCCTCACGATTTCCTTCCTATTCTGGCTTTTTCCTTCCCATTTCTTTTAAATCATAGCCCTTCCTTATCTCAAGCAGTGAAAACAGCAAAATCTTCTCACTCATTTTGCATGCTTTTTCTACCTTACATCTAAGTTTCCACAGTTCTGGAAAAAAAATCCCACACTTCCTCTTGGCTCACTTCATAGATGCTTTCAACTCTCTCTTGTTCCATTTCTGTTCCACCTGATTAGGCTGCTCTTGGTTTCAGGCTGTGTTTCCCCCTTAAAAGCCCAGGAAGTTCTATTCTCAGTAGTCTGACTTCTTCCCCCATACCTCATGAGCTGGAGTTAAAAAGTTGCAAACTGCAGTTGTTTTTTTCTAGTTTTATGGCAACGATTTTCCAGGTAAAATAATTCAGGTGTTTTCCTCATCTCAAGGTCTTTTTACTAAATTAATTGCATTTTCATGATGAAATCTCTGAAACTGTTAGGTACTGTCTATGTAGCAGGCAATATATGTTCAGACAATTCCCACACTTCTACCTGTTTTGCTTAGAATTTTTCATATTTCTCCAGTGTTGAATGCCAATATACAATGCACCTCCCCGAAATATTTTTCTCCAAAATTATCTATGGGCCCATGTGTAGTTCTGCTTAGACACTACCTTGGTTGAAATACCCATCAATGTTTTTCCTTTTCAAGACAAATGAGACTCATCCATATAGTTTAACAAAAAAATTAAAAAGTACTTTTTAGTCCCCTTGTATTCATACGTCCTGGATGGGAATAAAAAACTTTTCAGTTGATTTTTAAAATTAATTTCAAGTGACAAAGAGAAAACTGTTAGGCAGCAGGAAATTTAAAACAGCGGGCTCTTTTACTAATGGCTCAATGCAAGAGACCACTACTGAGTGAATCTCTGTAAACTCTTCTGGAGGAGGTGGCTCACAATTGCATTAAATAATCAAGTGCTTTTTAATTAACTTAATATGAAATATTTTAACAAAACCTAGTATGGCAGCAACCCACTGAGTTAGTAATGTTTTCTAAAAATTCGGCTTCAACAGCTTCTACTGACAATATATTTTAGAACTCTTAATGAATCTTAATGAATTAAGAATGTTTGCCTGCTACTATGAAAATGTTTTGCTGCAAAGATACTTAGGTAATTTTTTTAAAAATTAAAATAAATAAATTCATCACACTTTTGAAAGAATATTTTTTTTTAAATCGACCAAATGCACATACCAGAAAGTTAGAAAAAAATAGAAGTTACAGATCTAAGGAAAGACAATCTATTTCACTCAAGCAAACAAAGACTATTTGGTTTGTTTTTACAGTGGTCTTCTTTACTTTGATCAAATATTAGGTCTAATTCTTTCCCTTTCCATCATTCCATCATAAATTAAAAAACAAGCAAATAAAGAAACAATTTATTTAAAAAAGAACTAAAGCAATAACTATTTTATAAGATGCCATAAATGAACAAAATATGCCCATAATCTATTTTATCATACATGCTTCTATATGTCTTTCAAAATATAACCTAGGTATATGACAACTGAGCAAAAACAATACTTGGAAATGGTGCATTGCACTTTGAAAGCATGTTATGACTATGGCACCTTAGTGTGATGGGAAAAGTGGGTTATTTCTGAATTGTGAGAAGTTGTTATATATTACAAAATACATTTCTTAAACCTACTAGCTGAAAAGGCGGAAGTTGTCTGCTAAAATATTTTCTTGTGACCTATGAAGACACATCCACGGATTCAGTTAATGAGTTACTGTGGGTAGTTCTGAAGAATGGTTAAGACTTGAGATAGACCTTAACATAAGCAATATAGCTAGTCACTTGGGGGACCAAAATAACCATATCCAGGTGCTTGCTTTCCCCAGGTTACATCCCTGGAAACCACAGGGCTTCCAATCTTGTCTGCACTAAGGATAAGCCTCACTACTCACAGTCAGTCACAAGCAGAGGTGATTCTTTCTAACATTGGTATTTTGTATGTCCCTCCTACCAGCAATAACAGAAACAGTGATTTCTATCCCTCTCCATTTTTCTCCATGATTTCTTGTGAATAAGACCCTGGCAGAATGCTCTTGAGCAATGATGTTCAGCTTTGGCCACACTGTCAAGCAGTCTTAATTTACCTCATTTCTGCAGCACTCATCTCTGATTTCATACAAAGACTAACTCAAACAGAACATTAAAGCCTTTGCCTCTTAATTCTGCTTTCATTTTTATAATTGCCTGTGATAATCACTAGCATAACAGCTACTATTTCCTGCAAGAGTAATAGAGAAAAAAAAAAGCAAGAGGAAGAACCCTTCTAAATAAGGTTTTTGAATTTCAATCAAATTGTACAAGTTTCACATCATAGAGGCAATCCTTTCCAGGGCAAGCTTATGTTCTGATTATAAATAAGTTTGTGGAACTGCCTTCAATATAAATATTTACTATTTATCACTGAAAGGGAACTTACTAATAGCAGTGTGACAGTGCAATAAATATTCTGTTCTGCATGTGGCTAAGAGAATTCCAGACTGAGTGATAATTTAGCCACATTGCTATACTGATTTTTTTCATACTATCTGCAGTTCTCTGCTCCATATAATTGAAAAATATATTTTTTTTTTCATTGAATTATTTTTGTAGTTTCCAGGTAGGGAGTGAAATCTTGCTGAGCAAGAAAAACTTCCCTTTGGAATAGATGTGAGTGTTTGTAAAGGAGAAGACCTTGAAAACAAAAATCACCATAAGCAAAGCTAAATTTTTAAAGAAGTTTTTCAAATAAAATGCACACTTATGCATTTATAAGTAAGATCACAAGTCTTTTAAATTAGCCACAAAGAATATATAAAAAATATCTTCTGTGGATTGTAACAATGGATTGCAACAGGAGGCAATTCAGAAAACTTTTTTTAGGAAACACAGCACTTTCTAGTTTATTTGTGATGTTTCCGTAGGCTTTTTGAATTTTTTTCCAATTTAAATCTTTAACTTGTGAGTTAGAGGCTATTATCCACTTTTCCATTTAATTGTGAAAGCTTTCTGAAATCACATTCTTTTTTCCTGGTTGTTGCTCCAACACACTGATCCGCATCACATGCTCTTCTAACATCACCAACTTTACCTTTTGCTTGCCCACTTTTCTGCAAAAGTTTGCAAATATTTTAATACGCTTGTGACCTCTCAAATTCAAGTAACAACTGAACTCACTTGCAGTTCTACTCTCCCAGTATTTCATGGGTAGCTAGTCCTCAGCTGGAAGGTTTTTTTGGGTAAAGCATCTTCACACGAACGTGCAGAGTCTGTGTTGGAAGCATGGCACAAAAGTGCCTCTTAAATTTTCTTTCAAGCTGTACTTAGATGTAAATGAGTATCTAACTCTTATGCATGTAAAGAACATTGCCCTTCTAATTTTTAAATAGGTAACCCTTAAATATTACAATGGATAAATAACCTTGATATTTTCTCTAAATCATCTCTAAATACTTAGCACATATAGGGCATATTTATTCTGTGTAATACATACTTTAGAAAGTTCATAGCCACGTAGTTGTGTCTAACCAAATGGGGATGAAACATGCTCAAGTACACTAGTTACCTGACACTGTTCCTAGAGGAATTAGAGCACAGAAACACAATCTTTGAAGATTGCAAATAACTAGTCAAGAATTTCTGTGCAAGATCAAGAGGTCAGTACACCCATGAGTAAATGTCTAATGTCTTCTGCCAAGAAATGAAAAATGTTCTGAAAAGTGTTTTACCATTTCTTGCTCCTGCAGATTAAAGAAAATTCCACAGATCTCTCCTTGACATTTTTTAGGTATATAGCTTGATTTTAAGTCAACTTCAATGAATTGCAGTCCATCACAACTTTCTTATGGTGATATTTTTAATTAAAAATTATGCATAACAAGAAGATCAGGAAGAATTTAACCGCTGTTGTTATAATTATTTATAAATAAAATTTTAAATAAGGGGAGTAATTAAAAACATGTCATAGCCATACACTTTATGAACAGAGGTTTGTAAATACCAGTCACCATTTAGTACTTTCTTACAGAAAACACTCTTGCTGCTGTGAGATTTTTTTATTCTGTGAAGTACTCTACATTGTTGGAAGACCTGCCATCTCTGGCTTGTAAAAAAATAGATTTTTGTTTGTCTGTTTCTCTTTCTTACACTTCCTTCTCCTCACTTTTTAGGTAATTCTACAATTAGAAAAGACCAAAACAAAACAACTGACTGCAATGGTTATTTTGTCTAAAATTACATTATATGTTTTCAGAATCCTTGGCTACAGTGATAGAAGACCATGGGTATATAATAGAAAGGATCTAAGACAAAGGATTTGGGAGAAATCTGCATGTTACTCTTTAATAGATTAAAAAAAAAAAAAAAAACCCAGTCGGTCCATTTTCCATGCATTAGCATTTTAAGTTTGAGACTTTTTTTCTCTGGAGGTATATCAGTTCTCATGGGCAAGAACTTAAGTTTTCACTTGAGACTTCACCACACCAGTAATTTTGGCCCCTGTAACTTGAGTCATCTTTTGGGCACAGTTGTAAGTTAATGCAGTGATATCTTGCCATGTTCTCAAAAAGCCTAAAATAATGGCTGTCAGGCTTGTGAAATAGAATAAAAACATCATTAATATAATCTTCTATATGCTTCTATTACATATTGAGCATGACGAATAAAGAGAGAGTGTCATTAGTCTCTTCAGCCAGACTGTAGACTACTATCTCTCATACACATTGGCCAAAATGTCTTTCTCTGGAGGTAAATTTTTTTTGTACAGGGTGGTTGGTTTTTTGTTTTGGTGAGTTTTTTTGTTTTGGTTTGTTTGTTTGTTTTGCTGGGGGTGGGGTGTGGGGGGGAATCTTCCTGAAATAAGCGAGCATTTGAATATTTGGAAGACAATAAAAATTTCTAATATAAGCTTGTTGGTTATGTCTTAGTGAATACATTTAACCGGGTAGGAATTAATGGCAATTCGAGTGAATAGCTACTTTGTTTTTAATGGCTAGCAGCAGGATGCAGATATCCTAGTTTTCAAACCAGTAATATGAAGTGAGTTCATCTTTGCCTTCTCAGGCTGTCAGAGAGGCACTTTAGTGAGAACGGGTCTTGCTGAAACATAATCCAGGATATGTATTATAATGTGACATTTTTTGTGACAGTACTGATCGACTCAAGATATACATTAATTTCATAAAGACTCAAATTCTGGCTTAAGAAATTATGGAAGTAATATTTGAGGTTTGGTCTATTTTATATTTCACTTTGCCATTTCATACTATTTTTATCATTTGACTTGTCAGGGAACTCCTAAATCATCCACAATAGCCAGAATTTCCTTATAAACTTGTGAGCATAAAACACTTTCAGCTGTGTCCTAAGTGAAAGTTATTGAAGAGTCAGCTCTTGGCCATCAAACATATAAGATCCTGATAACTTGGACATAGATACAGAAGCATGAGAACAATCCTATTAAGTATTTCCCTCATCTAACTTGGATCTCAACATAGATCTGAGTAAATTATGTGACTATTGTATACCTTCCAGTAATATCAATTTTTATATTGTAAATATTATAATAAAATAGGGGAGATTTCTTTTTGAATAGAAATTAACTATTACTGGTCTTGCTAAAGAAAAAAAAAGAAATACGAAGCTAACAAATAGGTCGTCTATATCAAGCCTTACAAAATTATTAAATCTTGAGTAGCAGTTAATAGTTGTTCTTGATAACATACACAAGTATAACCTTGAAATGTAACTTACAAGATTCTTGATTTTCACTTCCAGTACACACATACTTGTACATATATTGAAATCTTTATCTAATACTCACATTAATACCTGTATTTCATATGACAGAATCGATTTTGACACTGTCTGATACATGGATGAGAAGAAACTTAGTCATAATTTGAAATATGAATACAAAATTTGCTCCAATTGTCTCTCCACTATTCTCTGTGGACTTAAAATGTTTACAAGAAAATTGTCCTTACCGTCATAAAGCCTTTTTGTGTTTCAAGGTAGTCACTCAAAAAGTTTAAAGTGTATAGATTGGTTAATAGTAATAGAGAAAGATTATATTTGGTTTCTATACCAAGAGACTATCACAGCCTGCAAAACAAAGCCTTCACAAGTTAGAAATGTCTGTGTTAACATTATCTACATTCAGTTAAATATCTTAGAAATTTGGAAACTATGGGACAGTTTTTAAGTGACACAATCAAATTTTCTACAAAAAATCTACTTTCGGTGGACAGCTAATATACTGAACACAAACAAGAAATTAAGTTTGAATGATGTCCTTTCTCAACACTGGTCATTCAGTTCTTTCATAAGCAGTAATTGTATTTTTTTATCAGAGTGTCTGCACGACTTCCTCTGCTGCAGAAACAAAAAGGAGTCATTTCTTAAAGACACCATTCATGTATCATCTTCTTGTTTTAGTCCCCCTGCATCCTACAGCTTCTTTGTTAAATAAAGGTACTTGTGCTTAACTGAATTAAGACTGCAATTGGAGCTGTTTTGAATTCTGAGTTCTTAACAGTGCAGCCTAAACAGTCTCTTGTATTAACATTCCACAAACTACACAAATCAGGCTATCTAAAGTGTTAACGTGTTCTGCACTAGATGAATGCATTCAGATAACAAGGAAGAATCAAACTGATTAATAGGACCCAGATTAGTCTTGAACTGCTCAAATGACACCCTGGAGATCCATCACCATCTGGCCTGCTGTCTTGTCCCTGAAAGAAGAGAAATACCTGTTTACTTACTAGCTGCTCATAGCTTGGAAAAGGCAATTTGTTGCTTCTGCTGAGAGGACAGATCAGTGGCTACTATTGTCCTCCTCGAGTAGAGGCTGGCTGTACATCTGAATTTCTGCAGTGTTCTGACAGTTCCTCTCTTGTATCTCTTTCCGCTTGCACAGAGGAGAGGTCTGTAGGTTGCTCCTAATGCCAAGAGAAGGAAGATGTTAAGCACTTCCACCAGATGAGTAGATGAAAAAGGTAAGGAAAAGCAATGGCAGCACAAATCCAGCCCCAGAAATCACCAGCTTTGTACTGTGCCAATGTGTGACTGTATAGGGCTTATATAACTGAGAGAGATTAGTACACAACAACAGAAACACACAAACAAGAATAATTTTCATGTGTCTGAAAGGAGTTAACCTTTCTATTAAAACCAATGGAATATAAGCTGACGCAAACAAAAAGAAAAATTAGCATATCAGTACAAAAACTTCCCTAAAGGTGCCTAATGTTTGCTCTTCAACTTAGAGTACAATTTATTACTGCATAACTACCTTAATTTTGGAGACTTAGGAACTTCCAATCAGCACTGGTGGACTTTTAGATTCACAAACCTTGCAATTTTTAAGAAATGGAGGCCGATAAGGACAAAGCCAAACTCGTGGTGGAGGAAACTATCTGCCTTCA
>JAOTQP010001286.1:72571090-72631040 GCA_026413545.1 Cichladusa arquata | reverse complement strand
CATTTTTTAAAAAAATAAATTATAACCCCTTTTTTTTTTTTTTTTTTTTTTTTTTATTGGAGGGAGGGAGCTATCTTACACCTATGAGTCTATCTGGTGTACCTTAGCTCTTGATTTACTTCCCAAGTAAATGGGATCTCTTCACTTGGATTAGTACTTATCTATAAGTAGAAAATGATAACTAGATCAATGGAGGATTAGAAATTTGATACTACAAAACTATCTCTATGACTTGCTTTAAACTGAAGTTATATAATCCTTGACTGTACCTAAATCCCCTCACACTTCTCTGCACTCACTTATTTTTTTAATCCCATACAGAGTTACCGGAATTCATAACTCAAAAATAAACCCCCAAAATTATCTAAGAAATCACACACGAATTTCTAACTTTCATTGACACTTCATTCACATTTTTCCTCAGTCCCCTTTAAAATCTGATGCTAACTCTGCCTCATCATGTTTTTCCTGAGTTTTCTGTTTGAAGAAGGTAGATAAACATAGCTCCAAATTCCTCAAAGTATTTCCCCAAGTGATTCATTTAAAATAAATGAAACCATTGGGAATCTTTGAAGGCAGTTACAACTAGTAGTCCCCATATAGCCGAAAATAACAAAGATATCACCCCAAAGGAACTGCAAATTAACTAAGGAAAAGCACAATTTACAGAACTAGCTAAGAATACAGCTTAATTTTCACATTTTCCTTTTCCCTCTCCCCAATAACACTGTTACCTTACACATCTGATTATTTTGTTCTTGTACCATCCCAGGTCTGTGTAGCCACAGCTGTGTAGTGAACTCTCATGGGATCATTGATTTACTTCTACATGAAGACTTGAATAGACACAGCCAATGTGGTGATGGGAGTGCGTGGCTGTGGCACACATTCAGGCACTGCAGTTGAAACAAATGGTTGTGACATTATGCCCAAAAAGAATGACCAAAGAATACCTAACCTACCGTAAGAGATTAGGCGCTAGTAGTCTTATATTTCACAGCAATCTCCCCAAAAATTATTACAGCAAGCTCACTCACTCTGCGAAAGCCTTTTTAAATGCTACACACACACACACACAAAATTATATACAACTTACAGAAAAATAGCTCAATATAACATATTTAGTGAGGACAACCCAGATATATGAATCACCAGAAATAAGAAGCAATTGAGGAAGCAGGAGAGGAGGAAAAAGGAAATTGCATCTAAACTGCCCTCCATTTTTCACCTGTTAGACGTATCTTTTCATGGTTAAAAAGTTTCAAAGGACTACTTCAGCAAAATAAGGTTCTCAGAAAAATTAGGAAAAAACCCAGGCAAGTATGTAGGAATCAATCTTTTGTGAATTGTGACAGAGGAGCTTGCCTACCTACTTCCTTTTTGTTTATTATCTGATATCTTGAGTATGGCCCTAAGGGGACAATATAGCCTAGGATTTATTAATACTCCCTGCTACAATTTTAAGTAAGCATTTAGATTACAAAAATGATGGAAACAGACACAATGGCCCGTTTTTCTTTCTTAAGATAACTTAATTATTTTTGTTTGAATTCCCACAGGAAACTGTTCTGTTTGCTTTAATGTGAATATAAGTAAGCCACTAATCCCTGATGATATATTAATTTTAATCACTTGACACATCAAACACTGATATGTGAGGACAAAAAAAATGTATATATATGCTTGTATGTATGTATGAAAGCATACAAGAAATCATATATTCTTTCTTTATGTCAGTAATAACCAAAAGCCAATCAAATAGCTTGGTATTTATGCAATTAGATTAAAAAAGGAAAAGCTCAATATATCCATAGAAATAGTGGTTGCAAATCAACTAGCACAACACTGCCTTTATCAAATTATAAGAAAAAATGTTCAATCAGCATAGGAACAAGAAATGAGAAATGAGCCAACAGTTGTCTATACAACTATATCTACTACAGCATCAGAGCTGATTTCAATAATTGAATAATCACCGAAATGATAAGTGCAACTATATAAAAAAAGAGTCATAGAGGGAAGATAGGTATCTTCTATTTTAAATCCTATTAAGTTAGCCACATTCCCTGTATGCATACATTTAAGATAAGTAGAAACAAAAAAATGTTTATAAGCTTCTTTGTTTTATTTAATGGTATAACTCTCCTGTGAGTAAAGTTCCTTAAGTTTTGCAGTCTCTGGGGAGAGTTAGGTGCTTTAAAATGGCAGCTCTAGAAATCCTTAGGTTGAACAATGAGCCACTCAAAGTAGGTAAAAGAAAAACTGTATGTATAAAGCTGTATCAACTTGTCTGATGGAGATTTTCTCTGAGGCTCAAGTAACACTATCAAGGATTTGGAAGCCGCTTCTGTAACTGCTCTTTCAAAGAACTGCAGAAGATTGTTGCCTAGCAAAACAAAATTGTGAGAAAAATAAGCAGCTGGTGTTTCTGCACTTAGTAGTTAGGATCCTCAAGCAGATATCTTTTAATTTCTTTCTTAAAATGAAGCAATACAAATCTCCATTCCTCAAAATCATCTGACTTAGTAGATCATTCATTAAAAAAATAATTGGTATGTACATATGTATATATGTATACGTAACGTCCTTCACCTCGTGGTTACCTCACTGAGATAAAAAAATCAAACCAAACCAAACAAGTCCAAACCCAACCAACCAAAGAAACAGAAGCACCACTCTAGTTCCTCATTTAGTTCTGTTTGAAAAAAAAAAAAAATTAAAAAAAAATCACTGACAAACAAAGGTTTCCTCAGCCTAATCCTTGTCTGTTAGATTGAAAGTCTCTGAAGATTTACATTAAAAATCAGAAAATGGCCTGTCCAGTCCTGGCTGTCTTTTTCAGACAAACTTCTTTCCTGGGAGCTAGAAGGTAAATTATGATATTGTATAATGAGACCAAAGACAATTCTGAAAAGGGCTCTGTAATTGTATTTATGGAATCTAGTGTCTCAGATCTGCCTAAGACTTTCATTCTGCTTAGTAAACATCAAGTGTTTATAAGTGTAGTTTTAGTTCCTCATCTTCTGTCTTCATTACACAGCAATAATGTTTTCCAGTAAGAGTATCTGAACTCAGTGCTGCCAGATAATTCTTGAATGGCAATTTCACTTTAAATACAAAAAATATTTACTTCTCAAGATAGGTTTTATTCTGATATTATCTTCTGTTCTAAGAATATTGAAAATATATTTGCTTTGATTTCTTTCATCAATAAATGTTCATGCATTCTGCCTTCCTCAAATGGTAGTCTTGAGTATTTCAAATCTAATATTGAAGACGAAAATAATAGATACACATCTCCTCTCCTCCTTTTCTTTGTTGAGTATGTTACTTTTATTTGTTTGATTGGGTTTTGTTTTTGTAGTTGTTGTTGTTGTTTGTTTTAAAACAAAACTTTATTGTACCCTACTGTACATTTAAAGAGTGTTCTTAAGTGTAGCAGTGACTTAGATACCTAAGAGTTCCACCATGGGCAAAATAATGAAAATTTTCTGAAGCTTTTCTTATTCTATCAGTTTCTGAATGCTTTTTTCATCTGCCTATATTTAGTCTATATATGTCCTTAAAAAATTATATGGATAATCAGGGAAATAAGTTCTCAGAAGGTCATATACCATGGTACTGTCAAACTAGTCTTACAGTATTTTTAAGAATGATTGTTACTTTTTGAACAATTTATATTTGGAATGGCATGGAGCTGCCAAGATATGTATTGCTGAAGTGTACAAAAAAAGTAAACCTGAAAAAATAATCAAAAGTCACTTAGTAAACTAGTTTCTCTCTAGAGATAATTCTAATTTTATGTGTTTTGCATAAAATAGCCTGTGAATTGTAACTTAAGCTTCTGCTAGATACTGCTTGGGATAACCTGAATTCTGTGCAGTAAGTAGGTGGAAAACCATCTGAAACTCATGGGCATTAAACCTCTTGGCTACAGCATCCAATGACTTAATCTTTAAATTATTATAATTGGCAGATAGCTGCCAAAACAACATCAGTGGAAGTATTATACTATAATAAAATATCCACTATATGAGTAAAACCTCTGAGTCTTTTCCATAGCACTGTACTTCAAGAATTCATGAGTATTTTTTCCTTTTGCAACTTGAAATCATTATTTTTTCTTTGAATCTTTTTACAAGAACTGATAGTTATTAATCAGAAACCGTCTGGTAATGATGTACCAGTAGCAAGACTTCTTTCTTTGCCTCCAGCAATTCTTCAAGTATCATAATTTTAAAGGTTTATGATTCATTATACTTACATGTTTCCTATAATAAGATATTTTACCAACACAAATGAAGTAATAATATGCACATTTTCACATTTTAGGGAGGGAGATTTGACAGAATTCTCAGCTCTGCTCTGAATATCCTGTGGTTTTCTGGTTTATATACAAACACAGTCACTTAATATCTGTGCTACAAAATAATGACTATGAATTTTTTTTAGAATTGAGAATGTTGTCTGTGCAGGTCTGTAGATACAAAAACAAGAGGAAATAGTGCAGTGAACTTTGTGTTTGGTTTCCTCTAGAGATAATAGTATTGCTTCTCTTGGTAAGGAATCAAACCTGTGTCTATTGAAGATGCTTAAAAGTCAAAATAATTAATTTTTAACAGCAGTGCTTTTGCTACTGTTAATTGTAAGCAACTTTAAAGAAGTTACCACCCCCATCCAAAAGTTACTCAATTCCAAATTTTACTACAGAAAATGCACAGTTGTTCAGGTATAATTTATAGTAACTCGGTAAAATTACAGTTTTTAGATATAGGACCGTAGGGATGACTTGACAACATGCATTCTATGTCAAATTAAAATTCCTAATGTAATTTAATTAAATTACTGTCAATTAATATTCATTATATGAGAAAGAGCAAAAAATACTGCATTAATGTGACTCAGAAACGGAAAAAAAAAAAAAGAGAAATTGCATAACACTGAGTCATCTGAGATATCCTCAATCAAAGAGAGAGAATTTTTGCAATTGGAAGGTTATTATGCTTTTATATAATAGTATTTTCAATTTAAAAAAAATATTTTCTAAAATAAGATTGTAGTCTTAATCTGAATTTTTGTCTCCTTTTCTTTCATGATATCTGACTTCAAAAGAAGTAAAAAATGTTTTCAGTAAATAATGTATATACTCCAATATCAAAATCAACTGCACCTCCTGACAGTATGTGAGTTTTTCATTAATATTCGCATAGATTGGTCATATATTCGGTGTACTTTAATGTGGCATCTTCAAAAAAAAAATTCAAAAAGTTCTTAGAGTTTTCTTTTGGTCCTTGATTCATTCTTCGTCACTTAGCTGTAATGTTCATTTTATGAAAAACCAAAACAAAGAAAAACACAAGGAAACAAAACAAAGCAAAAAAACCAAAACAAACAAAAAGCCAAACAAAGAAAGAAAAACAGACAAGAAAAACTTACAGTGTTTTTTAGTATTATTATCCCTGCATAAAAAAACAAGAATTTCAAATAAAGTGTAGACACATGTATATAAGAAACCCTACTCCCTATGCCACAGAAATGTATAGCAATATTTTACTGTTCTGTTGCCATTTTGAATTTTTTTTCACTAAATGACCTAGCTGCGACAGATTGCTTACTGCTGTGAAGAGGCTTATATAGCACTAATATCATATATGAAACAGATGTGTAGCTTTCTTCTTATAATGAGATTATAACTGAACAGAATTCAGAGGAAGATTTTATTATGACATCAGATCTATAACAACAAATGCTTCATGTCCTGTTGGAAAGTATTCTAATGATAGAAAGCTTCTGCTTTTGGCTTTGTAAAACTGTGAGAAACACAAGCATCTCAAATTTCCTTCTAAAGATCGGTTTTGTCTTTTACTGAATTTTGGATTACTGACATAGTATGGGGATCCAGTAAAACAGAGGTGAGGGGAGAAGAATACGTTCTAATAAAACCAGAAAAAAATGTAAGCCATTTTGACAATCGCTAATATGTTGGAGTTTTTATGTCAAATGTAAAATCATTGAGCAGAGTATAGGGGTGGCAAATGCTTATGCATAAAATGTAGTTTATTATTTATATCTGTATATTTTCTTAAAGAGACCACCATATAGGGGAAGTAGTGTGTATGGATGTAATATAACACATAAAAGTTTCTTATATAAATTAAAAAGAAAGGTTTCACCAATTGAGAATATGAAGTCATCATTAACTAATGTATTAAAATAATCTGACTCATTTCTTTTGTGTTTGAAGAGGTTATTATACACTTAATGATCCTGACAATCTGCAGCTCTTGATTTTCTCTGAAGGAAATGGCAAGAATTTTCTCTATCTGATTTATATACTGGTACAAAGTAAATGCATTTGTGATAAAATAGCAATCATTGCAAATGGAAGGAGTTTGTAAAATTCCCTTTCCTACAGTTTTCCAGTAAGATTAAAAGTCCATTTCTATTTGGTTAGTTCTTTTTATTGTTAAAGGCACATTGTTAATGAAAACAAAATTGAAGCGTAAACTTCATCAAAATCCTAATTAAACTAAAAGTAAGAAAAAATACAGTAGTAAAAATTTATGGTCTTCATGTAGTCTTGGAACACAAAATGTAACCTTACATAAATTAACCAGGCTATCAGAATGTTTTATTAGATATTATTATAAACATGATATTTTATTTTTTATAGATCTGGTCTCCTTTAAGTTGCTTTCTTTTTCTGTTTTGTTTTAATACACCAGGCCCAGAGGACGTTCAATTTCAGCAGAAGTAGGGAGATGAAGTTATAACTCTACTCATTGGTAGTGCTAGTGTAATACATTGTATGAAGTATGGTATGAATTCATAATGGATTTGTAATCACATATAGTCGTGCACTATTAATCCATAGCATTACAAACTGGGACCAATTCAATATCAGCACTTCTGAGATGGAAGGGAGAGGTGAAATTACTGTAAAGCCCAAAGGTCCTAATTTAGCAGTTACATGAGCATAAAGTTGTCTGCTTTTCATGATCAGTGAGGCACATGAACTTACTTTGAACTTCTTGAAGAGCAGACAGACTTTGGCAGATTTTTGCAGTCTCAGTGTGAGTAGTGAAGGGCACAACATGCAGATATTCAATTTGTTTCTGGTAGCCATCCAAATATCTTCTTATGCAAGTAAATTATGGAAGTATAATTTAATCAGTATATATGATATCTAGTCATCTGTGCAACCCAACCATATGATCACTTGTCTCCTATCATTACTCACTATCATGATACCGCTCCTGACATACTCATTCCTTTCTTTGAACCTCATATATATTCTGTTTTCTTTTGCATTTCTTGTCTGTGATCCTGTAATTTTGACTTCTTTTAAATGTTACTTTCAAGTTACAGGTGCTTGGAATGTGGATTACCAATATTTTGAAGTCAGAGACAAAAAGACCTAAAACTATATCATTATATTACTTTCTGGAAGAAAATATTTCCTAACTGGAGATGATTTAATACTAGTACTGAAATATTACGTCACATTCTTGAAAGATTTTGCCTTTCAGAAAGTTGAATGCAGATAGGCCCTTTATCAAGATTATAGTGGGGTTTTTTGTATTTCTGGCGGGAATTGTGGTTTTGTTTGTATGTTTGTTTGTTTGTTTGTTTAAATTCTGTTGGGATTTTAGAAGTTTGTTCACCAGATTTTGTATCAGTTTTGTATCAGTAAATAAGTATTTATGACTAAAAACTGATAATAACAAAAAATAACTTTTAGTGATGGTCAGTTGATATAGTCTCATTGAAGGATATATATGTATTGAATTTCTATGCAGTAGAATTTACTCTCCTGTTTTACAGAAAAATAATCATTAGTTCACTGTCAATTAAAATGCAAATATATTAATTGATTTAATTATTATACTGTAGTTTATTATGCATCATACATGTTATCCTGCTTTGGTCCTGATTCAAGCTTTATATTTACCATTTCTGCTACTGTAGAGCTTAAATATAGGATTTTATTTCTTTTGAATTTATTTTATACATTAAATATTAGATAATCAAAGAGTATCTACCCACCTTACCAAAAGGTAAAAAAACACCAAAAAACCCAAACAAACCAGTCCATTAATTGCATTGAAAGATACGAATAATAAAGTACTGCAGCACAAAGGAATCACTGAAATATGTAGTCAATCTCATCACAGCATAAATAACTTGCTACAAGGAGTAGTAAGGGATATTAATAAATGCAATTCAGTTTACTGAAAACTATAAAAACTATCACTCTTCTATTTCATATATGTCTTGATAAATCAGTGGAAGGACATAAACTTTCTTGTTCATTGCGATTAATTTTGGATTTTTTTTAGCAGCATTTCATTAAGATTTTCTGAAGTTAAAGGAAAAAATAAAACTAAATATAGTGTAGCTGCAATGTATTTACCAAAAAAGTTGTTTTGAAGTTTATTATTCAATTAAGCATTTTAACAGGATATTAAAAATGTTACAATTCAAAAGTTAAAAAATAGTTTAAAAATGTACAAAAAATAAACAATAAAAACCACCCACCAAACCCCCAAAGAAACAAACAAAAACATGGACCAACAAGTAGCACTAAAACCATTGTAACTTAAACTGTCTTGCCACCAACATACATTATTAATGAAAAGTAAATGGAAAGGTTTTTTCGTGTTTCAATTGTAGGTAAGGATCTATAATGATTTTGTAAAAATTCTTAATTTTTATTTGCATAATTTATCAGCAGCATAACAAATATGTTAATGAACAATTAAAGCAAATATGCTGTATCTGCAGTTACAGGGACTAACATTCAAGCTAATGAAAAATAATCCATGTACTGTGGAATTTTTTCATTAAAGTTATACAGGCTTAATTTACAATTTTGGTTTCATGTTCTGCTTTTGGCCATAACATATCCCTGACCAATCTGGCAGACAACTAGAAGAGCATAAGAGCTTTTTCTCCTTGCATGGCCTGCTTAAAAGCCATGCAAAGCCTGTTTTAAAATCTACTGTCTTGCTATAAAATTGGCTCTAAGACAGAAGGCACACATGATGAGTTGACAAAGTTATTGCTACATCTTCCCTATAGACCACTCAGAGTATTTGAAGTGCAAAGTGAACTGATACATATGATATTAATATTGTTAGTAACAGCCCACAGCCTTCTCACTGAGTTTGCAAAACTGAGACTTGTCATGCTTTTGTCTCAATTTGTGTTGACCCTTCTGAAGCCTTATTTTCACTTTGCTAAGTTCTGATGTCCCTGCCCGCCCCACCACCCTTCCCCAATCACGAGGTATTGGAGATCTCAGGGCTATGAACCCCAACAAATATCAGTTTAAAAAAAAAAAAAAAAAAAAAGATAAAAAACAAAACAGAATAAAAAAAACAAGGCAGAACCAAAAAAACCCCCAGATCTAGAGTTGAGACTAACCAGTCTTGGGGTAGGAAAACAAGTCTATAAGATATGTAACACATACTCTGTACAGTAAATTCAGATGTAACAGGAACCTGCAAAAGTACATTACAAAACATACAAGAGTAACCCAAATTGAATCCTAGGGTGAGGAAGAAGAAATCAGCAATATCATAATCCTCCTGGTACGGAATTTCAGATTCTTGCAAATTGCTGCACAACCACAAGAAAACTGAAGCTATCAACCCAAGGACAAAGGACCCAAAAGGACTGTTGAAGACAGTACCTGAGAGATATATAATAGAATATGCACATATGTCTAACTGTAGCATTAGCACTGAGACCAGCAGGATTAGACTGTAAAAGTAGGATTTTTTTCCTATAATAATTAGATCTGGGATAAAAACGATTGATTGTATTGTTAAGATTTCAGTTATGCCAGCAATACATCATTGACTTTACCTATAATATGTTTCTTTTTTGCCCACAACAAGATTTTGTATGTAATAGTCCTGCACATCTGAAGCAGTTACAGCACAATTTTGAAACTTCAGACTAAGTGGACCTCAGAAAATGGAACCAATCTTTCTAATGAGTATGTTTTCTGAGTTATATTTATCTAGAAGTTCCATGACTTAACAATCATAAAAAAAAAAAATGCCTTTCAGGTGTTCCCATATTTGTACCTCTGGCTAAAAAAGATTAACAAAGAGAAAAGAAAATACGTTTATACAGTCAGTCGTATCACTGTTCACAAAAGGTTTTAGCAAAGGATTGCTGTAACCCAGGATGAAAAATTACCTGCTCTGAATGCAGTAAAAGAGAGCATAGGGATGAACAAAACCCATTAATCTGCATATCCCAGCTTCTTAAATTGCATTTAAAACTTGAAAATAACTCTAATCCAGGAGTTCAGAAAACATCAGTACTGGCGAATCTGACCAGATGCACTCCCATTTTTAAAAAATCCCTATCCTTAACAGAAATATATTGAGACTTGTATGAGGTGTTGGTGGGATGATGAAAGGAAAAGGCTAAATGATTGTTTCTAACTTATTATTATTCTCTTATTCTATTTTTTTTTTCAAATTTATTCATTATTTCTTTTGTTGACAGCTTAGAGTGACCCTTGATTTTATCTTGATTCATCTCATCCAGAAATTAAAGATGCTAGCCATAGAGACCAATACATATGGTATCCTCCCACTCTGCCACTTGTAAAATTTAGCTAAGAGTTTTAGGAGCAGTGCTGATGCTTTTGCCTTTCCCTCTGGCTTTCTTAATTGCTCTTCCCTCTTGCGCTACACAGTGAATAATAACACATGACCTTTTACTTGGTGCTGCTTCAACATTGTGTTTAGTGAAGGTTCTCCCAATTATGCAGACTTCTGCAGACAGATTGCAGTGCTGACATTTCTATGGAATACCATAACTTCTGCAACATTTTTGTTTCCAAAGGGAAAAAAACCCAAATAGAGTGAACTTTTTTCTCCCTTCTTTTTATTTTATAGCACTTCTTATTTAATCCAGCAAAAGCAGAGAGGCATTAATCTGATAACTTCGCAGTGCAATATCAAGAATTTTACCAGAAAGATCTGAAGCATATCCAAATTTAAGCTCAAGGACAAGGATACTAATTCAGAGAACTGTCATTTGCTGCTGCAGGCTATGGCTTTGTTTGCCTGACACCTTCTCAGTGCATTTATTACCATACAGCTAAGTTGTGTTCCCAGCATGAGCTGACATCTTTCCAGTTCATTGATTTCAGAACTGTAGCTGAACATGTTCATTCAACAAAAATAATCCCTGGACTCTACAGTTCTTCTTTACAATTTGATTAAATCACAGTAGAAGAGCAACTGACCTGAGGGATAGTATTGATGCTAAAATTAAGTACAATAACACATTTAAATGCTTTTGTAATTTTTCTACAATATTGGGTGCTGAAAGAACAAACAACCATATAACTCAAATTATTCTCAGGTAGCATGCCAATACGAAGAAAGTATTAAGATTTATGTGACAGCAAAAATTACTTTGAGTAAAATGCTAAATAGGATATTTGTGGTTACAAGTAAGGTGTGTAGCAATAAAACTAAAAAAAAAAAAAAATAAAATGCATGAAGTGAATAGCTATCAAGAAGAATGAATTTTTGTCCGTACATAAAATACACGCGTCATAGAATCTAAGCATGTGAAGGAATGCACATTAGTTATGCTTGGTTTTTTTATATAGTCAGATTGACTTTCTTTGTCACAGTCACAGATCATACTTTCAATTTTGTCATAACCAGCGAGACAACTACTTAAAAACACATTACTATTTTCTTTTGAATGTGAGTCTACATAATTTTTAGCACATATATGTTTGTTTAATATTTCACTAGTTTACTTTCTGGACTAAGGCTGTAATAAATTGTAGCATGTGAAAGACGATCAACTCAAGGTTACTGGGAAGAAAAACCCATGAAGAATGTTTTGTGAAGCCTTTGATATGATCCCCCACAACATCCTGCTCTCTGAGTTGGAGACATATGGATTTCATAAGTGGGTTGCTGGATGAGGAACTGGCTGGATGTCCAGATGGATATCAGAGACAAGTGATGTCCCTCAGGGTTTACCAGTGGGATGAGTACTGCTTAATGTCTTCATTAATGATATAGACAGTGGGACTGAGATCACTGTCAGCAAAGTTTTGGACATCAAGCTGAAGTGGTGCAGTTGACACAGTTAAGGGATAGGATGCAATCTGAAAGACCTGGAAAAGCTTGAGGAGTGGGCCTATAGGAACTTCATGGAGTTTAGCAAAGCCAAGTGCAATGTGTTGTACCTGAATTGGGGCAAGGCTCAATATCAATACTGGCTGCAAGATGAGTGGATTGAGAGCAGCTATGGGGGTGCTGGTGAATGAGAGGCTGGACTTGACCCTGCAATGTGTTCTTGCAGCCCAGAAAGCCAATCATATCCTGGACTGCATTAAAATCAATATGGCCAACAGGACAAGAGGATTCTGCTCCTCTGTTTTCATGAGACTCCATCCGGAGTGCTGCATCCAGCTCCAGGGTTCTCAGCACAGGAGAGCGGGTTCAGAAGGCACAAAAATGATCAGAGGTGGAATAACCCTCCTATGAAGCCAGGATGAGATAGCTGGAGTGTTCAGCCTGAAGAGAAGGTTACAGGGAAATATTAATGCAGCCACTTACATGGAGTTTATAGGAAAGATAAGGATAGATTTTTAGTAGGTTGAGATGGGAAGAGTAATGGTTCTAAACTAAAAAAGAGGGAATTCTCACTAGAATTAAGGAAGAAATATTTTACAGTTAGGATGGTGAAATACTGGAACAGGTTGCCCAAAGTGGAGGTAGATGCCACATCCCTGGGAGTGTCTAAGGCCAGGATGGATAGGCTTCTGAGCAACCTGGTCCTCTGGCAGATGCCTCCACTCACTGCAAGGGGATTGGGGTAGATTACCTTCAAAATCCCTTCCAGTACAAATTATTCTGTGCTTCTACAGATCTTTTATTCTATGATCCTATGTTTCTGTGATTCTGAGATTCTGTGCTATTCTGAATGACAATAAGATCAGGGCAAAGAACATGTCAACAATAGACTTCTGCAGCTGGTTAAGTCACATTCTCAGAACACAAAATTTCCTAAGAAAAACTGGGCCAGTACCTAATTTTCAAACATCCCACTTTCATAAGCAAATTCTTACAGTTATTCTCAAGAATCTTCTGAATCAACACTACAGGCTCCTTAACATTACCATATGAATGATTAAATCAGCTAAGGAGGAACTACCATTACCATTGACTGATTTATCTGGGATTTTTCTGCAGTGGTCATCATCACATGCACAAATTTCACAAAATCAGGAGTTAAACAATGTTTCCCTTGTGAGATAAAAAGTATAGTAACTTTTAGTATAGAAGTACATAACAAATATAATAACTATTAGAGAGAAACATGGAACATACTTTAACTCAGAATGTGTATCTTCTTTAGAGCTGGTGTTATTTAAAAAGCCCCCAAGACCAAGAAAAGCTAAACAACAAAAAAACAGTCCCATGAACAACCCCCCTGCCCTACCTTTGAAAAAAGAGGGTCAAATAACATCAATGAAAATACAATATAAACAAAAAGATACATATGATAAAAATATATTGCTGCAGTTTAAACATAGATATATCACAAATTAGTGGAGCAGAATCTATTTATTCTTTTTTTTTTTTTTTTGCTTGTCAGCAACACTGTTTAATAAATTTAACAAATTTAACAAATACTGTAAGTATGAAAGAACTACTCAAACAATAATTACAGAAAGTATAAAGAGGTTTAAGAGGAGAAAAGTATGCTGTATCACCTAATAAAATTTCATTTAAGTTCTTTTTCATTTTAATCAAAGCCCCACTGAGATTTCAATTTGAAAAAGGTAGCTGTGGGAGATTCTATATAATGAAGATAGCTTATTTACAATAAAACGAGATGCAAGCAACTGCTAACAGAACATCAGAAATCACATCACCACTGTCTATTGTGAAAAAAAGGTAACCAACAACACAATAATAAACTCTGAAAAGATTTGAGGTTTTGTTTTGTTAAAATGACTAGGGCATCCCAGGTTGAATCTTTAACATCCAGTGCCCCATAATTCACTCAGCATGAATCTTTGGCCATTGACTACCATGATCATTTATGTTTTTCTCCAAACAGCATATTCTATATGCCCTCTATATGTATAAAATATATATATTATATATTTAATTGTTATTATGTCATTGGAACATTTTTTCACAAGTAAGAAACATGTCAGGTAGAAAAATTTGTAGTTGTTTCAGAGTGTATTTAGCAAATGTTTGAAGACATTAGAAACAGCCCAAGTATTTGTTAGATAACCCTGGAATTAAAATAGTGGGATACTCTTCCCTCTGCAGTATGACAACATATGTCATTACTAGAACTTCTTATATAGCAAAACCCATCAAAAGTATATAAAATTTGATTAAAGTTTTTGTATGTTGAGCTCTTATTTATCTTATTTATCAAATATCTCTGTGAGGAATCATTCTATACGTTCTGCAAAATAAAATAGATATATAACTTATTTGAGAAGTACAGTTTATTTTTAGCTAGAAACAACAAGTTAGAATTTGATTTCTGTGTAAGAATACCTGTTATATCATCCTATTGGATTAAATTAATTGGAAATTAAGTGAATTTTAGCAGGAAAAAATCCACAGCACCATTTATTCTCTTCACCCCAGCTCTCTTTAGCATGATGAACAGATAGCTAAAGTAATAGGTACTTTTACACATATTAATACATTGCAAATTTATTGGTGTGAGGGAAAGAGAGTCAATTCCCTTTCAAACTATATTTGGTAGTCTATTTCAGCCACCTTAATTAAAAAGGCAGAGCTCAGATCCTTTTGGAAATACAGTCTACTGTGAGGTAGCTGTTAATCGATGAATATCAAACTATGCAACCATGTTTTAAATGTTTCAACTGAAGGATGTGTGAGTATATCAACTTATACAGCAATTTTACAAGGGAACACTTATCCCTTCCTCTAAACTTTAAATTTTCCTTCTGTTGGTATCTGTCATGATGTCAGGCAAGTCTAGAACATGAGGCATATATTTCTTGTTTAGTATTGTACGCAAATATCCACCTTCTCTGTAATGTTCTTATCTCTTCATATTGCGTGTATAATGATAAAACAGGTTTGAAATGTTACGACCAGAAAACATCTGGACAGGCTGTATGGCACTGTTAGGGGTGTGTATGTGTTTCCTCACTACTCCCCCTACAGTCAACCTTTAGCACAAATACACCCACCTCTGCCAGTACGTAATTTACTTTTTTTTTTTTTTTTTTAAATCTGCCTATTGAGACCCGGTGGTTCTGTTCCACTTGCCCAGTCAGAATTACACTTGATTGATGCTGGCCCTGGGTCTCTAGTAGAAATGAGACAAGTCACAAGTGGGATTACCATGTAGATCTGGGGTAAGCCAGGTCATCAGGGCTGGCCTACCTCCTGCTGGGTCCCTGCTCTGCTCAAAACCCTGGGGTCTGGGACAAGAGAGGTGCAGGTCCCCACTGCACAAAAAAGAAAGGCACCTGACCCCCTTTTCTTGTGGTCCAATGTGACAGGAGAAGGAGCATATTATTTCTCCTTGTGTTAACTACCTAGGGGATTGCTGAGCTCCTCTTCTCACATGGCTCTGTGTAGATCAATTACTCGTATGTCCATGACCTCAATTTTAGAAACAACCTACTGATTTGCACTACGACCTACTCACCTGATGAGGAGGTGAGAGGTGGGAGCTCAAGGTGGGAGCATGACTCCAGGCTACACCCTCTTCTTAAGGGATATTGGGACTGAGAAGCCACTGATGACACACAGAGCACTGGCAATGTTTCTGCTATGTGGCCTTCCCAAAGTGCTCCCCCCAGAGCTGCAGAGATGGTGGTGGAAAGAAAAGGAAAGGGAAAACAAGCAGATGAAAAGGATCACAGAGAGCTGACAGATGACTCTGTGACAGATGCTGTCACATAATTGCAAATTGGTATTTGGATTGGGAGGGTGTGGGGGATTACAGCAACCAAAAAAAAAAGTTATGATATTTATTAAACGTCAGCCATCTGAAGAAATACATACAAGTATCTACCAGGTGACATTGCAAAACTGTGGACAGAAAAAAAAGTGTAAGAAATCATATAATTGTTGAGATTTTGCAATACAATTTGAAGAAAGTACCTTAGTATAGAAGCCTCACTGATAGGTTATGAATGTGTAGTAATTTTTTTTTCCTTTTGAGATTTTTGAGAAAAAGCAGATAATGATCTTGATCTGCATGTATCACCAAGGCAGAATCCGTACTGGTAGGCAAAATTATAGAAATGGTAAAGGAAAGAAGAAATTTGGAAATTTCAAACATGCATCGTGATGAGTCTGGGTTATACATAAATAAATTTAATTTTTAACAGAGATTTGTCATGTGGAGCTACTATAATAATTAAGCAAGACAGAGTTCAAGAAGTATTTGGACAATTGAACATGGGTGTTATTCTTGGGGTATCCTGTGCAGGACTAAGAGTTGGACTTGATGCTCCTTCTAACACAGAATGCTCTGTGATTTTGTGATTCTGTGATTAAAAAAAATAGTGAGGGGTAATAAAAAAATAATTACATCAACTAATCAAATATTTTATTATTAAATACTTGATTAGGTGATGGAAAATAGCGGCAAATCATTTGATGAATAACATAATTGGAACAAAGTTTAGTCCTACATAGGTCTTGAAAGTATTGCACTTTTATCAAATTTAACCTGTGACAATTTCTATTCCCCTATCTTTTTCTTAGTCAAATACATAGCAACTTACTATAGGTATGGATGCTTTTTTAGTGTCCTTATTATATTTCCTCCTAACTCTCAAATACCTATCTCTCATTTTGTTGTGTCTGGCAGAGTTTTCCTCAAGTGATGCCTAAAGCTAAGTATGGTCTCTGCTCACATTGTACCCCTTGCCTTTCTTCTCTCTTTATTTTCTATTTTCAACAAAGGTTGATGGACTCAGAAGGTCAGATGGTGCCTGTATATTGGTCTGGCTGAGCTGGAGTTCATTTCCCCTCAGCAGCCCTCACAGTGCTGTGCTTTGCATTAGTGGCTGGAAAGGTGTTGATAACACACCAGAGTTTTGGGTACTGGCACAGCATCAGCGCAGTCTCTCCAAAATTCCCCCATCAAGAGGCTGGGAGTGGACAAGACCCTGGAATAAGACACAACCAGGCCAGCTGACCCAAAATAACCAAAAGGATATTTCATACTAAATTATTTCAGTCCAGATATAAAAGTTAAGGAAAGGAGGAGGAATCTTGGAGCAACCACTCTGTGTTCTGAAGCCCTGCTTCCTGAGAAGTGATGGAAAATTGCTTCCTGATGGGAAGTAGAGAATAAAATTACACTTTTTACTCTTTTCTTGTGCACATTAAAAATCTTGTTTCTGCTTTGGCAAACAGCCCTGTCTCATCCTCGGAGTTGTTTTCCATCTTATTTTCTCTTTGTCACCTGAGAAGGGGGACTGATAGAGGAGCTTGGTGGGCACCTGGTGTCCAGACAAGGTCAACCCGCCAGAGTCAGCTATTGTGGAGATGTGAGGAAAGGCTTAAGGAGACCTTTTTCCTTCCCTTACACACAAGGGTCCAAGACAAAAACTCCATGTCTGTTGGCAGACAGAAACTGCCCTTTCTGCTGGTATTGGTTGCATGCATTTCCCAAAACTTGTCCTCTCTTAAAAATTTAAAAGTACTCAGATAATACTTTTAAACCATTTAAATACAGCAACAAAATAGTACTTTGGCTATAGAAGAGTCTCTCATTATAGTGCAATTGTATCTCACCATGTGGAAATCCTGTGTACAATAAGCAATGGTGTGGCAATAGCTACCAACCCTCACTGGCCATACCAGTGCAAGACACTTTCTGCTTGTGGGTGGTGCATGTGCCACACAGACTGCACAGCTGCGGTAAGATCTCTGTTTTCTGGGTATGATAGTCACTGAATGTAATTTCTGGGAAATTTCAGTCATATGATCTGTAATAAAAATGTCTACCTTTCTCTTTAGAATTGCTCAGGTGGGGCTCAAGGTGTAATCTCAAAACCTACAGTGTGATTCTTTAACAAATTATTTTATTTCACCTTTTTCTTATTTTGATTTAAAGTTGTTGACCTCCATATTAAGGATAAAAATGAATTGCTAGTCACAAAATCCTCTTATTTTTCCCATGTTAAATGCTGGGAATTCCTAGGCTGTCCCCATCTGGACTCATAAAAAATCTTTTTCTAAACAAAATGTTGTTAATGTTTTGTTTTGTGTAATGTCCTGTCTCAAGTATTCCATGGTGTTGGGTTTTTTAAAAAATTAGTTTAGACAGTCTACTATGACATTTGTAGCTGGTATAAATCTGTCTTCTCCCTGAGCTAATCTGTTCATATTCTTTCGGGACAGTCTGGTAATCACTATACTGTAAAGTCTGGGAAAAAAAGGCAGAAATATAGTAGCTAAAATTTTTAATTGAGGGCAAACCTCAGAAGACTGCTGATTATTGTTAGTAGAACACACTGTCCACAAAGCAGGTCATTTCCTCACTACTATTCTCCTTGATCCCATAGTATATCAAAGCCCATATCATCCTTCAAAACCAATCACAATCTTTCCTTAGAGCAGGCTTTAACAAATACTCTCAATTACAAGTAATGAGATTTTCCTAGAGAATAGATGTGTTAAAACAATTTTTATATTAAGACTTTGTGTACTAACCTATATACACCTTCAAATATATCTGGCAATTACTAATTCAGCATTATCTATCTGAAAGCAGCAAAAGAATATTTATTAAAACTTATAATTGATAATTTGTCAGCAATAAAGCTTCTTTAATAGCCAGGGGGAAACTTCCATTTGTGAAAGAGAATTTCTGTATAGGGCTTACATGACAAGGTTTTGGTAGCAGTGGGCTACAAGGTGGCTTTTGTGATAATCTGCTGGAAGCTTCCCCCATGTCCGATGGAGCTGATGCCAGCTGGCTTCAGGACAGACCCGCTGCTGGCTAAGGACAAGCTCATCAGCAGCAGTGGTAACACCTCTGGGGCAACATATTAAAGAAGAGAAAAAAATTATTATGCAGAAAAAAGTACGAGATGAGAGGAATATGTGAGAGACTGAGGGAAACAGCCCTGCAAGACACCAATGTCAGTAAAGGAGGGGAGGATGTGCTACAGGTGCTGGAACAGAGTTTGCTGGAAGCCTGCAGCCTGTGGTGCAGACCATGGTAAAGCAGCTGTGTCCCTGAAACCTATGGAAGTTCATGGTGGAGTAGAGAACCACCTGCAGTCTCTGAAGGAGCCCACGCTGGAGCAGGTTTGCTGGACTTGTGAATCTTTTCCTGAAGGACTGCATCTCGTGGGAGACTTGAGCAGTTCGTGAAAAATTGCATCCTGTGAGGATTCATGTTGGAGAACTGCCCCTGTAGGGGAGAGCACATACTGAAGCAGGGGAAGAGCAAGGAGTTCTCTCTCTGGAGAGAAAGTAGAAGCAGTAGCAGTATGTGATGAAGAGACCACAAGCCCATTCCTGGTCCTGCTGTGCTGATGGCAGGGGAACGATGTAGAGAACTGAGAATAAAGTTAAATCTGGGAGGAAGGGAGGAGTGCAGGCCAGGTTTTTTAAGGCTTGGTTTTACTTCTCATAATCCTACTGTGATTTGACTGGTAATAAATTAAACTAATTTCCCCAATTAAGGCAATTTTTCCCCATGATGGTAACTGGAGAGCCTCACCAGTAATCCCTCTGTCCTTATCTCTACCCACATAATATCATCTCCCCTGTCCTTTTGAGACAGAGTGGCAGAGTGGCTTTGTTGGGCACCTGCTGTCCTGGAAGCACCAAGCCACTGTAAGACAGACATGGCATTACTTAAGTACCATTCCAGGTTTCAAAATAACAGGGTTTGCTGGAATTTTTTGAGTGCCACAGGTTGCATTCAGAAATATGATATTTTATGATTTTGGAGGGCTGAGAGAAGAGTGAAAATGCATTATTCATACTGAACTTCTCATAAGACAGAGACAGTTCCAGTTCCTGCCAGTCTTGGCTCCTAAATCTCATATTTCTGGGCTTCCATCTCTCTTCTCATTTGCCTTCTGTACTGCTGTACCACAGGACTAGAAAACCCTGAGGCTTATATCTGATCTGTGAATTCAGAGTCTGTATTTTCAACCTCATCTTTATTTTTAAACCATCTCTTTTGCTTTTGTTGGTATCTCTTTTGCAGGAAAAAAAAAAAAAATCTCATTTTTCATTCCAAAATGTCTCTAAATTCTTTCAGAACACTAGATTGTCTCTTTCCTGTAACAGCTATTCTTGTTTCAAAAGCGTCTCAGGTCATGAGTTTTAATATTCATGATGTCTTGACAGCCCCTTACAACAGACAGCCAAACAGACATCTGTGAATCTCTATGTCCACTGTAATTTACAGCATTACTTGTTGAACTGGTATATGGCTATCCCAGCCAATCATAACAATTTTGAAGTGGCAACAAATGTTGGTGGCTTATACATTGGTTCTATACTTATATCTGACTTTCTGGAACATTACAGACAGTATATACATAGCACTCTTCTTTGGGGAATCCCAGCCACAAAGCCTAGCTGAAAATACTGCATTCAAAATTTTGCAAATATTGTTCACAGGCAAAGAGGAAGCAGGCATCACATGAAAGTAAAAACATTAAATTGTTAGCTTAAAATAAGTATTGTCAGAGAAAAAGAAATAAAAGTGGTGCAGTTAAAATTATAACAGGCATACTCCTTATTTTGTCTCTTTTTCCTGGTGTTTTTCTCTAATTTCCCTATTGCTCTGAATGGTGAGTTGTCTTGCTTCAACTGTGATGGTAGGTGGCTGGGAGTTGTTGGGTGAGTGGTCAGCATTTGTGAATCCCTCCCCAGGAGGAATATGATGTTCATGTTGATGTTTTCAGCTTCCTTATTGAAGGATGTACTTGGGATAATTTTTTATATTTTTCTTACAGGCTTTTGCACCTTTTTCTTTCTTCCTCGGTATGGAGATCCATGTTGTATCCAAATCCCTTTTATGTATATTATATCAAATTTCTTAATTCTTTTTGTTACTCTTAAAACCAGTTTTGTCTAAATCTAGGTCTACATTTTTTTAACTGACCATTTAAGACTTATTTATAGATGCAGGGTCTTCATTTCTGATCCTATGCCTGGTCTCTTCCCATTTATATTCTCATCTGCACCTCATTGTGTGTCTGCTCTCAAGACCTTTGCTCTTCGAACAGGCCTGTATTTCCCTACTCTTACCATTATTTTCTAATCACAAACATTGAATTCTCGTAGGCTACCTGCTTGTTACAGCTATCTTTATAAAACAATGACTATCACACAAAGAAAAACAAAAGCCAAGGAAATTAATGCTAGATACCTGGTGAATTAGAAAAATTAGTCACAGCAGAACCAAGTAAAGTAAAACCACAGGAAGGTGATGAAGACACCTTCATCTTGACATCTTGCAAATTCCATGCAAAGCATATAACCAGATAATAGCAATTCCAATTGTCCTTGTCCTAGAGGGCTACTTGGTTACAATGAAGAGGGAAAAGCTTGGGGTTAGGAATCAAACCTATTCAGGTTTAATAATCCATAAACCTGATTATGACAGAGAGAAAAAAAATTGTGCTTCTCATTATAACTTTGGAATAAAAAAAAAGCAACCCTACTGTGTATTATTTGTGCAGAAATTTATCTGTTTTCACAGAGTAAAACATCTTATAAGACTTCAAAAGTTCTGAAAACTGACATCAACTGTAGGAAATCAAATTTCTTCCCATAAGCTTTTAAGGTTGAGTCTTGCCTACTCTTCTGTTTCTGTTTCTATTGGACCATCTTTTTAGGCTTTGTTGTTTGACTGTTAATTGCTTGCCTTCTTTCTTAAAAAAAAGCTTAAAGTATGAATCCTTTGGTAGACCAGAAAAAAAAAAGTTGTGATAAAGGACTTCTACTTAAAAAGCACACACCCTACAAGAAATTTCATGGTGACTAAATTAATGAGTAGTTTTATTAATACAGTCCATATTGTGGCATTAATAGCAGAGTGGTGCATCCCAAAATACAGAATCAGTCTCAGTAAGTATTGAGATAGTTCTATTTATTATCAATTCTAGGCAGCAAAGAGTTTGTGTTTATTAGTATGCATTTCTTCTCCTTCAGCAGAGTTTACTGAAGTCACAGTGGGTCCTTTCCTGACAAGCTAAAGCTGTTATTATGTTTTTTGTTGTGCTGTAACTCCCATAGCTTGTAGAAATATATGACAGGAGACTTACTGACTTGTTCGCAGTCTACTGTGTGTTTTCTGTATGACTGATCTTCTGTTTAAAAACGTGATTGGTCACCTTGTTTTTGAAACTGCATTACAAAGCAGAGGAAATCTTCTGGAAGGAGGGATAAAGGGCATGCTCCTTTTCTGAGTACAACTGGATTTATTTCAGTGTACCCTGATTCTGAAGCATCTCAACTGAGATTCCTGATATGAATGGGGAAGTTGCAGCCAATAAGCATCACACAAAAAGCCACAGAAGTGATAAGAAAACTAAGAATCAAAAGGTTGGTTTTGGTTTTTTAGACCTAAAAATCAGTGCAGAAAGGGGGAGTAATGACAATTGTAATTTGTCTGCAATGATCCAGTGGGCAGAACAGAAATCTCTTTCAAAACTCTTTTATATTCAAGTCTGTTTAAAAGACTGACTTGTAGAAGTCTTTTCTTTGTGTTGTAATTAAACACAGTTTAGGAAATTGGAAACTTTTGCTGTCTTTGGTATGCTCATTTAAAGTCAAAGCAGTTCCTTTTCAAAGATTTTAACTGTCTTGGACTCCTGACTCAATACACAGAAACAAAACCAAAGCCAAAACAAAATCAACCAACCAAACAATTGAGATGCTTTAATTTAAAAAGTGTCAAGAGGAAATCTTTTGATATTTTATATTCCCTCATAATGTGTCTGATAATTAGATGGATTTTGCTATCTATTGTCTGTCGTTCCATTTCTGCATATCATCTTGTGATGATCATTCTGAGCTCTTTCAGTAGTTCCTTTGTTATTTTGGTTTCCGTTGCCATTATATTTTATTTGTTTTCACTTATCCCTAGTTTTAGTTTAATTTTTATTTCAATTTATTCTTTGCTTATGATAATCTATTTTGGACTATGAAAACTGCATTGTAAATCAACTCTTTTGTTTTCTGAATCTTTTCTTTTTAGTGTCAATTATCTTTTTCTTTTTTTATTTGTCACACAAACACCTACGATTTTATCATTAGAGATGAATTTATTAGTGTCTTTACTATTTAAGTGATCTGATTTTTTTTGTAGAAATAGGTGATATGAAGTTTGTTTTTCTTTACTTACAGATGATCATGACAAATTTTAATTATATAGACTGAAATTTTACTTGATATTTCTTCCACTTTTTTCTAGTATGAATGTGTGTTAGTATTACTAGAAAGCACATAGACATGAAGTACGTGTGATGTGTTTCTGCAAACACACTTTTGTAGTCTGTAACATTATAACTAGCAGTGAACATAATTGGTGTGCAACTAATTAATTCTTGAGAACACCTTTTGAAGCAAGACTTTGGCAGATGAGGAGTTATATGTGCTGTTTGCTGAATTCTTAATGGTCGACTGAAACAGTAAAGATTTGTCTAAATCACAAAACTTTGAACTATTTCAGTCCATGAACGCCTAACAGAGCCAAGTTAAGACTCCTTAGAGACCTTCTTTTCATTAACTTAATTTATTTTGTGCAAGTCTCCAAAACTTATGTATGCATACAGCTGACACTTGCCACTACTGCAGAATGACTGAGTATGGTACTTGTAAAGTCTTTAAGGGTAGAGCAGGACTTAAGCATTAACTTTCACTGTTCATTAATGGATGAGAGAACAAAAGCTAGGACAGGGATAGGGTAGAGCCATTTATATCCTCTTTGTTGAGGCTAGCTGCATCTACATGTATGTACAGGATGAAAGAACAATTTCTGTTCATTGTAGAGAGATGAAGCAGAAGGGTGAGGTGCCAAAGATTTTGTTTTTATTTGTAACTCTGGCAGAACCCATAAGTTACAGTATCACATATCACATCATTAGAATCCCACTCTTTGATAAAAGAAATTATTATAAGAGATTTTAGAAAAATCTACCCTGTTCTTCTTTAGAGCCACCTTTGACCCTGACTCATTAGAAGAAAAAGTTTCTTATTGTTTGATTTTGCTTGTTTGATTTTTGGGGTTTTTTTGACCAGTAACCTTTACACGTTCAAAGATAGTGTTCTTAAAGAGTGAATAAACTAAAATGTTGTAAAGATTTTAGCTGTTGAATGCAAGAACCATGAGGGGGCTGAATGCAATTGAATATCATGACCATGCCAAGCGATGAAGCATTTGTTCTGTCATGGCAATTTCTGTGGTACATTTGATTACTTTCAAAGTTTTGGAACTATAGAACAGAATTAGCACTATGCATATAGTTCAAAACAAAATATTTGTATTGTGCATCTTTATGTGCATCTTGTGTACGTATCTACTCAAACAAACAGATGCATGTGCAAACTGCTGGATGTAACTTAAAAACATATTAAAATGAAACCAAGGCAGAGGACATAGAATGAAAAACAATTACAGAGAATACATGACTAATTCCAGAAGCAGGCTGATAAAGAAACTGTTTAATGTAGCTCAGCCAAATTGAGGCAAGGGAATGCAGAACTAATTAGGCTCAAATTTTTATCCTGAGCTCTTGTGACGCCTTTGGACAGTCTAAGCACTGGAAGAAGTGTCTTTCATCGTTTTCAGACCAATGACAGACAAGTTTCTCTATTTCCTCTTTTGTCCCTATCATTACATCAAGAATATTGTATTCTTTGCTTATTAAAAAAATTAAGTGTATATGCATATTGTAACGATAAGTAGAAGGAAAACATAAACTTCTATGGATTAGTACAAAAGTTTTAAAAGTTGGAAAACAGAAGGAGAATTTTTAGTCATTAATATACTCGGAATTTACCAGAATCTTTCTCAGGGTCACCTGTTTGCAAGGAAAAAAAAAAAAAATTCCCTTTAATAACAGGAGTATTGTTGGCTGAAGGACTTAAAGACTGCAGGAAATGCTATCAAAGAGATTAAAAAAATTCACAGGAAATACACTGTCCTTTAAAAATCATATGTTTTCCTGAAAATCTTCAACACATTGCATAAAGTTCTGTTGTAGTTAAACTCCAGCTGGCAACTAAGCATCACAGAGTTACTTGCCCACTCTCACCCTGGTCAGGATGGGGAAGAGAATCAGAAAAGAGAGAAAACTCAAGGTCATAAAGACCATTTAACCAGCAAAGAAAAAGCTGCACTCAAAAATAAAGCAAAATAAAGAATTCATTCACTGCTTCCCATGGTCAGGAAGTTCTTTCTTTCTTAAGGAAATATATTTAAATATTAAAACAGGAGAAAAACACATGCTAATCAGTAGCAAAAGGAAAATAAAAACCTTAGCTAATCTGTGAGGAAAGGTAATAAAATATGTCTCCTGGCTAAATACAAAAGTTTGAGGAAATTGCTTCAGATCCTTAAGAAAAAAATATAAAATCATTATTGCAAAATTTAAAAAAAAAAATGAAGTGGAATCTTCAGAAATACTCCTAGTTAGTCTATCTCTACTTGTGCTGAAGTCAAGAAGAGTTTATCAACATGTCGGAAAGGTAAATACTTTGTTTCATCTTCAGTAGTGAAAAATGTTAGCTTCTGAATATGAATACTTCTGTACTGCAGAAAATTAATTCTTCAGGTGTATGTGGTGCATCTGTTGCAGAAATATTTACTTTGTCATGATGCACGTAACTATGAATGTTTAAACATAATAGGCGTCTTGCTTTGTTTTCTGCTTTGTTGTTCAAACTTAACTTAATACACCATCTCAAAATGAAACAATACTACTATTTCTTCTCTTTTTCAAGGTTTTAGTCATATTGTTAATGGAATTAATATTTTCATTTTAATAAATACTTGGTTCTCTTTCCCTTTAGAGATGAATAAGCAAATGACAGGTGATACTTTATTTGCCTACAGTTTCAATACTTTTTTTTTTTCCAGGTATCATCATTGCTCTTTTTCTTCCTATTTTTGAGGTCTTGTTCATTTTGGCTAGCACACTTTTAGGAAACACTTGTCCTTTTATGACAAGTACAGAAAATATGTGGGAACCAAGTCAGTGTCTATAGCTGTGATTATGTCTAACAATCACTTAAGTCAATTACGTGTTTGACATTTCTGATCTTTTGTGTGGCGTAATTTTGAGGAAGTATGTTCAGCTATATTTAAGCAGAATAAGACCATTCCTCTTGTTAGTCTCTGTGAAAGTCACATGTTATTTCTGAGCTTCAGCAAAACTTCTCCCCGCCTTCAGAGCTGTACCATTCTTGCTGTTATAGCTCAAAACATACTGATGACTTTGAAAATTACATGGTTTTGACAGGAAAAAGTAACAGCATCATTCTATATCATTGCTTATTCTTCACAGTGTGTAAAGATTGCGGTATTCTAATTAATTAAAAGTATGAATTATTTCCAGTCATCAAAGTATGCATTGAACTTCTACGTAGTAAATATTGTTTTGGATAATTTCCTGAAGTATTTTATATTACATCAGACATTCTGATTTGTTTTTCAGTAAGGTGCCATCAATTGAACTCAGAAAATTTTAAGGGAAAGCTGGAAAATTTGGCATTTGTAATGAATGAGGACAGATAGATGGAAAAATCTTGTTACTGCCACCTTAGAGAATAGCTTCTGGTATCCAGGATGGGATAAAATTTGATAGCTTTCTGGAATTTAGGAGCAGAAAAGGATTTTCAGTATCCAGATAGGCCACATGTTTTTTCAGGGGGTTCTTTTGGCCCTTCTTCTTAATTTTGGGTAAATTTAGGGTAAACTTCTTCCTAATTTGAGGGCTAAAATTAACCTGCTGCTGAAGAATTAATGTGTTTTTCTCCATTTTGGACACTGATAGTCCGTTGCAAACAAAACCTAGTTTTTTTGTTTTTTGTTTTCCTGTTAACTGTGACCCTTGAAATAGGACTGAAGTGTCTTTCTACTGGGATACAGGCAGATCAAACAGGGTGCAGTCTCATAAGAATTTACAGCATGATTACTTCTTGGTATTACTCATTTCCCAGAACTTGTTACAAATTATTCCCTTATATTAAGTAAATAAGAGATTTTTTTTTTTTTTCCCTGAAAACAAGGGAAATTAAATTCTGTAGCTTGTGGTGGTTAACTCTGTTGGTGATGAGTTTTCTGACTTTCTAGCTGGCTTCAGAAAACCTGGAATGCTGACATACAGCTTCTGGAAAAGTATTCCTGAATTATGCTTCAATAGATTAAAAAAAACCATAACTTTTATTTCAGAATACATGATATCATTTCAGTAAAAAATCCAAATAAAACATGAAAACTCACTCTAGTATTTGTGTCACAGTTGTCTTAGAAAATGAAACAAGGTGGCAGGACCAATAACAGGGTCTTCCTCTGTCTGGAGGCTTTCTCCTCTCCCCACCTATTACATCATCGTATATCTTAGAATGGTCCTATCCTTAAATGAGGCTTTTAAATAATTAAATTAAACAAAACAAAAGAGAGAAAGAAGGAAAGAGGGAAAGAGGTGAAAGCTACTGAATTTTAACTATGTTTGGTATAACTCTTGCACCTGTTGAACCGCTTCCAGTAGAGTATACAGTCCATTGTTTTATTTCCCTAAATTACATAGTTGCTTTTCAGAAAAACGAAAAAGATAGAGCAAGTAAGGTTGTACAAAGTCTTATGAAAAAAAAGCACTTCTAGAAGTGGCAAATATAGTGAAAGGCAGAATTTCTTATTTTCTTGTAAATGTTGCGGTATGCGATAGTATAAGTGATTAGACTCCAAAATGAATAATAACTGTAAATTTATCTATAATAAGCACTTTTGTTCAAAACATGGCTGAGAAAATTGGTTGTTTGTTTGGTTTTTTCCCCCAATAGCTTTTGATAGCTCTTTTGACTACTCTGTTCATTGTTTATGATTATGCTAGTTATTTAGTTCAAAGACGTGGATGTATATCAGACATTATTTTGGAACATTGGCCGGAGTAGGTGGGGAAGATCATGAGATACATATTTTACATGACAACAGAAGAGAGACTATAATTAGATATGCTGTTTAAATCTCTCAGGAGACAACAAAGTTATATGGCACTTTTTTTTCTTAGTTCTTTATTTCTGATAGCTTTTTTTTTTTTTTTTTTTTTTTTTGTTTAGTTTTTTTTTTTTTGTGGGGTTGCACGTTTGCTGGGGGGTTTTGTTTGGTTGTGCATATGGTTTTTCTGTTGTTGTGTGCTGGTGAGTTTTGGGCAACTTTTTACATTTTTTTAAAAGAACTGCATTGTGTCCCAGTATTTACAAGAAGGATGTTACAGATTATAAAAGCTCCTGAACTGTGCTGCAGAGTTTAAGCACGTTCTACTGCCTGTTATTTCTGCACATCCACAGGTGACTAGGACAGATGTGATGTATTACCTGGCTCAGTGCCCAGTAAGGTTAGCTGGAACATTTCCACTGACTTTAGAGAGCTTTGCACAAGGTATTGAAAGAGGCTTTCAATGAGAGAGGAGTTGCACTCTGTCTGTTCTTACTAGCATTAACAATGTCAGACCAAGAGCCCTTTAACACTGTGGACATCTTGGTGCAGCCAAGGGGTACAAGGAATACAGAGTCCCATGGAACATAGCCCTGCCTTCAGAATTTGATTCTGCTTTTGAAAATAAACTAGTTTCCCCTTAAAACAAAGGGAAAAAAGCATAATTTTTTTTTCTCAATTTTATTTCAGTGTGGTCTGATAGTCTTACACTGACAAACACTTTCTTTACCAAGAAACAATTTTTTTCCCCAAAAATCAATTTAAGCAAACAGCAGATTCCCCAAGACAGACTCTTGCATGCACAAGAGTCTGTCCCTACCCAATGGCACTTTAGTCCAGGAGAGCTGTGGCACTCCTGACTCCTCAGTTTAAAATTCCCTGTAGGCTTTGTGGGAACACAGCCTCCATGCATAGCATGCATGCACGTCTTGTTCATAAAAAAGGTTTCAATTAACATCCCAGATAAAAAACATGCCCAGAAATAAAGATAAAACCTCACAGGAGAATACTGAATAAAGAAGGGAACAATAACAAGCAACAGGAACCAACTTTTCAAGCTCCATAGGGAACTGAGAGCATTCATCAACCATCAGATTCAAGCCATTAATAAGTCTCTTTTCCTGCTCACTTCAAATTAGACTTCTAGCATGAGTCAATATCCAGAACACATGCATCAGATCCACAGGATTATTTACACAATGCTCACACTTCCCTGCAAACTCCAAATCTTTGCATCTCTTGCACACAACTCCTTGCTGTCAGTTGCACTCCTGGGACCAGGCAGATTAAGCTGCCTCCTTAAAAGCCATTCCCAGTGCAACCAAGCTAATTGCAATGAAGTGCTGACAGAGTGCCTTCACATATGAGGGAAATGTGCTGTGGTAAGAGTGAAAGAGAAGGAATGTCAGGATAGAAGGTGATTCAATAGCTTGTCCATTTCCAGGCCTCATTTCAGTTAAAATATTTTTGCTTAAACAGGCTCCTCTGAGATACCGTAGGGCTATGTTTTTCACGTTTATTTTCCTTTTCAAAATTCTGGGATACAACTGGAGGCACCCCTGCAGTGTTCTGGCACAGATCCCACAGAATTAAAAATTACAACAGGGACGTATCCACCTTGACACACACCCTCCAAGAGATTTTACAGAGAAGGAAGAAGACAGCCTGTGCAGGGTGCTCAGGGCTAACATGTCTAACATGCTCTTGCAGTAGAACATTCCCAAAGAGAGCATGAGAAGACAGCAGCAGATATTCCTTCCCACTTACCTGGGGAACTCCAGCTCCAACACCTCTGCTGACCTCTAGAGAGGCAGCACTTTCTTTACAAGGGGTGTTCCAAGCCACTTAAATTTTATAACTTAAAATTCAAGTTAACTATATAGAAGAATCTGTAACCACAGGTAATTGTAATTGCCTTTCAACCATAGTATAAATTGTGAGAATTATATATTGTAAAAATTCCACAGAGAGACTCCCAAGAAGACTGCAAGAGCTGATGGATCAGGGGCTTAAGACACTTGTCCCAGGAGGCTCTCTCCTGGCAAGCAGGCTGCACCATCCTGAGCTGGCCCTGTCTTCCAAATCAGAGAACTGCTGCTTGCCTCAGACTTCAAAAACGATTTGTGCTACTCTGAAAACCTGATTTACTGTATTCAGTAAAAAATTATTTTGTTTTTGAGACTTATAGGGCTGTGGGTTTTCTTTGGAGGTAATATATATCCCACAGAATTTTTCTCTTGTTTTTCCTAATGTATCATCGCCTTTATCTTCATCTTTCTTAGTCTAATTCTATTTCTGAAGGAAACCTAAAATGTGAAATTTGGGCCTCCACTCCATTTGATCTGTTGTTTGTGTGTTCTCCTTCAGTTTTTCCATCTCCAACACTTGTTTTAGTGCTCAGATTTTCAAGGAAGCCAGGAAAGATTATAGTTCCTGGTATCTGGAAAAAAAATGTCTTCAGACAAACCCTGCTGGTCTACTCAGTCTCAGCTTTTTCTCCATTGGCACCCGCTGCCAGGAGGGCACCCTGCAGTGTCACCCAGCTGGTGCATCACACACCAGATCAAGGGATTTGAAAATTGTTTGCTTCTTTTTGCAGACCAAAAATTAGTTCTTCCCAAAGAATTACCCAGGTAGATTCTTTTGCAACCAAATGCTTATAAACAACACATTTTAGTTTTAATAAGTTTTTTTCCTAGCGCAAAGAGACAGCTGTCCCTACCCTTCACACTGGTGCAGCATGGCTGGTCTGCAAGTTTTCTTGTGTGAAGTAATCATCTAATAAAGGTCAGAAATGTAGTAACAACTAAAATACGTACAATAACTAATACAATCTTTCCTAAGCACTTAAGAACTCCCGTTGTCTGCTGATGTATTTGATATGTTTCTGCTAATGTCAGCTTGTATCAGCAGAAGGTGCCCATGGTGTTTTCTCAGCATTGAATAAGGCTGAACTACACAAAGGCAGAAAAGCACAGATTTAAAGATCAAGTATCTTTTAAAAAAAAGGCATCACCTAAATATTAATTGGGCCTCATAAACACAAAGTCGACCATTGCCAAAAAACTGTCACAAAAGATTGTGTGAGGAGATGATAACAACCTTCACATACCTACAAGACACCATAAAACTACATTTGATCTAAATAAAGTGGCTAAATAAATTTAACAGCTCTGCATTTCAAAGAAACAGACACCAGAAGCCACTGGCCAGGATATAGGCTGAGAGATGGCAAGACAGACTATTTGAATGTGAACTTGGCTTCAGCAGTTCCCTCGGAGACAGAGCTCTCACAAGAGGCCGGAGCTCTGGGGGCTGCAGCTGTGGGAGCCCAGCCCCCAGCCTGGCCAGTGGAGCTGGGGGCTGGGACTCAAGCATAGCTCTCTGGAAGGCAAGCTTGGATGTCTGAGCTAGGAAACAGCATTATGCTAATTTCCATTGCTTGAGGAAAGAGGACATTGTGTACTGTTGTGTGTGTGTGTGTGTGTATAACAGGTTGCATTTCTGCCAAGGAAACACACGCTCCTGCCAGCGTCTCCTAACAGAGCAAGCACTGACTGCCCTTCTGGGCAGAGACAAGAGTGAACAAGAGGAGTCCTGGCACCCTTCTTCTCCCCAGTGAGGGACATTCATGAACACCATTATCCTCATCAGTTGTTTTTGCCAGAAGCAGGGAAAAAAACTCTAGGTGCTTAAATCAACGGAGCCATCAAGTGTGGAGGCTAATAAAGCCCTTTATTGCAGACTGAAGTCAGACTTAAGTCCGAGCGGTTAATGTGCTTTGGTCAGTTATTTGTTTTTCTCTTAAATTTGCTCCTGACCGCTTCATTTGTGGTGAGGTATTTGTGTCTTTTTATTACTTTTATTATTTATATGAGACATAAACCAAACACACTTTCCATCCTAGCTGGCAAAACAGTCCAGTGGTCTGTTTCTCTTACACAGAAACAGCTTGGAGGCATGACAGCTCTCTTGCCTCTCCTCATGTTAGTCCTTAAACAGGCAAGACTTTCTCCAAGGCCAGCTGTCCTGATCCATCATCACAGGCTATCAGCAGGCTCATACCACCAGAGTGACATGATGAAATACCAGTTCCTGGCTAACTTGTGCTTCTTCCCAGCAATGCTAATGGTTCAACACCCTCAGAAACACCAGAGGTTAAGGACAACCAACAATCTGCCAATCAATTTTTGTACAAGGTATTATTCACCCAAGTAGGATATAAATCAGCAAAGGCATGAAATAGTGATTGTCATAAACAGAGTTTACATATTGTGTGCTAGCCTGGAGCTTTTTGGTGGACAGAAACCCTTCCAAGCAGAAACTGTACCCAGCTTTACTTTTTGTTCTACAATGGGGGTGTGAAATGACAGGCTGATTAAGAGTTTGTTTGAAGTCCATGGTGGCAACTATCATAATTTTGTCAGCACTCTTCAGTTTTGTCTTGGGGACCTGTTCAATAAAACCCTCAGTTTTGATTAAAAACAGTAAGTTGTTTGTAGCTGTCCTTGCAGCGTTGGTTAATCCTATAGTAACTGCTATGCAGATCAGAGACCAGAAATCCATGCAAAATTTAAGACAGACAAAATGAGTAACAGTAACTTCTCTTTCTTAGCATACACTTTGACATGGGTTTCAGAACCCACTAGAGAAGCAGGGGAAGTATGTGGAGTAGCTGGGGAAGTACCTGGAGTAGCTTGCTCTCTCTGAGCTTCTGCTGCAAACCTTGCACCACAAAACTTCAGCAACTCTGAGTGCATGATATCCAGCTCAATCATGAGATTTTTAACAGATATGATCTGAAGGCCTGAAATGCCACAGCCAACAGGGCATGGGGATGAAAAGCAAAGGGGTGTTGTGGGAAGAAAATTAAATTTTTTAAAAAAGAGAAGAAACTAAAATAAAAAAGACAAAAATCTCCCCCACAAAACCCTAAAAAAACAAATTAAAAAATCAACAGAAAGGTCAGGAGAAAAATGCATATGAGTACATGGGGAAATATTAAGAGCAGGAATGCCTGAGGGAAGCAGTTAGGGAGAAACAAATGAGAGGCAATTGATGCCATGTTATTAATGACATGACAAATGCTCATAACCTATTCAAACAAAAGAACCTCCCTTCCCCAGTTACTTGGAGTAACTAATTTCCACCAGTTCTTGCCATGAGTTTTGGCTAATTCACCAACATGGAAAATACCAACTCTTCCCAAGAGCTGCAGCAGTGTGCATTTTGAATGTCCCTAAGCCACCTTTCCTTAGTTGTTAAAATAAAAAAAAAAATTCATTCAGCTTTCCACCCAAACACAGGCAGAAAAGGACACAGAGGCTGGGAAATGCACAGACTACTCAACCTCTTAGAAGCTCAAGTGCCCACGACAAAGGAGATGGGTAGAGTACTGTACAATATACTTAAGGATCCTCAGACCTGTGATCCACTTTATTTTCCAGGGCAGAGTAAATCTGATCACGGGTGGGGAGGGTGTGAAGATTCAGGTTGTGCTGCTTTAGACAGTGCTGTGCTGCAACACACCTGTGCTTGCACCAGCATACCACCAGCCTCAGGGGAAGAGTCGTAAACCATCGAATAATAATACTGATAGTACAATAAGTCCAGTCTGAGGAACAATTGCTGAACAGAGCGCACTCTTTCACATCAGATTTTGTATCAGTTATCTCAGAAATACTACAAGAAGTTGCTCTAATGACCTTCTATGCCTTAGTTGATCTTAGCTGTTTCATCCAAGGCCAGGTAGGGCTACCTGCTTCTCCTGGAGTTAACAGTGACTGGACTGCTGACTACACCTTACTCATATCTATGTTAGCACAGCAGAGAACTAAAAAACTCAGTACACAGCCTTGATTTTTATAAGCAAACATGCATAAAAATCTTGCAAATTCCAATTAGATTATAAAATGCAAATCCTATAAATTACAAAACAGACCCCTGAGAACAAGTCCAACAGCTTCGGAATCAATATTCCACTGAGCGATAATTGTGGCAACAAACTCTGTTGAAATTTGTATGACCTTGTTGGGCTTCCAGCTTTCATTTTCAGATGTAAACAGTCAAGCAAATCATGTTGGAGTTTTCTCTTTCCCTAGAGAAAGGGATACGTAGAGATTTCCAAAGCTTTGTGAATTCCTTTGGCATCTCCAAGTTGAGACCTCCCCTTGCCAAAGAATAAATATTTTACCTTGTGACATTTCTCAAAAATGTGACAAAATGTACTAGACATTTAGTCAGCATTACATTTGTTAGCATGTTTCCATGGGCTTGACAGTGCCTTGGTCCCCAGCTGAGTAGCTTGAGTTAGTAATCATTTATTCAAGGCTACATTTAAAATGAAGTTTTTGAACACAGAACAGCAGTCCTGAAATATCACACTTTTTCAACCTTGTGAAACTGTGAGGCTGGAGAAAGGACATTCCAAACTGTCCCACCAGAGGCCATTTTTTGAAAAGAACACAAACTGTGACCACGACAGGGAGGTTTTGGGGAGGCTCTGTCAGGAGGTAGCTACAGCAAGCCTCAGTGCAGACCAGTATAGAAGCTGCCTGCCAAGCAGAACAGACCTGGAGAAAAGGCATTTCTCCTTTTCTTTTTGTAACTTACTCATTCTTAGGAACATGATGTAGTGAGGGCTGGATGATCACCACCCAATCTGCTCATTACCCTGAAAGAACAGCCTTGACTGCTGTGGGATGAAAAGGGCAGCCAGAACAGGAGGTTGGCTGTACAAGGATTTCACCCATGGCCTCTGGGTCACGACTGGTGGCCACAAGTTGAGGTTCAGCCCATTCCTAGGGTTAGGAGAGAGACACAGTTCCAAGCAGGGACAGAATACAAACGGGTAACCAAAATAATAGATCAGCCACACAAAAATTAATAAATACTGAAGTATTTGTCTGGGCCATAACTGGGCATTATTATAGACTGATCAGCCAACTTCTAGGGTTAATGTTAGGATAAAGAGGAACTCTAGGATTAGAAGCACCAGGTGGAACAAGGCACCTAAGAGAGGGAAGGGTAGGCTGTGCAAACATTGGATCCCTGGCAGTCCATTCCTCTGGGGAATCCGTAACTGGGGAGTCATAGGCTCAGGCCAGGAGCACTGACTCAGGTTCTGATTTGGGTCTAATGCTTCATCTCTCTGTTAACCCTAAACCCAAGTATAACACCAGGCATCGACACAAACTTTTCCACATTCAACAGTCATTTCCTAATCTGCTAAGTCCTTGTGCAGGCCACCCCTCCATTTTGTAACTACTTTTTGCCTCCACACCAGTTGTAGTCCTTGGCTTTTCCTACTTTTTATCCTAACAGTAACTGGGCTACATTCCCTAAGATCACCGGACCTCTCTCAAGAACTGATTCTTACTGCTTTTTCACTTTGATAATTAGTCTTGCCAAACCCAAACTAGTCCTGAGCTGTGAGCATGTAGTCCTTGGAAATCTTAGGCAGTTCTACCAACTCAGGGAGCTGATTATCCTGGCCCTGAATATAGGCTGTATTTACTGGAAAGGATATGAGAAATTAGAATATACATTTGCTTACAGAGATAGATCAGCTTGCAGGCTGCTAACATTGCAAGTTGTAAGTAGAGTGCTGTTGTAAACTGTATTTGTGGCCATTTTCTTATCTTTGCATTAGAATTTCATGAAGATAAAGCACAAATATTAATGCTGATAGCATTAACTGATTCTATCTTTCAGCCCCCATTTTGGAACCTTGGAGTACAGCTGCAGAGAATAAACAGCCCAGGAAAACTACATTGCTTGCTGGAATCCTAAAATAGGAAAGTGGCTGAGATGGTGTTTCTGTGTAACTTGCAGAAGGAAAGGGAACAAACAATGCAGTTAATGCTGTCAACAACTGCAGACCTATAAACACTAAAATGATTAAGGCAGATGGTAAAAACCTCTTGAAGAAAAACCACAGCAAAGTTCTCACTCCAAAAGTAGAAATAGAGATCAGTGGGCACAAATAGCTTATTGTATGTTGAGTACTTGTCAAGATTCCTTGGGGATTGGATGTATTTTGCAACAAACAACACCTGCAAGAGCACTACAGAGCCAAGGGATGTAGTGGGTAGAAGAGGAAAGGGATAATGATGGAAATCTTGCTAGCCAAGCTCATCCCTTCCAGGAAACATTACAATACCACATACCAAAGCGCCTGGGTTGTTTTTCTTGCCTTATCATTTGATTTTCCATATGGTTTCATAATTAGCCACCTTAGTTCATGGTACCACTTCACATCTTTCCTATAAAGGGTTTCCTCAAAGCACTTTATAAGCAGCTAACAGAAACTCCCTAACAGTGGTTTTGTGTGTACAGCAGCAACAGAATTAACCTGATTCTTGGAGTTCTGCCAAAACCAGTGTCTTTCAGGTCCATTTAGCCGACAAAATAGTATGGAAATAATGGCCAAGAAGTAATGGCTGTTCTGATTTCTTGTAATTCCAACAGCATAAAAAGGTGAGCTGGTATAAGCAGATCTCAGGGTGCAAAAATCTCCCAAACATCTACTGCCTCAACAGGTCAGTTGCTATCAAAGCAGATGTAGTACCTAGGTTACTTGCTGTTGAACAACAGAAGAATTTAGTGAGCTCAGGCCATTGCACAACACTGTCTGCAAAGAAAGGGAGGAATTAGTTTTTCCAGACTTGGAACTGTATCAGAGACAGCTCAGATGCATTCACAGCTGGTTCTTATTGGACCCAGCATTGACGTGAGTGAGCACCAAGCAGCAAGTGACCTGGTGTGTGTTTGTCAGTGCAACTTCGAGCAGACCAGGACAGCAGAGTCATATAAAAAGTACCTCAGACAGTTACAGACTGGCCTTTAAAAAAAACCAAAACAAGCAAAATTTTAAAAACCCAACCCAACACACAGATTTAGTAATCTTGAAAAGGTTAAGCAACAAAAAAATAAATGTAGCAATGGCAAACATTGGCTGCTCTTCCTAATTGATATCCACAGCTAAATCTGATTTTGCCTCAGGCTTTCTGCCAGCACTGTGTACCAATTCTCTTGTTTTTATTAAAAGCAAGACTGTGCTGTAAATTAACTAAGTTCATGCTGCACTTGAATCACCCTTTGCCACTGTCCTCCTTTTCCAAACATGATGACATTAGACTGCCTTTGCAGGCCTGTGCCAAAACTAACAAATCTTAGGTAGTTCCTAAGCATTTCAGTATGGGTAAGTATTCTCAACCCTGCTCTTTTTAGAAACATGAAAAAGTTTACTGAATCAATATATTTTAAAATAGTCTCAGAGTTTCAAAATGAAAGAAATTTACTTGCTACAGCAGAAGTTATTTGTATTTGCCTGTATTCATTTGTTTCCTCTGCTTACCTTTTCTCTTGAAACCTCATTCAATGACCAGAGTTGCTTAGATAAACAACTAAGCATATCCAAAAGAAACAACAGCAAAAGTCAAAGAAAGTTCTTAGATCAGCAACACTTAAACATGTCATTGTTTCAAACCACCAGTATTTTGCACAAGCTAGCATTTCTTAAGACCACTTTAGTAACATACCTGGTCAAAGATGCATTTTCCCCTCACCTAGCGAGCAATATATTGAATTTCCTATATATTAGCAACAGAGGAGAGGAGAGGAGAGGAATCACTTGTCCATTCACCACTGAGGAGGATGAGAAACCATTTGCATAGGACTCCATACTAATAAATCTACAATGAAACTCTGGCAAGCCAAGGCCATTGGCTGGAATTGCTTTGGCTGCTGGCTGGCAGAGCAGGGTCAGCACCAGCTGTGCCGCATCCCACTGGAGCTGTCAGCCTGCTCTTGCCTTTCCCGCCGGAGCAATGACCCCGCGGCACAGCGCTGTTCCTGCGCGATGCCCCCAGGGAATGCCGAGGAGCTTGGGGAGCAGGCGAATACAGATTTATGCAATACAAGCACTGAAATAGTGTAAAACCAGGAAAATGTAACCACGCCTAAGCCCAAGCACTAAGCTCCGCTCTGGGGAGACGAGCTCTGTGTCAGTCTCGCCTCGGGCTCCCAGCTCCGCTCAGCGCTGCTCCCGGAGGAGCTGCCCCGCAGCGAGACCCTCCCAGACTGTGCTTCCAGGAGAAATCCGAGGGTACCGCTTTTGTGGCCAAGAAAAGGAAGAATAGCCTTAACTTGCCCTGGGGGCTGGCTTGTCCCCCTCCCCAGCTGGCACAGGCATATCCCTGACTCCCATCCCCACCGTGAGCAGGATCGAAGGAATTGTGATATTTTGACTTCCAACGGCAAGTTAAATGGAGGTGGGCAGAAAATTGAGCCATAACCTAAGCTTCTAGTCCACAAAAATCAGCCTTTGCACAGACTTCAGAGGAGATATCGTGGCATGTGAATTATTTAAGGGTTTTAAAGCTGATATTTCACTTTGCTTAACATGCACATTTTTCTCCAGATCAGTTTGCCCTCCAACATGCCCTCCTCTCTCCCTGCTAGTAAAGAAGCATATATTTTTTCCTGAGTCTTAAGTGAAAATAAAGGAATGCAGGGCTTATCTGACATTCTGTTTACTCTTATATATCACCATTGTGTAAGGTCTGTAAATATTTTCCATATGTTGGCTAAAGCAATCCTTCCGTTTCAGCATATGCAAGATCTGTCCACACAGCCTTTCAAATTAGGCTTAATAAATTATTTCTGATGGAAGTCAAATAAAGACAGCTCATTCACATGCCCATCCCCCCCACTCTCCCACTATTTGCTACAAACTTCAAAATCAAGCATATTCTTTGTTTTTTTAGGCTGCCTTACCTTTGGCTGCCAAGCTCAGAGTGGGCTCCAACACTGAAGGTGGTCAATTCCTTCCCTCTGCACCCTGTACCAGGAAAGAGTCCTCAGGAACAGCACCAGCTGGGTGGGACACACCTGGAGCCCAGGGCAAGTGGGGGCAGCTGACCCCCTGATGGTCATTAAATAAACCACTGGGCTGGGGAAATAACAACAGAAGGCACATACAAGGAGTCTCATTTAAATATTTTGAAAACAAACCACTATTTTTGGCACCAAAACTTCAAGTCAATCGATGAACTGCTCTGATGAGGAAGGAGAACCGTTAGAATGGTTTAATGTAATTTTATTCCACCAAATCAGCATTCAAACAAAGCGGTCTCCCCCTGGAGAGAGTTTTATCTCCATGTACAGTTTGCTGTGCCTGATGGATTTTAGTAAGCAAGAAGTTGATCACTGTCATGGACAAAAATTAAATTAAGATTTATGAACTTAATACTGTGTGTAAACAAATACCCAAGTAGAACCAAGAATGTCAGTGCATTAAGAATAAAAAAACCCTGAACCATACTCTTGTGCCTGTTGATTTATCTGACTAAATGGATTTCTCTAAGGATAATATCTAAATGACTGTATTATAGGAAAGTATTTGTACAACCCCAAACAACCATAAATTGCAATATGTTAGAAGTTCTGATTTTAATTATTGTTCCTTTTTTCTTCCACCTCTCTTTCCTGTGTTATTTATTCATGTCCCCTGTAGTCCTTATTCCATGCTGGCTGCTAAGATGGGAAAATGTCTTCCTCTGTGAGTAACATCATGATTAGACTAAGATTAGGATGAGGGTTTTCTACGAAAAGTTAAAACAAGAATCCCACAGAAAGTTTAGTAAAGAAAACCTAAAGTTTTCTACAAGGACACAGCCAACATCTCTTGTTTCTCTTTCATCCCCCTGCACCCAAGCAATGAATGAGTCACCTCCATAATGCACTCAGCATACACTGATCATATCACACAAAATAAATGTCAAAAAACCCCACGTGCTGTCCCAAGAAATCTCCAAAATACTTTGAGCTTCCCCTTGCCACTTCTTCCAATTTCTCATCCTAATTTCAGAGCAGTCATCATGGATAAAGTACATACCTCCCCCCAGTAAAACTATTGCCTGTGGCTTTTTCAGTATTAAGTATTTTTGTTTATTTGAATGTGCTGGACACCAGTCTGAATGGAGTGCTCAGTAGGAAAAATTAAAAATGCAGAAGACAATCTACAGAAGGAGCCCCTCTTGTGGGTTGGACATGTCTGGCTGGAGGTGGAAGAAGATGTTCCAGAGCAGGAGCAACACAGCTGCTTCAGGTGGTCCAGCAGCAGGAGTTGGTGAGCAGGGGTCCAACAGATCCCAAGGAGTTGGGATACCCCTCATTCCTAGCAAGACAAGAGCACTGCAGTGCAGGGCCCCACAAAACAACAGGCAGATTTTGCAGCCAAACTTCAGACTTCCTGTAGAAGAAGACAAGGCAAAGACAGCAGTGGTACAAATAAGGGAAACTCTTTATCCAAATTCAGAGTAGACAGAGGTTAGGATCACACTGAGGTATCCCAGCTCCCAGCATGGGGGTCAGCCTCAGCGTGGGAGCTGGGAAGAGCAGTTCTGAGCCTCAGCCACACCAGAGGTCACACAGGTCTCGAAAGAGGAAAATACTTTGTACCAAAGGTCTCACTGCATGGTGTGAATCACCCAGCTGTGACACAACTTTCCTCCTTTCAGCGTGAGGAACTTTAAAATAAACTAGCCACAGTTGAAGTGCGGGATCCAGTGCATTTCAACATCTTTTAATCATCAGTGATGATTATTAGACTAATTCCCTTGACCTACAAATCATCTTTATCAAGCTGGGATATTTTCTATATCCATCATTCTACAGAGCATTCTTCTATGCAAGAGTGAAAAGCTTTATTAAATATTATAGGGCATGGCATTCATCACTTGGAGACAAAGTGATCTCAGAACATGCAATTAGTTTTGAAACTGGGAGTCAAGAAACCAGGGTTGTTTCAAGTTTACCCAGGAAAATTATGTTTCCTCATCACATGAACCCCTTCATGATGCTTCCCATTCCTGGGAGTGTTTGGTTTACAGCCTGACATTTAACACTTGTGCATATTCACTGCACAAATTCTGTGTCTGTGACAAAGGTACTGTGCTGTAAACACACCAGATGAGAGCTGGGAGCAGGAAAGAGAAAGGGCAGCCTCAGATCCTAGGTACTATCCTTTAATGTAGCTTAGGTATTTACAAATGAGCAGTGTTTGAAAAAGGTTGATTGGCAGATAGCATGGGGGAAAAAAAAAACTACCAAGAGGAACAAGCAATATGTATTTCAAAAGTTTAGGGAAATTTTCTCGATGTAATGCTTTAAAAATACAGTGAAGGACTCCTTTTTTATTTTTCTTTTTTTACCCGGCAAAATGTGTCTTTCAGCAAGAAAATTTAGAAAACACTTAGAGCAAAGTGTTTTAACCTTTCACATTTTACTTCAAGTTGCTGAAGTAGTGAAAGCAGAACACAGACCTACCCCTAGAATATCAGCTGTGAGACATGCATCATCTTTAAATTGCTAAAGTGATTAGGTAAGCCTCTCATTAAAAAAAAAAAAAAAAAAAAAAAAGTGAGGCCGAGAAAATTCAAATGCCCTGACATGGTTGCTAGCAGAGCTGGGTTCTTCACTGTGCTGTGCCCTCAGAGTGGTTCACACCACTCCATAGGAAGTACAGATTACCTTTCTTGAATGGCATTTTGGCCAGAGAATGTAATTCTTCAGAACCAATGTCTAAAGCAAACAGAGAAGATAAGAGCTGCCTCCAAAGGGCTTAAGGAAGATTGTATAAATCTCAATCAATATATTAATACACCCCAAATCCCCTGGATTTAGACCTACCAAGATTTGCTCGAGTGTTCTGTGTCAGGTACTTGTACCTGACTCACTCAGGTGATAATCAGGAGTTGTGTCACAGAAATCAGCACTAATTCTCTGCTATAAAATGTCAATCAAACCTCCAGATGTATCAGACCAGGTGGCCTAAACAGATATTTTTCTATGCCTAATTTACAGTCTGTGAGTGTTTTATTACAAAGGTAATTCCATGGTATTGCAATACCTGGATTATGCAGAAAAACAAGAAATAGCTTGCTAAGACCTATTTGTCATTAACAGGGTTTAAAAAGAAAGGAAATAAGCACAAGCTGCTTCTATTGCAAAATGAACTCAAACTGTGAGAAGAGGAAGATACATACACAGAGATCAACAGTAAAAAGCCCATTTTTCATTGGATCTGCAGGAGAGAGTTTTAGGGGGAAATTCCCATTAGGGCTTAAACACTTTATACAGAAAACTCCTTATGCCTGTATAGACAAAGGGACCTGCAGTATTAGATACCAGTGACACACCAGCAGCAATAAGGTTTCAGCTCTCTGGGATTTGCCTGTTTGCACTGGCCTGATAGGAACATCAAAGGAAAACCACTGCCAGGGAGAAATGCTTTTCTTAACTAGTATCAGAGAATAGCTCTTATTACTGTGTTATGGAGAGCAACACCTGATAGTTTTGCAAGATTTATATGGTAGCTTTGATCAACCAGTCTTCCTTAAGGAAAAAGAAACGGGTAATCCTTCCATGAGAGTGTTTTGCACTATCCCAAAGACATCCACTTGAAGTTATCAAGTATTTTAGAAGAATAATACAAAGATTTGAAATTTCCTCAGCCGGCTGCCTTTTTGAATTCACAGCCAGAGACATACAGTTGTGTGATGTAATTCAGTAAATCAGTTTAAAATAGGCTTAATTTTAGCACTAAAAATCTTCAGGAAAATAAAGCAAAATTTCAGGGAAAATGCAAGTTTTCCCATCAAATACTTGGTCAAGTCTCAGTTTGAATCACACATTAGAAGCCTTTAGTCAGGGATCATGTAATGTGCATTTCAGTGGCAGTCAGTCCTAGGGAAGGTGAGAAGTTCAGAGAACATCCCTGAAGTTTCTTAGTCCTTGGCAATAAATCACAGAGTATGTTGAAATCACAGCCCATGACACATGAAGAGTGGTTTCCTTAAATCTGATGACTGATAAAACAACTCTAATTCCTTACAAATACTTTAGCACTGTGCAACAGCTTCATGTGCCTCTATTTGCAGAATTGGATGGTCATTTCTCTCCACAAACTCTAAATCTTTTCCAAAGGGTTCAATACAATGATAATACTTATCCCATACAGTTATTTCCCCTCCCTACCTCTTACTTGTCTAAGAGCACTGTGTGATTTTACTATTTTGGTTGCTATTCCAAGGTATTTGATGAGTCTTAAATGCAAGTTGCAGTCTATGTGTTTTTTTGCAGACTGTTATCTGGAAATATTTCTTTAATACTCAGGAATTCAAATGCCACATGCTACTTCCTTGTCTCCAGTGACATCACCTAACCTACAAACTCGCTTCCAGAAGACAAAGGCAAAAGTGTCAAGATAGAGATGTGCTTGCTTTGTCCAAAAAGCACACTTGGAAGTGTGAATGGACGGCACTCAATGCAGGAATGGTAATGAGCTCAAAGGAAAAAGAGAAAGAAACCTTCCTGAAAACTTGGATCAACAAAACAGTTTTCAGGCCTCCCTGATGAGTAGGCTTCACCACATGCAGCGCCAGCTAGCCCAGTCCTGGCCACAGCATGGACACATTTTAAAGCAGTTGCCAGCTAAAATCATCTGGGATCAGGCAATGTGAATAGGGTGTGTAAGGGGTGGATCCTTACAGCTGGTGTATGTATGACTAATGCTGGTGTTTTCCTTGGAGACCTAAGCAAGTGTTGCTGAGAAAGGGACAGGAGAGCAGCAGTGTACCCTTGCTGACTGTCAGCCTTGTCAGGAACGAGCCCATAGCAGCCTGGAAGCCACTTACCTGCCCTAGTGCTAAAGTGCCAGCACCTGGGAAACACAGCCCAGTGCTGCACACATTTCTCTCCCTTTATGGGAGTGACATTGCCCCAGAAAGACAAGGTCAAATGTATCAGGGGGCATTTGTCTGGACAAGCCCACAGCCACACTGTGAGTGAGGAGACCTGAAGTGCCACCCTCTGTGTGCTGTGACCAGGTGTCCACAACACCTGCTTCAACCATTGATTGGGGTTTTTATAGTAAAACCTACTCAAGTCATTGAAGCTAGAATAGCTCTAATGCCTTGCTGCCTGGCATACCCTGCTCAAAAGAGATCTTTTTTTTTAAAAAATGAGCATGGTATTTTGTACTGTCTGATCAGAAATGTGAGCCTTCTTGACTTAAATGCAAACAGGAGGACCAGCACTGCAATTGTCAGAACTTCAGTTGGGAATTAGAGATTTTAATGCTGATTAGAGTTGAGGAAAAGGATTTTACAGCTGTGGAGCAGAATTCAGATGTTTGGAGAAAATGGGCAGTGTGCTGAACTAACATTGCAATAAGTGTGTATGACATGAGAGACTAGGGAATAGATCCTGTTTTTAATAAAAGTCTAAAGAAGGGGGGAAGAGCTGAAGTTCAAGGAATCTTCTTTGGATCTGAAGTACACTGGCAGCTGTCAAAACCATCTGCTTGCCAAATTATATTTCTGTTATTAGGTACTAAAGAACAGCTTACATGCTTAAGAGATGCTTTGTTGATATAAAGAGACAGAACTTGAAGGAAGCTGAAGGAGCAGGTTTATATCAGGTGAGAATTTGGCCCTTAGTTCACTTTAAAAATGAAATATGGACTCTGAATTATGCAAACCACTTTTTTCTTCAAGTATGGCACTGAACCTGGATCCTGGCAAATGCCTCTAGTTTTACACACATTGGTTTCTTTCCATGCTGTGAAAAATCTTAAAGGTTTGTAAGCAGGGGGCAACACTAGAGTTATCCCTCCTAGAGAGAGAAGCTACATACTTGTATGGCAGTGACCCTGATCTCCTCCAGCATCTTTCCATGTTACTGTTCCCTTTATTGATTGTGCCAAAATAAACCTGTATCATCATACTTCTACACTGGCACCACCAGTACATATAAGGTCTGAGAATGATGAGTTCATTCAGACTGAAGTACATGACTTTTTAAGAACTGCTCACAGCATGGGCAATGCCCTCTAGAGAAGATGCCCTTGCAGATTCATCCCAGCCCACTGCAGGTGCTCAGCTGGGAGCAGTCAGGGAAGGTGCGCTGAGTCAGGGGCTGCCTCCTCCAGACACCAGACAGGAGGCACAGGCTGATGGCTCCCCTAACTGCCTCAAGTAAGCCAACAAAATCCAGGCCTCTAAGATTTTGGAAGATAGTACAACTGAGTCAAATCTTCCAGATGTAAATTGCTTGTTCACATACTCTACATGCTTTTTGCACTACTCATGGCCATGTGCATTCACCTCCAATACATGTTGGAACTTTCCCTTCCTGGGTTCACCCAGTACTAGATGGAATGCTGTGTTTGTATACACGTGTGCATTTATATTGAAAACATAACCATGTGAATACCTCAGGTTTTGATATAACAGTTTTGTTCAATAAAAGCACAAGAAATGTATAACGTGTAGCTCTAGTCTATGTAACTACACTAATTGTCATTAATCAAATAAACACTACAATTAAGATTTCTTACAACATCTAGATGACAGAATAGCAAATTTGGTCTTGGCTCACAGCTGTTTGACCAGATATTGATTAAAAGGCATGCACTCTAAAAGTATGCGGTCTAAGTTTCAACATCTTATAAATTTTTATCTTGCAGTAAAAGAACCATATCATAAATGAAAGTTCACAAGAACAAGCAATAGAAAAATAATTTGTAATCAGCTTGGCATAACCCTACTCCTACCATTAAACCATAAAACACAATGCCTTGCCAGAGCTAGATTCAAGTTCCCAGTATTACTGTGGCCGCCTCAGCAGGTGATCCCATGATTCAGGTGATGGGCACAACCCAAGCAGAAGAAGATTCTGTCCTCAGAGCAGATCATCCTGTGCTTTCCATGGCCCACAGGGACAGCAGCTGGCCCAGGCAAGGCCTCCTGGTTTATGACAGACCCTTGTTGTCTAGCATGTAGTAAAATATGACTCACTTCAGGGACACACATTTGGGGGAAGTCACAGAAAAATTAACTAAGCACTGCCAGTAAAAACATGGGTGTACTTTGTCTTTGTAATGGTACAAAGCATGTCAGCGGGGTACGTGCTTTCCAGAGTAATCATCCCTCAGCCCTCTCCGGAGAAAGGCAGCACAGTCATGCTACAGCACTCACAGTCAGAGCATTCATCCAACTTTCTCTGTCAGCCAGCTCGATAATAAACTCATCATGGATTTCTTCCTTTTTCCAGTCTTAATTATCAACATTGCCTTCCCACATCCTCAGACTGAGGGCACAGCCAGCTTAGTATGTGTAAATCAAAGGAACAGCCTCACCTTCCCCATGTAGGTGTTTGTCATCCTGGACCTGCTCTTGCCTCTCTCACCTGCCCATCTTCCCCACCTTCATCACCCCACACTTGTGTCTGCTTGCTCCACGCTGCCCTGTCTTCAGAGCTGCCTGTCAAGCACATCCTGAGGCCCTGAGGGGGCAGATCTGAGACATTTTGTCAGAGGACTGGGATCCAAACCTACCTTTGCGTTTCTTTCCACTCAGAGTAGGAGTGAGGGCAGAGCCCCAGCCTGTGCCGGTGCCTGCTGCGGCAGAGATCTCTCAGATCCCTCAGAGATCCCTCATCACTCCCCACAGTGAGACAGCAATTTAACAATCAGGATAAAAACGTGAGCCCCTTCCCAAAGCCTGCATCTTTCATGTAAAGTGATTTTTAACTTCGTCCAGAAAGGGGCCCAACAGCTCTGCCGTTCCCTCACACCTCCCCTGGGCCACATGGGCGATGGCAGCCGTCCTCCTTTAAATCCGCACCCACAGCCGCTCGCTCTGTCCCTCAGGAGCCCTGTCCACCCATGGCGGCCGTGCAGCCCTCACTGTGCCCTGGTGCCCGCTGCTCTGTCCCTCAGGAGCCCTGTCCATCCATGGCTACTGTGCAGCCCTCACTGTGCCCTGGTGCCCGCTGCTCTGTCCCTCAGGAGCCCTGTCCATCCATGGCGGCCATGCAGCCCTCACAGTTCCCTGGTGCCTGCTGCTCTGTCCCTCAGGAGCCCTGCCCATCCATGGCTGCCGTGCAGCCCTCACTGTGCCCTGGTGCCCGCTGCTCTGTCTCTCAGGAGCCCTGTCCATCCATGGCGGCCGTGCAGCCCTCACAGTTCCCTCGTGCCCGCTGCTGCCTCCCCTCACCCTGGTCCACTGCAGAACCCTCGTGGGTCCGTGCCGTGCCCACACTGCCAGCCTGAGGGGCCACAGCTCTCACCCAGTGGGGCAGCTGCTCCATCCTGCTGCTTCTGCATGAGCTGCACAGGGAAAGGCAAGAGGTGGTTCTTGTTCCGGATGGGGACTTTTGTTTTGAACTCCCAGATTCAGTTTTTAGCAGCAGAGGAGCTCCCAGAGACTGGACTGGTGTGTTCCTCTTCCGCTTGCAACACGAACACTTGCTCTCTGACCCTCCCAAGCGCAGATTGTGACTTCCAGCCAAAGCCTTTCATATTTCACAGCCTTTCTTCCCAACGCAAAATCCCAACAGATCTGCTGAGCTCACACACACCTGGTTTGTCAGAAACAGCCTGTTACCAACGGGAGTACCACAGGGATAGCCATACCAGAGCTAACAGCACGAGCCCTGCTGCAATAACCCTGCCTGGCTGGTGCCCAGCACTGCAAACCAGAATTCCCAGTGACAGGCACTGCTATCCCAGCCCTCATGGCCTTGGCATGCTGGGGGCATGGCAGCCCTGGAAGTCTGCCAGACCCAGCTCCTTTCAGGCTGAAGTGTGGCATGGGTCTTCAGCCTCTCATTTCCAGACACTTCTTTACTGCTTCCTTCATGTTATTTTATTTCAGTGATTTAAATTTTCTGTGACATGTTTTGGCACTCAAAAAATTTTGTGAAAATATAAACATTCCTGCTGCGAATGCTCTGTGTGTATGTTCCTCTTAAATCTTCCTGTTTATTTTATTTTTCAATCCTAACAGCCAATGTTACTAATCACCTTTAGGATCATGGACTAATAAAAATACTGCACAGTGCAAAGACTACATCCCAAGCTCTTATGACCCCATGGGATATGCTTACTTGTATAAAGGACAGAGTAAGAATTTTTTAATCCTTTCAACCTATTTACAAAGCAAATCTGGACTTTAAATGCTTAGAGAACTGGGAAAACCATAGCTACTTGCATGGATTGCACTGTGATTTTGCAGGCATGCCATAAAAAATTTACTGACAAAACAGAGTGCTTGGTGAGCCACTTAACACATTGTTAAATACCATCAGCTTTCTCTGCTTAATACTCAAGATTTTGTTTCTTAAAATACTGATTTAATTTTTTGTCTCTACAGTATGTTCTTTACTAGAGCAAGCAGTTTACAAGCAGCAGTAACAGAGGAAAAAGCCTCCACCCAAATATTTTTTAACCAATTCCTCAAAATATATGTGCCAAAATTGGATGGAAAAAATCTGTTATTTAAACAAGAGCGCAAGAGTAACGCTTTTGTGCTGCTTATCCTCCTCATCTGTCCACAAACCAACCCCTTTTTAGACTTTCCTAAGCACAGTAACCCTGCAGCTCAGCACAGAGGGTGAGCAGCTCAGACTGGCTGTAGAGCCACCATGGGCACATCACCTTTTGGGCAGGCTGCACTGGCACCCACAGGGCTTCCAGCAAACCACAGAGAAATCTGCAATTTGAGCTGTAAACACATCTTTGGGTAGGTGAAGGGATGTCATTTGATCTTTCTTTTGCCAAGTGTAAATGCACTCAGGTTGGCAAGGCTAGGTTCAGGGCCTGAGATTTGGGAACACTGTACAAAAACACATGCTGCAATCAGGCTTCCAGCCTCATAAATATCTGCTTTACAATTACAAAGTGACAGCTGCAAAAATTTATCAAAATATTGTCTCCTTTTCCTTTTATACTGCCTTGGAAAGAATGCTGTGATAAATTTGATTCTGTTTAAATTTGAAGAGCTCTGGACTGTGTTTTTCCTGAAACTGGCACCTGGTATTTTTTGACTGTCCAAAACATTTGCTTCACTCACAAAGCTAGAGAGAGAACAAATATGCACAACATTGATACCTACCATACAATATGGCAATACTCTTGTCTCTTTATGTCTAAAAATACTCATGCAAATATATCAGAATTCATTGGCTAATCATTGGGTTTTAAAATTAATTTCACATATGAGACACTGATCATGTTTTCACAGTATGTTTCAATCAAAATATAAATTTTATAGGCAACAGTGAACAGCAGGTACAGCACATTTCAGCTGAGAGTTCACTCTATGGAGCTCATTTCCACAGGAAAACAAAATTGTCTTGATGCAAAAACTGAAATATGGTTGTTATGAAGCAATAAATCTATTGCACCTCTGTGAATTGTGTCATAGACAACATGTAAGCTTAGAACTGCTTCTAATTAATAGCCTTTTCTCTACTGAAGGAATCTTGGTTTTTAAAGTGATCATTTCACATTTTAGATTCTCTTACTAAGGAACTCTCCTTTGTGATTCAGTAACTACAATGTGTGAAAAACCACTGAGGCTGCTCCCCTCAAGTACCCATAAAGAATATTCTGCACAAGAAATACAGGAAAAAAACTAGAATGCAGGAGAGTAAACACCCAAATTCTTGTCCTGCTGATACACAGATTCAGTGATGAAAGCAGAGTCTTGCTCACGTGTCTCCAGTCTAGCTGCAGTCACAGGTACAACCCACCAGCACTCTGCTGCTGCAGAGCCATGGGCCTCACTGTGCTCAAGGCTTTGTGCAGAATTCGACTGAGGCTGTGTCCTGACATGCAACTACTAAATGCCCACAGGATCACAGCGCTGGACTTCAAGCAAAAACCAGCAGCATTTAACTAAATATATCTACTGGTTTCTGCAAGAAGCCATGGTACTGAGTAGTTAAATGAAGCCAATGGATTAAAGAACTCAGAAAGTGGATACACAAAATCAAATCCTGCATACAATTCCCACTGAAATTTATGGGACATGAGGACAGACCAGTGAGACAAAATTCTATCTATAGTCGTTGGTGCTGTACAATTTAAATGAATCATGACATCAATTATTAATAATTTGATATATACTTTATTATGCACAAGAGACTAGGATGACATGACACTGTGGTTATCAAAACTGTACAACTATGCATTTCCACAAGGCTCTGAAATACTGAATGCAATATGAAATACAAATGGGATATTCAGACTGGCCACAGGTATTAGCAAGTAAATTTCTTCCATTCTTTGATTTAAAAAAAAAATCTGGCATTTGCATCTAAAAGAAATATACTTCTTTACTCAAAGGTGAGAATATTGTGTTTGGAACCGGCAGGACACGGCAGCAAAGATCTGATAACACTATGAACATCCCAACGAATGACAAACAACAACAGGGCACAACAGGCACCTCACACGAAGGGCTGCCAGCACAACCAACAGTACAGTCTTCTTGTGAAGCATGAGGTAGATATACATAACAGAGAGAACATACAGGAGAGGAATGGTTAGGAAAGAGCAGGGGCAAGGTTACAATCATCAACTACAGACATTTTGCAAAATCCATTTCCATGTGGACAATGTTACAAAAATAGCCTAACACAGAAAGATCTGATCTTGAAACACAAATGTAGTAATGTCCAAAACCAAATATTGTGAAAGGTTAGAGTTAGTGATTAGACGACACATGACAGAACAAGCAGTCTACTTTGGAGTTTAAGTATGCTCCTAATAGCTTTTACAGGCAGAAGGTCCATTTTAAGCCCAATCCTCCCATTCTTACATAAGAAGTTCCTTCGTAGTTGATTCCACCATGCTGAAATTAACCACTGACTCCATCCATGCAAACCCCTGCTTTAACACCCTCTGCTGGGACAGGACAGTCTCACTGGCCTTCCAGCCCCCACAGGGCTCTGCCCTGTGAGTCCAGTGTGGTGAAACCACGAGGGACAGAGGTGGGAACCAGTGCCTCATTGGTCATGCCATCAGGAGCTGTGACTCCACACACTGAGACTGGCAGTGGAGACAAATGGCTGCTATAAAAACACAGCCTGGAGGGGCAGCAGGCTCTGAGCTGAGGGCAGCTTAAAAGCTGCTGCAAAGTACTACACATTTCTGTAATAAAGTTATTCACTGGGAATGCTTGTGTGGTTCTCTCTCTTTATTGAAGCAGAAATGGCTCTTCCATCTGCTAAGCAATCATGTGCCATTTTGGTAAATACCAACAGACAATTAACTCAGGTGTATTAAAATTGCTGAATTAAATAGCTGAGTATACCAAGTTCAGTTGTATATAAAACTGTATTTTATATACAAGTCAACAAATCAAATCTTTGACCTTTCTATATTTTTGGTTTATCCAATGGTAAATAAAAATCTGTAAATTATTCTAAAATTGGATTAAATTTTTTATAAAAATTGAAAATGCAGCATGTTTCTCTCAAAAATATACAATTATCTATTTTACACAGAATTTTTCAACCTGTCCATCCCAACAACCAAATCTAATACTTCCTATGAGAAACTACTTAATAAAATATCTGAGAAAGGAAAGGGTTAAAACAGGGAAAGGAATTTACAAAATACATAAATTTCACAGTAATTGAAATTAAACATTTCATATAGAGTAACTTACATTTATCTAAAACATTTAAATATATCTTTATACAGAAATTTAATGTAGTAAAATATAGCTATGATTGAAGTTAAAGACTCTAGTCTTCTTTGAAGACATCTTTAAAGACTTTACACATAGAATATGCTTTAACAATACATTCTGCTGAAGGTTAGGCAAAGCGCTTTCTTTTCAACCACACAGGTAGCACATTCATCCTCCCGACGCCTCGGAGCAGAGCCAGTCCTGCACACCCCTCTGCACGGGGGTAACCACACTTAGCTGACACCCTGTCCCTGTCACCAGCACTGCTCACTGGCCTGGTAACATCAAATATTTTTGCATGTGTAACTCTAAGCCCCCGCTGCCTGCACAGACACTGAGACCAGCCCTGGTGTACAGAATCGAGCGTGTGCTGCCAATAGAGAGGACAAGGTGTGCAGTTACCCGTTTGCATAGGTGTCTGCAGGACTGGTAACAGAATTGATTTAAAGTGAGTAACACCCTGCCTGATCCTGGGCACTTAAATCTATTGCATACGTTGCACTTGGACCATCCTGGCATCAGCAAGGCACAAGTGTAGAATCAGCAAGAAATCTGCAGCTCAGACTTCAGGGCAGACTATCACTCAAGTGTAATGAAGTCCCTTCCTCTCTTGCAGAACACAGGTAACCTTCACTACAACTAATGAAAGTTATTAATCTCAATTTCAGAGGAAAACAATGCTCTTTCTTCCTCAAAGAAGGATCAGTAGAACACATTACAAAGTGGCGAGTAACAGTCAAACAATTACATGTTAAAAGTGTCTTTTTATGCTTTTCATTTTGCATAAATTGAAGGTCAAGATAAGGCAATGACACTAAAAAATAGCGACAATTAGTACCCTTCTGTCATTTCTGTATTCTGATACTACTTTGGGACTATCCAATCATAACGTTCATTCAACAGCAAACAACTGCACAACTATTTTCAGAGAACAGCAAATAACAGGCACTACTACATTCCTTGTGCCCTCAAACTCATCTCTTATTTCAAAGACAATTTATGCGAGCTAGAAGATTAGAACCAAATCAATTTCTTTATCTCCTCTATCTACCTATTATAAACTGACAAGAGTTTTTAATTTTATAAATATATATTTATGGATTATATGTTTATGTATGGAAGGAATGCTGTGCTAATCTCCAATTGGTAGAGTGGTTAGGCTGTGTATACCTCGATATGTATCTATTTGCATAAAGCAATCACCATTAAAGGTACACACCCATCTATGTTAGTGCACAAGACCATTCTTTGTCTTAATGTTTGTGTGTGCCTGTATTTGGTATAGCAGATCAAAAAATCTCTTCTAAAAGAGCTTTGGCCCATAAAACAAGAGAGGGAATGTTAGAGTGTGCTCTTTTCCAATTACCAAAGCAATGAGTATTAGAACAAAAATACCTGGAACAAACCTGAAGCTGCAAACAAGCAAATGAGATGCTGTAGCTGTAAGCTGAACAAAACAAAGATTATTCAAAAGAGGCTAAATGTAGCTGAAAAATAAAATGTTATTTACCAAGGAGATCTGACATTGATGCTTTCTTGCACAGACAAACAGAAATCCTTTGACCTAAGATCATCTTTGTTCTGCTTATCTTATGTAGTGATAGGACAAGGAGAAATGGCTTTAAACTGAAATAGGGCATGTTCAGAATACACACTAGGAAAAAACTCTTTACTGTGAGGGTGGTGAGGCACTGAACAGGTTGCCCAGAGAAGTTGTGGATATCCCATCTCTAGAAGTATCCTAAGGCACATTGGATGGGGCTTGAGCAACCTGGTCTAGTGGAAGGTGTCCCTGCCCATGGCAGAGGGTTGGAACTAGATCTTTCAGGTCCCTTCCAACCCAAACCATTCTGTGATTCTATGACTGAATTCCCTTAATGAATACCTTGTGTCAAAGAAAAGGTTCAGGGAAAGGAAAACATCATATAGACAAAGCAGCATTTTTCCAAACTGGCATAGATTTCACATTGAGGGCCCACAGACCCCTAGAACAGGTTGCAGTACTGTAAAATTAGTAGCTTTGTCACATGTAGCATAACATGCTAACAAGATCCAACAGGCTGTGTTCACCCATGCATTGTGTGCTCCTATACACACTCACACACACAGTGGCTTCCCCAAAAGAAAATCAGTCTTTTTTTTTTTTTTTTTTTCCCCCCGTAGACAAACCCCTCCTCATTTTTTCCAGACGCAACGGAACCGATCCTTTAGACGCTGAGGAGCTGCTGCCCGCTGTCCCGGAGCCGGCGCTGTGCCCGGCCGTGTCCCGGTTAGGGGGCGCTGCTGCTGGAGCAGGGGGTGCTCTGCGTGCTGCCGATGCTGTGCGCGGCGCTGCTGTTCTCCGAGGCTGGCGGCGACGTGGGCACCTGCTGCCTTCCCGCCGTTTCCCCTGAGGGACAGGCAAGGGGAAAAGTGGCGTCAGGAGAAGGGAAACTGAAAATGTTGCCACAGAAAACAACAACCCATTTCTCCCCAGTCTTTCTGTTCTGGAAGTCTCTTTTCCCATGTAATTAATATATTGGGTAACAGACCTTAATTGGAGTAACACTGAAAATGTTACTAGACTTTGGCACCTAAGCATTGCTGTGCACATGGGGAAAATAATAGCACTGTTTCCTTGAGCATTTTACAAGCAGCTAATGGAAACTGCCAAGATCAACATGGTCTATCTTCTGTTGTCAGCTGTCACTCAAATTGGGTCCTATTACACAACTCAGACACTTTATAGCTTTGCTGTTTCCAGGAAAAAGGCCAGGAAATGTAGGCTTTAGTTTTAATGCCAGTTTATAGAGCAGCATATTTACTAGAAGTGTAGCTCAAGACGGTGTCCTTCAATCAGCTGGATACCACATCCTGAGACACAGCCAGTTTTCTACAGGTAGAAAAACATCAGGCTATCCTGAAAGCTTTACTTGATTTACTCCTAATACAACATACAGGAAGTTTTCCTATAGCTACCACAGTATATGCAGTACTTACAACCTGTAGTGAGAACATGTCTCACCATTTCTTGTTAACTGTTTACTGACAATAAATTAAAACCCCTTCACTATTTAGATTGCCAAATCAAGCACTTGGGGTCTCCTCACACCTTTCTGCACCTGTGGCTGGGATTGAAGGGAAAAATCCAGTTGTCAACTGAGCACAAAAATAGTAATTATGCCATTTAATGCCTAAAAGATCATAATAAGGCGACATAGGAAACCACAACTGCGGCTTTTTTTTGAAGTTACAGTGCTCAAGTCTGTAACCTTAGCAATATCACCAAATAGTCTCTTCAAAACAGATGGCAAGACTTAAGTTTATATAATGTGCACTGTAGCTGCCCCCTCCCTTGAGCTCATCTCCAGGATGTGAACCTGTGATCTCAGAGCAGTAAGTCACACTGCTGCAGCCTGAGCTGCAGACCTGCTGTGGCAGCCAGCACCAGCATGGCTGCTTTCCCAGAGAAGGAGCAAGACGGAAATGATTTGCGGGATCATGGGCAGAGCAATTAGGAAAAATCAGAGGCTAGTACATCCCCTGCCTCATGAGCCTATGGTGATGCAGCTCTCCTGTTCCATGTTATCCTATGTTACCCAAAACCTGATGCTACGGGTCAGGTCTGCACACTCCAATTTTTCTTTCATGTTCAGGATTTGGTAGATATCCCACTCCCCAGTGACTGCTTCAGCGACAGGCTGGAGGCACAGCCTGCATCCAGAGGCTTACAGTGCAAGGACAAGCCAGCTTCCTCCCACAGGAGCTGCTCTGGCACATCCCCATGCCCTGTGTGCTGCTGCCCAGCTGCCAGAGGCCGAGCTTCTCGGAATGCGGCTCCAGAGGAAATGCGCCTTTAACGCTTTGTGTCTCAGGCCACAGAATATCCTTCTGCAGGCTGCTCAGAGGTCTGCTACAAACCAACAAGGGAGGTCTGAGGATTTCTCACAGCAGAGGTTGCAAGTGCTCTGTGTAATGGAGACCAGCAGATTTGCTGCTAGTTCAAGCCACAGCCACAGCTGAAGTGCACTTAAGGCCCCACAACACACAGCTCTTGCCTTACACCCCACTGCTTCAGGAATGGGGAGGAAAGAAGGGACAGGACAGGACAGAAAAAACCAACAAACTAAACCACTAAACCACACTGCCCAGGAGGCCAAATAAACTTTTAAAAAGAGGGTGAGGATCTCGTTTTTAAATTCAGCATTCAGTCTAGCATTTTACTCTTGTGAGCAGATTTTCAGTCTGTTTTTCCTAGCATAAGAAGCAACTATTGTAGCTCATCCATGAGCCATGGATTTCTGCTCATAGGCAGCAGGTCAGAATCTAGCCCGAGTCATCTGTAAATGAATCAAGTTTCAGCTTTAAGTTGCTTTGGAAAGGGCTTTGTAACCCCCCAGAATAAACAGTATCAAATCAAAGTACGTGTCATCGTGCTGTAGAGGCTTTCATAAGCCTTGTTTGGATGTTTCTTCCCCTCCTGACTTGCTCCCTTCTCCTCCTGTTGTTTGTGTACATGTCTTCCTTCCTTTTGTACTACAGGATATATTTATAAAGGCAGCGATAAGCAAATTCCCTTTCATTAAACTAAACAAGTGAACACAAAGAGCAGCAGGCAGCGAGGGGGGCTGCAGACCCCAGCCCCGCCGCAGCAGCTCCGGCAGCAGAGGAAGCGCGGCCGCTGGGCTCCCCCGGCGGGGCCCCCGCCTCTCCCTGCAGCTCTGCTGTCACCCATTTTACAAACCACATGGTTTACACACAGCTCTGGTCAGCCTCAGCACACCAGTACAATCTGTATGCATTTAAGCATAAATTCATTTATAAGCCAAACACATGTTGTTTTTATTTTATGGCAAAGCGAAAGCGCAGTGCGGCAGTCCCGGCAAGCCCAATGGCTCACACTCCCCTCCTGGCTCCTCTGGAAAGTATCCTGGGAGGCATCCTCGGTTCTGTTTGGGTTGGAAGACCCCTTCCTTCCACTGTAACGGCCTCTGCAGCACCTCATTTCTAGAGCACATCAGCTGCTCTGATGCACCACAATCACTTCTTGAACAACAACAAATTCTCAATGTTCTCAAGAAAAAAGAAAATCAAATCACAGTAATGTTATGAACACACAGCCTAGCAACTACATCTGGACTGGCTGATTTTTCCTGTACTTTATTTTCTCAACACCTAGCTAAACCATAGCAAAGCTTTTTTTAAAAGAGTATTCAAGAAAGTGATGTAAAGAAATGTAAACGATCACTGAAGAGGCATTCTCCATCTGTCTTTTTCATGTAAACAGCTTCATGTATCTCATGTTACCGAACCAAAACTGCTCAGAATGGACACATCTCATCTATTGACAGTAAACAAGCTTTTACCCATCTGAATGCGACAACACGCACTTTATTATTCACACTTAGGAAAGCTGCCAGCTGTACTCCCTGTCCAGGAAGTCTGAATGTTTGCTTTTCTATCTCCATTTGCCAAATATAATTGGTTGCTATGTCAGTTTACTTTAAATCAGAACCCATAAAAAAGGGAGAAGTGGGGGAGGAGGGACGCTTTTAACTTCTCCGATTTTGGAACACTTTATCCTCTTAACTTGCAACACCGCCTGAAGAAGGGAAGCGCGCTTCCTAAGAGAGCGCAGGGACGGATGTTTTCTTTAACACACTTTACAAGGTTTAACAGTCTCATTAACTCATCAGGCTTGTGCCTGTCTCTCCTAAACATACCCAATGATCCCTGCTAAGACACCTATTACATTGATACATATTTATATGGTTAAATTATGAAGAGTTTCTGCATTCATGCACACTGCAAAACGTTTGCTTCTTAACAAGACCCCTAGACAAATGAGGTTAATTGTGGCAAATGTCTGGTATTTCCCTTAGCTCTTGGGTCCTCTCCAGGCAGCACCAACACCTTTCATGCCCTTTAACTGACTAGAGAAAGGATCAAAAGTACTGAGTATTTTTGCAGACAAGTCAGCTAAAATTTCTCCTCTGTTATTCTGATATTAGCTTTCCCTCTCTCTTCTCTTCCTGCCAATGTATCATAGGACATCTCTACTCCATGTCGAATTGTTTCAGAAAAACTAGAATTTTCTAAAGCACAGCTGTGATGCTTTGGCAGAAATTTTGCATGACTGAAACTAGCAAAAGCCCTACATGACAACATAGCAATCTTGCTCCGTATCTGGAGATTAAATTCTACCTATTTTGTAGTTCCTTTCTGCTATCACTTGCTTGAGGTTTTAATGCTAATGGCCTATCAAGAGGAACAAAAGAGCTCATTCAGGTAACACTTTCTTTGGTAGCAGCAGAGACACTGATAAAAGTGTATCAGCAAATCTTACTACTGGCAAAAAGGTGGCCTTTTCCTGCATTGCACACAGCACTAGCACATAGCAACAAAAATAACTTCCTTCACACATCCCAAGCTGCCATTCTCTACCAGCAGTAGCTTTTATCTGTGCTCTGAGTATCAGCAAAACAGAGTTTTAGAATGAACTCATATTTTCCAACCTTTCGTCTAAACCACGTGTTGGAAACCCAGTTTTACAACAAAAGATGAGATTTCAGAAAACGATTCAGCAATGCATAAATTCTCTAAAGGCAAATGACAGCCACTCTGTTGATGAAATTTAGATTATCGTTTTTTTTCTTCCCCTCCTCAAGTTAATAAAGGCCTGCAGCAAGCTCTAAAATGTTTCCATTGCAGCTGGATTATCTTGTCTGCCACAGCAGTTGTCCTCTAAGAGACTGTGCCTGCCAGAGCCTTTGCTGCACTCTGTTCCAAGTTATGCTTTGTAGATACAAGACACTATGCACATCACATGCACAGGAACATAGGTGCACTTTCACAATCCTTTCTGTGATTCTCTAATCTGATGAGTTACAGTGTCTCCTTTCTTTCTTATATTAATTTTTTACTTTTTGTCTGCCCTCTTTCTCCACTTATTTTCATTTCTCAAACACAAAGCCAGAGCAGCTGCCCTCTCCACTATTTGCATGTGGTCACCATGACTGATGTACTTCACTAATATAATTCTTTTAATGGGATTGGTCCAAGTTCTACTGTTGCTGAAGGATTTATCATGTTGCCTTCCCAGTGTTCCTTGAATACTGACACACAATGCGTGCTACAGATGGTTCTGTATGTGAATACAGATTGAACCTCCACAAATGCAGGACCAAAGGTATTTTTGTTAATAAAGGTAACCAATATGAGAATTATTTAACTTCCCATTTACTCACTGAAACAGCACTTACCTTTCTTCCACAATGTTTCAGTACTTATATGAGACAAAATTATACAATTTATATATATTATCACAACCTTTAAATTTTCCATGTTCACTTCAATTCCAAACAAGTTTCATACACAGCTGATGCACTGAGAAGTATTAAATTGCTTATACAAAATTGTTGCACTGCCAACTGGAAAAAACGCCATAGTTTTTATTTCCAAATTAACATAAGCTCCTAGGTCATAATATTTACAGAAGCTCTGACCCAACAGGGCTGGATTCTCACTCCTAAATAGCTTCCATGAAGTTTCAGATGCCAGAAAAGAAAACCCCTGCAGTGGGCTACAGGCAAATTCCAGTGCTCCAGAGCTGCACAGGCTTGGAGCAATTTACCTCACATTTTTCCCACCTCCCAGATCTTGGTAGGGTCTTTTGAGGCCAAAAGTGGAAGTAGTTGGGAGCCCAGAATACTCCAAGGATCCTGAGACGCCCCATAACCCACAAGCAGCCAAGGTCACATGATAGAAATCAAGGCTCCATCAGTGTCTAGTCCTTGTCTGGGGCATGCAACAGAAAGCTACCCAAATGCCCTCTTCTTTCAGTTCAGTATTCCATTTTTGCTAATTTAGTTTGGCATGGGAAAACCTTCTAAGGAGACACTGGAAAATTATCTGTGCACAAAGGCTACACCAATTCAGACATATTCCTAAGTATTTTGTTGGACACAATTAAGATTACATGTGACTTCCTAGTAATTGAAAATAGTAGTTGAAGAATGAAGGAATAAATAATTATAGCAAAAATTCTATGTAATCAAGACCCAAGAAAAATTTTCAAGTCTAGTTATACTCAGAATGTGTCTGTTTCAATACAGCATTCTCTTAACCATTTGGCCCACTTTTTGTATACATCAGCCTAACGTAGTAACTGCAAAAAAAAAAAACCATTTTAAAGTAGCATGGGA
>JAOTQP010001286.1:72497965-72548163 GCA_026413545.1 Cichladusa arquata | reverse complement strand
CCCGCAGTCTGTGACAAAATAATTTGCAAAATAAATCTGAGATTTTGTGGCCGTGTGGTCTGTCATAAGGTCCATTCCATGGTGTCTCTGCTGCTATCATGACAATAGATAGCTTCTCTACATTACTGAGTGCATCTGCCAGAACTCAGGGTCTTTCTTTGGACTACTGAAAAGATGAACCCTCCATCAATATTTGTGCAGGTAGCATACAGCCAGATGGGCAGAATTGCTCAGGAAAAACACACATCCATAAAGCAGTCCCCTAACTCCTACTGCTTTTAGCTAATTTTCTTCATACTCCTTTCATTAAATGTTGTGTCATCACAAGGTTGAAGTTAGCTAGAACTTCACGGATAAGCTGTGCTGATTCTTGCTGTAAGAGATCACACTTCCATAACTAAACTGTTCTTTATCAAGCTAATAATAGATACATGTAGACATATTGACACAGATTGAAATAAACATGTGAAGGAGTAGTGAAAGGAAATTTCAAGGCTGATACACAAGTATCTGCTGAGTGGTCAGGGGATTCAGCTTCCTGATCTGATAATCTGCATATTGTTCCCCAGGTGGCTTGGGCCTGCAGTCCCAAGTAGCTAAAGTACATGAGGAAGGAATTCAGGCTGAAAAGTTAGATGATTGCCATTCACTAAAACCAGAGAGAGAAAGGGGGTAAGGAAACACCTCAGAAAACATCATCAGTTGGTTCACCACTTGTAAATTTTACCTAAGGAAATATGAAATGTATCTGAAAATCAGTGATGCACAGAGGGCATGGGTGAATAATTTTTGGCCTTCCATTTAGGAATACTTTGCAGGAGGGTATGGGGTCGAGTGGTATTTTCCCAATCCTGATTTCTTCTATCACTTTTATAATGTTGCCACAAATAACCTGCGTAGAACTTCATCTAGCGTAAGGTGTAGTTTAAGGTAACATACACTAATTGCAGAAGCAAAAGATCTGATAAAGAAAATGGGTTTGTGTTTCAGGTCTTAGACTCTGACCTGAGGTTTCATTTTAATATGGACTGATTTGTTAGTCTTCAGAGCCCAACATCCTCTTCCGTTTGCACAAATGAGTTTTTTGAAAACATGTTAACTGCACAGTTGTCAGTCTGCTTTATGAACTCAGCCACAGTACTACCTCCATCAAGGGCCTCTTCTGGCTTAACTTTTTCCCCTCTCTATTGTATTTTTAATTTCTTCACCACAAGAGTTGAAGGCCTCTCTTCTCCCAGCATTAACTCATTAGTCTCAATCTTGGATTGTCCCCAAATGTTGATAACTTATTTTCCTTTCTCCCCAGTATTTCTTAAAGCCTTCTGCTGCAGTTAGAGCTTTGCCATCTGCCACCTTCCTGACATTGCAGTAGGGAACAACTGCTCTGAGTGATGTTTTCTGAGCCGTGATGAAAAGTGTGTCTGTGCTCCCATTTCTCACTGTGCTACTTTAACATGCTGCATTTTTTTTTTCTTCTGATCTATTACTGCCTGTCTTTAGTCGCTAACTGTGGTATCTTTCAGGTGAGACACTTACACTTTAAGTGTACTCATCTCATTGTCCCTTCTTCACTAATTTCACCCATTTTCCTTTTCCCCTACCAGTGACTAATAACTCACTTCTTTTCTACCTGCTGTTTCCACACTCCATAGTTTATTTATAATGTTTCTCACAATGTCTACCCACCCAAGACTCTTTCCAGGGCTGCAGGATAGTAGCTGCATCATGACTATTGAAACCTTTGTGGCTCTGAAGTTTCTGCTCTAATCTGCTGTTGGCTTGGGAAGAATCTTATCCTTACTCTTCCCAGATGTGTCTTTCTGTCACTGTTTTACCTTTATAAATTTTAAGCCATACATTGTCTCTCCTTATCCTACATGATCTTAGATAAAAGATACAGTTGTTCATAGTGACACTCGTGTATTCAAGAAGTAACAGCAGCACAAGTATTTTGCAGGTATTCACTATCGAGAACTGCTGCTAGAACATAAAGATTTTATTGCCTTTAAGGTTGGTGAGCAGAAAAATGGAGAAGAAACCACAAAGAAGTTTCCCACTAATACAAAACATCTTCAAGTAGCAGACAAAAATATATCAGAAGATATCTTTTAAACCTCCTTCCCTTGGTTCATGTTTTTTCTTTAACACTGAACTTACCTAATATCATCAAGTTAAGATTTTGCTAAATACATGTGAAATAGGGGTGATAGAATATTACCACAATAATTTTGGCAAAGAATTTTAAGTTACTCAATAGCCAAATTTTTCAACATTCATTTTCAGAAGTTAAAATTTAGTCAGTCCTTCCATGGAATAAAAATAAAATGAAAGTTATAAAAACATCAATAATATTAGCATCCCTTAAGCAGGAATGTAAATGAGATGTTCTTTACTCATCTCTTTATAAACAATTATATCTTATGCAAATTTATTCTTCAACAAAAAAGGGCAAGTAAGAATTCTTATGTGAAGGCTAAATGCAAAGATACCTAAATTTGACATCTGAAGCAATATTATCCCATGTGTAATGATGTGACATGGCTGGGATGTAGGCAGTGTACACCATGCTATAAGCCTAAAGACAAAATGGTTGAGGAAAAAATGACTGGAATGAATGGCTCTGCAACTGATAAGTATAAATAACCTTCCTTACATATACTAGAAAACAGGTGGAAGACTTGTTCCACTTTGGAATTAAATAAAATATTTTTCCCACTAACTTTCACTACCTACATACCAAAGTGAGAGAAAAAAAAGGCAGGCATGCAAGATTTTTTCTTCCTCAATTTTTCCTAAGAGCTGACCTGGCAATTTGCAATTTGAATCATAAGAATCTTTAAAAATAAAAAAATAAAAAAATAAAAAAGGAAAGTAAGCAAACTTAAACAATTGCAGCTCTGACATTGTTCCTGTCTCTTTCACCCTAACCCTACAGAAGAGAGAAAGAGAGAAAAAGAGAAAGAGAGAGAGAAAGAGAGAAAGAGAGAAAGAGAGAAAGAGAGAGAGAAAGAGAGAGAGAAAGAGAGAGAGAAAGAAAGAGAGAAAGAAAGAGAGAAAGAAAGAGAGAAAGAGAGAAAGAGAGAAAGAGAGAAAGAGAGAAAGAGAGAAAGAGAGAAAGAGAGAAAGAGAGAAAGAAAGAAAGAAAGAAAGAAAGAAAGAAAGAAAGAAAGAAAGAAAGAAAGAAAGAAAGAAAGAAAGAAAGAAAGAGAAAGAAAGAAAGAAAAAAAGAAAAAATGGGTAGGATTAGTAAAACAGCATTAAAATAAAAGAGGAAAAGTTTGGAAATGTTCACAGGCCGTTTTGAGACACAAACCAAATTAAAATGAACCAGTAATATTTACAGGTGAAAACACTGAGCTATTACCAATGCTTTGACTATTTTGAATAGTTTTATAGCTGCACAATTTCTAAAGATCTCAGAGTTTAGAATATGACTGAGGTAATTTACCTCCCAATATGACATTAAATTTAGCAGTTCTTAATGATCACATATAATCCATTTAATTCTGGTGAACTGCAGCAGTGTAAGTGAAAATTGATGGAAGACTGATATAATTATACCCTACCAATAACCAGATTATTTTAAGAGGCTGTCAAAAAGATTAAAATGTAAGAATTTTATAAAGCCATCCTGGAATAGTATTTAATAGGCATATTTCTTTGTTCAAATAAAGTGATTTTCTTCTTTTCTTAGTTCAAAGATAAAATTAAAAAACTATAAAATGAGCTAAACTTAATTAAATAACAAAGTGTTATCTACAAAAACAACATATATCATAGAATCATAGAGTCGTAGTATGGGGTCTTTTGGGTTGAATGAACTTTCAAAGATATAGTTCCAACCTCTCTGATTTGAAAAAGTGTCTTCAAACTGATCAAGTTAGTTAAAGCCCCACCCAACCTAACCTTGAACATTTCCAGGGATGAGGCATCTACAACCTCTCTGGACAACCTGTTCAAAAGTCCTCCTTTTATCTGGTATGAATCAATCCTATTGTAGTTTAAAATCTTTACTCCTCGTCCTGTAACTAAAGGACCTATTATTAGGCCACATCTCAAATCCTGTGTCCAGCTGTGGGCCTCTCACTCTGAGAAAGACATCAAAGTGCTGGAGGGTGTCTAGAGAGGGGCAAAAAAGCTAGTGAAGAGTCTGGAGCACAAGGCTGATAAGAGGCAGCTGAGGGATCTGGGGCTGTTTAGAAAAGGAGGCTCAGGGCGAACCTTCCCACTCTCTAGAACTCCCTAAAAGAAGATTGTAATAAGGTCAGTGTCAGTTTCTTCTCCCTGGTAGCAAGAGACAAGAGAAAATGGCCTCAAGTTGTGCAAGGGGAGATTTAGGTTGGATGTTAAAAAAAATTTCTTTGTGGCAAGGACTGTCAAGCATTGGAACAGGCTGCCCAGGAAAGTGGTTGAGTCACCATCCCTGGATTTGGATATGGGACTTGGGGGCAGTTTAGTGGCGAATGTGGTGTGGTACTAGGTTTATGGTTGGACTCGATGGTCTTAAAGGTCTTTTCAAGCCTTAATGGTTTTATTAATCCATGATTCTGTATACACTTGGAAAATCAAGTTGCTAAGACAGCTATGTGTGCTTCAACTGTATCAATTATTAGCTACTTCTTTCCTAAAATTAAATCCAGGTTCATGCTCTTCAATAAAAGTACCTTGAGTTTCAGTGATAATGCATGTCAAGTGGTCAAAAATCCCTTATGCTCCATCTGATTCTTATGCCTAAAAGCACCACTTGGCACTGAAATATAAAAATTCAAAACGAATGTGTAAACAACCAGTACTCTCACTCTATTATTCATGTTTACTAAAGTAACTTTCTCATTCTACTCTATAATGCCAGCCCATGGCTACTCTACCTCCAGAGAAAAGGTGATTGCCTTTGGACAAGTCAAAACAGAAAGTGGGAAGTATATGACAATTTAGTCAGTTGTGGTGTCCTGTAGGGTCATAAGTTGAATTTCACATCAAATCTCTCCTTGAGAAAAATGTCAGCCTATATGACTTACAGTAGCTGACAGATGAAATATGCAAATATATATAGAAATTACTAGAATCTGAAATGTTATTTGTGCTACAATCTCTTGCCTTAAGAACTAAAAAGTAATAATTAATATATTACAGTCATATAAAATGCATATTTCTTGTGTAAGATCAGGATTTTTTTCTAAAAACAATTAAATATTCAAATTTCTTAGCACTGTATGGATGCTAAACACTGAACAGGTTATCCCAACATTCGTTACATGATCTTCTCACCTTAAATAAAAATATCTGTATAGATGTGTGCCATAAGTATGACACAGTTCTAAGAAATAAAACTGGACACAGGAATTAAAGTTAAACAATTTTTAAAAATTCATTAGAAATATGCTTTATCTTTCAGTTACCTAGGTATGTTGGCTCACAGCACTTAAATGTAATACCCTAGAACACAGTTACTTTGATCACAGTTGCCAGTTTTTCTAGAAAAAATATAGTGACACATAATGAAAGACTTAATTCTCTAAATCTCTATTTATTGTTGTTTTTCAGGCTACTGTGATAAAACTTCAGCTCCTCACACAACTAGGAAGGAGGGGAAGAAGCAGAGGTACTGCTGATCTTTAAGATCTCAGGTACCATGATGGCCTAGACATGGATTACTTGCATAGCTAAAGACTACGATTTTATGGCAAAGTGGTTGAATAGTAAGTAGTTTATAAATAATAAGAAGTAGAGTATAAAAATGTAAAAAGTACTGAGCAAAAATAACATCATAATGAATAGTGTGTAAAACTATTTTTTTTTCCTACACATTATTTCAGTATTGTTGTGCATTACTAAGTGTAGACTAAAACAAATTGTGAACACACATAAAGTAGTTGGGATTGCCATAACTAAGGTCCTGCACTTGGGTCAGGGCAATCCCAAACACAAATACAGGCCAGGCAGAGATTGGGAGCAGCTCAGACAAGGTGGACATGGGGTTTGTGGTGAACAAAAAGCTGGACACGAGCCATCAATGTGGGCTTGCAGCTCAGAGAGGCAGCTCTGTCCTGGCTTGCAGCAAAGGATGTGGCCAGCAGGTCGAGGGAGGTGATTCTGCCCCGCTACTCTGTGCTCATGAAACTCCCCCTGGAGTGCTGTATTCAACTCTGGGGCTCCCAACACAAGGGCATGGATACTGGAGCAAATCCAAAGAGGAGTGACAAGGATGATCAGGGAACTGGAGCACTCCTGTGAGGATGAGTTGAGAGATTTGAGGCTGCTCTGCCTGAAGAAAAAAAGGCTTTAGGAGGACCTACTAGGAGCCTTCTGGCACCCGAAGATAGCCTACAAGAAAGTTGTAGAATGGATATTTTACGAGAGCATGTGTAAGAGGACAAGGGGCAATGGCTTCAAACTGGAAAAGGGTAGATTTAGATTAGATGTTATGAAAAATTCTTTTCCTGCATTGTGGTGAGGCTGTGGAACAGGTTGCCCAGAGAAGGTGAAGATGCCCATCCCAGGAAGTGTTCAAGGCCAGGCTGGATGGGGTTCTGAGCAATCAGTTCTAGTGAAAGATGCCCCTGTTCACAGTAGGGGGGTTGGAGCCAGATGATCTTTAAGGTCCCTTACAAAACACACCCTCCTATGTTTCTTTGATAAATATTATAGTGAGGTTTAGAGTGATTTGTGTAAGAATGGGTCATACTTCACTTATGATAAAAAGTGGAATTTGACATTTTCTTACAGTGGAACTAGGATATCTTTTGTGAATGCTAATGACTAGAGGGCTCATCGGTCATTACTAAATTAATTAAGACCTGGACAATTCTCAAATCTCTACAAATGTTAGCTGAAGTATGTAATAATCAAATGAGTGTATTTCAAACATTTTCCACAGGATCTGAACAAGTGTGATTTAATATTTTTCATCCATGATCTGGAAATAAGCATGAAAACCATCACTGGGAAGATTTATATGTGCCATAAAAGTTGGTGGAATGAGACGTAATGCAGAAAACGCAGTCAGAAAAAATCTGTCTGGATTATTTGATAAGTGATGCACTTAGATAGCATTTACTCTGTACAGCAATATTACAATTATAAATCTAGAAAGATGGAATGCAAGTCATACCTACTCAATGAATAACTGCTTCTTATATGGAGAATTTGTTTTCTTAGAAGGATTTGGAAAACGGGTTGATGCAGTTTGATGAGTTTATGGCTCTGGAGCCCATCTTCAGGATAAAATGTTACATTAATTTATTAGTAAACCATGAATTGTTAGCGACTGGTACAGCAGGATGGACTAGAACAAGCTTGGTGCATGCTAGAACAAGTAAATCACAATTATATGATACTTTTTTCTTCTATTTGGGATCATCTGAGGGGCCACGCATTTCTTTCCTTACCTTATCTAGTGTGACGTTTGCCATCTGTGACAAGGAGGTTTTCATCTAATTTGCACAGTTACCTTGCTACCAGTATTAGTGTCTGTGCAAATGCCTGTTTCTGATGGGTCTCATTCTGTCGGAAACCCTATTATAATGCATCCTGGGAATAAAATACAGAATAATATTACAATGCTTGAGTGTGCAGCGACAGTGATTCTGAAAAAAATGTAGACGTCGTAACAAACAAACCTGAATATGACATAGTAAAGACTTTGTGTGATAATATGATATTTAAAAAATGGAGAAGTTAGCTTCGTGAGTAGGGATCTATTGACCTACTGATGACCCGCATACATGCATCTTTGGAATGGATTTTGGGACATCATGTTTTTCCAGTCTCCTTAGTTGAAAAGAGTTGGAAAAAGGTGATGTATAAAAGTGCCATGAAAATGAGTCTCTAAGCAAATAAACTTTTCATTCAAGGCTGGGCAGAAAACAGTTTCTAACTCTTAACATATCTACGAAGAAAGTGTGCTAGAGTATTACAATATTTCACTTATCAGAAAAAACTTTTCAAAAGCTTATTTTCAGAAATGACTGTTTGCACTTGTGGACTATTTCCCCCAAATAATAGCTCTCGTTTCAAGGTCATGTCTTTTTAACACATCCTGGGTAGCCATGACCTCAATACTGTTTTTGAATTTAGAATTTGTATGCTGCAAATGATGTAAATGCTCTAAAAGGGTCTTTTTAAATATTCCCCAGCTGTGTTGTTTAAGGAAGTCATATCTACAAGTCATTGGCCATTTATTTTGGGTGAATTCACATAGGCAAGATTTCTTTCTTTCCTTTTTATTTATTTTTTTTTTTTTAAACTCCATCTGTTCACATAGATTCCACAGATTGTGCTTGTGGTTCTGGCTGTCATAGAACAAGGAGGCTTAGCAAGTACAGCTAATACACTTTAAAAGTAGTTTGAAAGTGATTTAAGAACATGGAGAAATGTGTAGGCTCCAGGCAATCTCGTACCTTAGAGAATGCACCCATCCCAGAGCTGTAAACTCCAATAAATCATATTGTGAACATACTGTAAACATTTTCAGTGTTCCAGCTGGCAAAATGTATTTTCATGCACGCAACACACACCCTGTTCCAGAGTGATTTTTTTGTTTTCACCAAAAGGACACAATTACTTTGTAAACAATGTTTAGGTTCTGTGTTGCATTCTATGTCTTCACTTAAAATACAATAGTGCACTTTTGCCAGCATTACATCATCTTCAGCTGAAGAACATATTATTAACAACTAGAAAAAAATATGTACAGAGGGGCAGTTAAAACATGATATAAACAAACAGTAAAAACCTGTTCCATTTAAGGTCGGATTTAGTTAGCAGTGGTATGAACATAAATGAGAATTATTATTTATAAAGATCTCTGTAGTTCAAAGGTTCAAGTCTTCTCAGTGAAAAGATCCAGATGATACAGATGTTCTTTCTTTGTTGGTAGCAGTGATGCAAAATGGAGCTTCATAGCTTCTATTACCTCTTGAATAAAATTTAATTGGTGAGTGACTTTTGATTTTGATTCATTATTTAAAGATGCTGACACATATAGGGTTTTGTAAGTTTAGGCACATATATTAGAAACAAGATAAATGATGAAATGAATGTGCATTAGAAATTGCAATGCTATAATTAAGTCAAAGGGAAAATAAATCACAGGGACACAAATGCAGTTCACTTTGGTGCATAGAACTGAGTGAAGGAAAGAATAAGTTAGGGCCTCGGGGGCACTGTTAGCTCTTGCTACCCCTGCTTGGAAATGGAACCCATTTCAGCACTACTAGGGCCATCAGTCCCAGATAACATCACAGAAGGCAGCTGCGTTGTCAGTCATCGTTTACCCTAGGTAAATTCATGCTGACTGTTCCCAAGTACCTTATTTTCTTCTTTGTGCTCAGAAACCTGCTGCCAGAGGATTTGTTCCATGATTTACTCAGGGACAGAGTTTTGTGTAGTTCCCTGGATTTTTGATGTTAGAACATTTGTGTTTTCCAAACATCAGGGACACTGTCCACATCTCCATGACCTTAAAATGAAGATAGAAAGCACACTTGATAAGAAATCTGCCTGCTCTCTTAGTTCTGATGGATGTAGCCTGTTTGGCCCCTGAAATTGTATAGACTGATTTCGGAAAAATAATTTGTCCCTCAACCCTAACCTTCTACTGAAAGTTACCTTATTTGAACCTGCATCAAAGTGGAGAGGTCTTTAATGGTGGTACACGAGTTAAGTTTCCAATTCAGAGTTTGTAGTACTCCCAAATCACTACTCCTCAGTCACCCTGCTGCAGAACTTCTCTCAGTCCGGTCTACTGTGGGTGGTACTTACCTCACTGCAGAGAATCAGGCCTTCACATCACTATTCCTAATTTACTGTGCTATTCCTGAGTTCCCTGTACATGCTCCTTCTCTGTGGACCCTGGCAAAAACACCCTGAAAATACACTTTTATTACCTCCCTACTTCAAGGGATTTAACCTTTCTCCTCCACAGAAAATTTTTCAATCAACAGCAGAGCAGAGATTATGCTAGGAAGGTGTAATTCCTGACAAATGAGTAAATCTGGTGGCCAGGAATCCCACTGATTTTGAGCTTCCATACAATCTCTCATGGTCTGAAAGACATCATGATGGAAGACATTGATAAGAAAGATAAGAGGAACCCAACAGAGAACTGCCAGACAACTAGAAATCTTGCTTTTTTGTCTGTCACAGGCACCAGAGAGCTTAGCAGCTTGTCTTGGATTACTAGAAGCAAAGGTCTGCAAGGTGGGATTCAGATTACAGCATGAGAAAAAATGTAAATTACTTCTCTCAGTCTCTGCTTTGCCACAAATAGTGCAATCCTAGGCAGTACTTCCTCTCCAGCTTAATTGCACAGCCCCCAATAAGTGCTGTGACTTTGTCCTATCACTGTCATTTCTGCCTTGCTCTTCATGATATGCCCTTAGCCCTTGTGTTAGTTGTCAGTATCCTCTGCTGTCCTCTCATGATCTGTCATATCCAACTGAGCTGAACTTTACCTCTTAACTGGCCAGGTCTGGAAAAGAGTGCCATCTTGTACATCTGACCAGATTTCACAAAGTTGGATAGAGCTGTTTTTTATGAAAAACTAATTCTCATGTGAACAGGCATATAAGAATAGATACATAGGAAAAAATATATGCATGAGCTTATGTAGTAGAGGTACAAACAGGATACTCTGGAGATAGTGTATATGCATTTAAGCAAAGTTTTTCAGAAATTACTTGTTGTCCTCAGTAAATACAATTTAATTAATCGGCATCTACCCTTGATCCAAATATTGTGTGTCATCATCTTCAGTCAGGGATTCAATACTAAATCAGAGAAATGGTTTTCACAAACCCAAATACACAAACCCTATCTTTTTGAGATTTTATTGTTCTTTCTTTTCAGTGAATCATCAGTTTCATACTATGATTTCCATAAGAATATAAGACCCAAAGGATTTGCTTCCCTGTGCATCAGTTGCAAGACATTAGTTTGTCGATATTTGTGCCAAGCTTTAAAATATAACTGCCGGCTAATATAAGGTATGAGGCCATTAGAAATAATAATATTTGAGAAACAGTTTAATGTAAAAGTTATCGCCTGATCTTTACCTTAATCTAAACAATATAAAATATGCAAATCCTGTATTTTTGTTAGAAAATGTCAGCCAAAAATTTAAAAGTAAATTTGTTTAAAGTTAGATTAATACATATTTAATTGTACTGCAATATATGTTGAGCCCACTTAATGGAAAAGGTATTTTAAGTCTACTTTTTTCAAAGTGTTCAGATCTTACAACCGATTTCTCTTCAAATCCCTCATGCTCAGCATTTTGGTACAAGAGGATGTATTTAATGTCTTGTAGAGGAAAATATCAATACAGAACCCTAACTTTATGTGACCAGTTTTCAAACTTTCTTGGTATGACATATTAAATTTACTTAGAAATGTTCATTGGCCATCTGCAAATCCACAAGTGTACTATATTTCATAAGAAAATCTGTAGCTTTTTTTTCTATATAGCTGAGAAACACTACTTGCTAGTCACTTTAAATTTAATCATGAATTGCAGAGAAAGTATTTTGAAACTCTGTGATAACTTGCTGCCAAAATACTGTTTGCATTGACAATTTAATACAGGACAAAAATGATAGTTTTCTATTTAGGACCTGATCTAGATGGGAATTGCTTCCACAGTAGAGCTCACGAGGACTGTCAGGCAGCAGGTTATGTAGAATTGCCTATGAAATGAAAGTTTGAAAGGTAATACACCTTTGCCAAAAGATAATTGGACACTGTGCATAGGTTACTTCTCAAGGAGGAGGTTTTCATCTTATAAATAGCAGAAAACTACTGAGGCTTGATGATTTCATTAGTATAGTGAAGAACACTCTTAGTGTTTATCCAGCATGGATACTTATATTATCAAAGCATCATTACATCTGAGGATTTAGTTATTCTTTAAGTGTTTGAAGAGGTAAAATAAGCTTAAATGGAACAGACTTAGAAGCAGCCAAGTTTCCCCCTTTCTGGTCCCACAGAGAAGCATATAATAACCATCAAGCCTTGTCCAAAAGGTCCACCTTTTCAATACTGATGGAAAGCCAGATATGAATGTGTGTCCCCCCAGTTTAAATTGATAAATGAAACTATCAGTCAATTATAAGAAGGTAAGATGCTTCTATTTTTTTAAATTTGCTTGTTGTTCTTTGTTTGTTTGTATGTTTGTTTGAATAGTTCCCAGGTAATCAATTAAAAATGAAAAGTTTAGTTAATTAGAGAGAAGGAACTAAGCCTTTGTTGCCTCCAGAACCAATGATCAGATGAAGACTGCACTCTGTCCTGCCTGTTGGGATATTGCTTGATGGGATTTTCCCACAACATCCATGGAGTTTGGAATTTTGATTAAAAGTTTTCTGGTTCTTTTCCCATTATATCTCAAAAGTGAGCTCTCTTGAATAGATTACTTCTCAAACAATAGCAGAATATGGCAGTATATGAGACAGTATTCTGGAGAGAATATCCTGCATCTCTAAATCATCTTATCTGAATTCTCATAATTGATATTCATCATATTCCATTTTTGAATCAGGAATAATCACTGACTGTGCATTACTTGTCTGCTCCAAAAATGGAGTGCATAAGGGCTGCCTCTGATATCACAGGGCTGAGGCTGACATAGCAAACTGGCAAGGAAATGGCTGATGTGCTGTGGCCATGGAAGTTCCCAAAACCAAAGTCTTTTTATGCGCAAAGCTACTTTTAATGTGTCTTGAGATTTCTTCATCAATCATGATCATTTAAATGTAGGCTTTAAATTAAGATTCTAAATGAAATTGTACAATCCAGTAAATGAATATATGGAATTAAATATGTAATATATACTGTGTGGAATATAAAGCATAGTGGAAATTATTAAAAATTTGCATACAACATCCAGATGAAATGTAAACTGAAAAGAAAGAGCACAATTAATTAACTCTAAAGAGTAAGGAAATAGCTTCTAAAATATAGAATGTATGCCTTGTTGTAATAAAGCCAGTTTCACTCATGCAATACAGTTGGAGTCAATACGTCTACATTAACAATAATCCCTCTACACTCAGGGATATTATAGCACATAGCTTGGAAAATTTTAACTATTAATGAAAGGCAGATTCTTGGTAATAAAACATGTTGAAGCATTTTATCAAGGATTCTGACACACTGATTTTCTCCAGAAATGTAAAATATTGGGAATTTTTGTTCTGCATCCAAAAAAAAAAAGAATTATTTCAGATAACTTATATTACTTATACTGTGACTCAGTCTAGGTATAGTAAGTTTTTATGATGCTCTAAAAAACTCAAGAAGTCTCTTGCAATCTTGTTTTCAGTGTTTATTAAATTATCAGAATAAAACTAAAAAGTGGTGTGACATCTTGATATTACAACAATATTTAATATTCTTTAACTTTTTTTTTTCATGCAGTAGTTACAGAACAGTATTACTTCATATTTTATTTTTCCCCAGGCAATTTTAATTCTAGATAAGGTAGCTAATCTTTCTCCACAGGTTATTTTCTTTAAGTTTCTGTATGTAAATCCTGTTATTTTCTTGAAATTAGGCTTAATGTATAATTTTGACTTTACTAGACTAAGACCCAGTCCTTGAAAGGAAAAGATTTAATATGTTTTCTCACCTCTGGCATTTGAAAGTATGTCTTACATATGTCAGATATTAAGAAATGTAATCTCAGAACTTTGTAAGTATAGCTCTTCTTTTAATATTCTGATAAAATCCAGTAATGCAGTCAAATGTGCCAGTAAATAGAGAAACTATTAGTACCCATAGGATTTTATTTGTAATGTAAAAAAAAAAAACATTTAATATTCATTTTTATCAGTGAGGCAGTGTCAGGCCGATGCATGTTTGATAGAATTCCATATAAATCAGTTAGTTTCTCAGATTTTAAATGCCCCGAACAAGATCACAGTATCATACGCTATAATCTAACACATTTTTAAATAAGTTGAATTACAATATGAATAATAAAATTATGTGGGTTTTTTCCTTCAAATTTTACACCTTGGAAGCTATGTGATTATCATGAACTTATAGCTAGAGACTCATTCAACACTTTTCCAGTCAATTCAATTCTGTCTGATTTTTGCACCTAATGGAGATGTTAAGTTTTTTGTCACATTGTCATATACTTGTATCTCTCATCTGACAGCCACATGAGACTCTACAAGCTGAATAACTCTGAAAATACTTGAATAGTACATTTTTAAAACTTTCACGAAACACCCACTGTCTTTAGGGAATAATTTCATTCTTTCCCATTAGTTGCTAAAGGAAGTGCCTGAACTGCATAGGAGACATGATAAGTTGGGGGGAAAAAATCCCCTTTTCAGTATCTTTTAGATTGTATTTGTTTTGTTGATTCTTCATAAGTAACCTAGAGTAGTAAAATTGCAAAATTGAATTGCAAAGTTAATGACGATACACCTGAAGCCTATGCAGTGCCTCACTAGTTGTTGCTAAACAGAAATTGATGGTATTTAATATATTTGTTTCATTGTTATATACTTGATACACAGCGAGTGATAAGAAAAAAAACTGAAAAAAACAGAAATTATAATTTTATGGACTTTTTTAGCATCATATGAAATTTTCAGGAGCTGGCTCAAAATATGCGCAAAGTTCACCTTCATTTTTTTAGGTTATGTGTAAGTGCCAGAAGAAGAAAAGATATTTTTGAACATAAGCAATTCATACAAAAGTTGAGAGGCAACATTTAAAAAAAAATTACTCTGAATATCTTGTAAAGATAGCTATGTGGGCTTCATGTCTTTTTTGCTTTGTCTTGTTTAGATTTTTTTAATCATAATGTGGATATACTGAGTAACTTTCAGGCATGTTTATCTTTTAGGGTTACAGTAGAGAGAATATAAATATTTAATGTCTACCTTCTGAAAAAGATTACTATTAGTTGGTCACTCATGTGTTAATCTCCTGTTTAGGGCAAACTGCTACAAATTAAATCCTGGCATTTTTTAAATTATAATTTATGAGTTCCCCATACTTGTAGATCAGAGTTGGCCACAGCAGCATTCAGACAAGCTTGCCCTCCTTTACAGAGCTGGCCATCCCTCCACCATGACAAAAGCATTCCTGAGTGTAATGAAACTCTTCAATTTTGTTATGAATTTTAACCTTAAATATCCTTTTTTTCTTCCCCCTAAAATTTTGGATATATATTTTTTAGTTTCAGTCTCTATTAATTTGAAAACAGGATTTCCTGAATAATCATATCAATGCTCTCTGCCTGGTAGTTATGCTGATTTCAGTTAGCAGTTCATGGAACATGAGCAAAATCTGGCAAATTGTCATGGACATCGTGCAAGCCCTCAATGCTGTGAGTGTGACACTTTTCTTGATCCCTATTTTAAAGCGATCCTGGAGTTGACTGTTGAGTTTCAGTCTGTTAAGGAAAGTGTCCTGTCTGATTTAGGCCTTCTATATGGATTTTGTTCCTCCAGCGGCGATGAGAGTGGATTTTGCTTTAATTTTCTTCGCAAATAACAATGGAATTAGAAGTTACTTGGGTGGATCTATTCACTTTTGGATGAACTGTCTGCAGTCTCATAGCTTTAGATATTAGTTGCATTATTTGCATTCTTACAAATAATAGATCATGAAGAGCATGAAATCAAGAACAACAAAAGTGCCCAATGTTAAAGCCTGCACTGAGAGGAAGAAAATCCTGTGGTGATGATGTTAAGCATAATGAATAATATGTTAATGTTGCAAGATATGACTGTTCTTGCCTTTAAAACTTTGGCTAGTGAGTGCCAGCTGGCATACAGTGCACAGATTAGACTGGGATGAGCAACATTGTTCACAAATATTCCAGTCTCTTCTATTTCTAATATATGCAGAACCCACTTGGGAATCACTTAAAGAAGAATTAAAATTTTAGAAGGAAAAAAATCTTACAAGTTTATGATTTTTAAGTACTCAAGACAGCAGATACAGTAAAAAAAGCATGCTGATGCATTGATGACTGGGGAAAAAAGCAGATTCAGTGTAGAATGGACTTGCAAATTCACAAAATTATGCAGCTAGTAGGAAAAAAAAAAGATTTTATGATCAAAACTGGTAGCTTTCATCAGACAGCTCTGCAAGGAGTGTAAGACATGCTATAACACTGCTCTCAGAGTTGTAAATCCTTATATTTACTATGTTGTTGAGTCTAATTTGCCTATTTGCCTGTCCATAGAGTTTGATTCTTGCCAAAACCACTCCTCCGCTCTTTGTTGCTAGAAACAAACCACATCTGTCTCTGGGTGTCAGCTCAGTCCTTGAGAGCTGTATACCAATGAGGAAGAATAAAAAGCCCTTGCAATATTTAGAAGCAGGCTCTGTTCATTCAACTTAGAAGCCCGAGAGATGTAATTACAAAGCAGGTGATCGACTGCTATGTATGCTGATCTTTAATCAACACATACTCGAAGCTAGAAACCCATAGTACAGGGAAACTATTAGTTAATTTAAGAGCGAAAGGAAAAATCAAATGGGAATATGTTAAGAGCAGCCTGAAAACTCATTACTGTGCTGGCATTTCGTGCCAGTAAAGCACACATTTATTTAGAAACTATATGATAATTTTACAAAAACAAATTGTTGAAAAGGTTAAAATGTCAATCACCAACTAGAAGCATTTTAAATAAAAAACAGTTTTAATTTTAATTTTATATTTATTAACCACTTTTCCTTCCTTTTTTAGGACTATTAATTTAGAAATATGAAAAAAAAGACATTTTAGCCAGAAAGCCCTGGCATTCAGTGATTCTATGTCAATTAACTCCACTAAGTAAAATTTTTCCTAATTTGTACCAGTTTGAGAAAAGAGGAACTTAGTCCCATTTTAGATGAAAATAAACATTGAGTAGTCATAGAAAAATGTGACAGAGTTCAATGCTTCCCTGAGTTCTTTCCTTTATCATTGACAACACAGTAAAAAATCCAGGCCTGCTTTGACCACATTATAATTTAATTAACCTAATTAATTAGTCTGTATGAAATATGATTATGTAATTGGACACTTTCCCTTCCCAGGAAAAGGTGGATTTTCCCCTTGTAAACATGCCTAGCTCCACAAGGAGCAATACTTGGTGCATAAGGTGGGAAAAGTTCAAGTTAAATACTACTTGTTGTGCTCAAAATCTAACTTTTATGTACGTATTTGTTAAATTTCTTTGATTGTTCTTGAAACTAGAGGCAACAAAAAGGGAAAAAGTTTAACAGAATAATAAAAATAAGCAAAGGAAATTGACAAACATATAAAATGAAGGTTAAAAGCAATTTCTGCTTGTACTTAGCTGGAGAATTTTAGACATATTATGGCTTCAGAAATAAATTTCATTTCTCTATCCTGTTAGTTGTCTGTTTGGATCACAGTGACTTTTCATTTCACAATATCAAGTAACTGAGCCACAAAAAATAACAGAAATTTTGAGAATACCTTCATGTGTTTAAAATATTATAAAACCTTTTTTTAAATAAAAAATCAACACATGGGGGAAAAATGTACACATATACGGTTCTATATGAAAAAGTTTTAGACTCGTCAGAAGATCAGTTGAAATGTTAATTCTATACTTTTTCTTAAATGCATAACTTCTGTTTATAAATGGTTATGATAGTTTGAACTGGCTTTAAGATAGTGTTGTGCTATCATTTAAAGAAAATAGTGGGAAATTGTAAGGGTGTAGTATGTTTACACCTGGTAACTTCCTTCGCTTCAGACAGCACTTAGGGAAGCAAGTGTTTGGCTACTCTTCTGGAAAGCGTTTTTTGCCCTTGTCCCCTCAAATCCCAAGGTGTGTGCAAGATATGATTAAAGTGTTTTCTTCTGTGACTGTAGCCTGATAACCCTAATTTTTTCCTGCCTTCTGTGGGCAGTCAAGAACTCCAGGGAGGATTGAAACCTGCTTGGTGAGAGATTCTGATTTGATACTTGCTGGATCCTGACCCATGATAATGAAGAGCTCATGTAATAATGTTCCACTGATATAAAACATTGCTCTAAACATTACATGAAGTTCTTTCTATAGTGTTATTTATTGTGTTAGCTGTGTCTTTTTTCTCAGCCCCTCCCCTGCACCATTTTTGTCTATAGATATTTAACAAGATGAGGAGCAAAAGCAGAATCTCTTAACAGATCTTGACCAAAAGGAGTCTATTTAGTTTTAAACATTGAGTCTGTCAGAAAGAAAAGCAGTTAGAGGGGTAGCAGTGGCTGGTAAAGAAATGCAATAGAAAGTCTACATGAAGCGAGACAGAAGAAAATTATATAGAGTAAAAGCATTATATTTCAACAGGAGGGCTCTGCTGCAGTACAAGCAGCTAAATGATAGATTAGTGTGAGTAAATGTAAATACACATTTCTGCATTCAGTTATTGAACTGGCTTCAGTAAATACACACCTCTTGTAACCTCCATGAGGAATATATAGAAATTGGATTCTTCATGAGCAATGAAACCACATTAGTGGGCAATATTTTAGCCGTTAATGTCAATAAAACTACACCCATTCTGCTCAAGGAATACATGTCTGACAGGGCAGCTTCCCTGAGTGAATTCAATTGTATATAAGATTTTTTACTATTTAACATATTTTTCTTTCAGCCCATCCCTTCTGAATGCCAAGTAAGCTTACAGAAATATTTTGCTCTGTGGTGTGATATTAAGGAAGAAGCTGATCTTTTCCAATTTACTGATGTACTTAATAATATCTTTCACTGCTAACTGTGTTTATGAGTTCCTTAAATGCACTTTCAGGTCTTGATTCAACAAGGTACTTAGAAACAAGCCTATATTTGAGCATGAGTGCTAAAATCAATGGAATGACTTAAGCATATATATTGTCAGTTCAAGCATCTTGCTGATTTGGAATGTCAAGCGAATTAGAAGCAGATGGCGGCATATATCTCATTTGGTGGTTAGCAGGGAGGAAAGCATGTAAACTGCACAGCAGGTTTAAGGCTTTGGAGAACCTGAATAGGGCTGTCTTGCAAGTTTTCTTTCCAATTTAGGTCAAAGAGTATTCTCTTACAGAAAGTCTAGATGGGCTGTGGCATTACAGACTTTGATATATCTAAATCAGTCTGGTGTATGTCGTCACATAACTTAAAATTTCAGTTTTGGAAGAGAGTCATAGCTTTTATCCTCCTTCTCCCATATCTGGTGTTTCACACTACATTTGCCTGGAGATATGTGAATTCATACTAGGCAGCCTTATGTTCCATATTGGATATAGATTATGTGTTTATATCCAAAGAACAAAAAAATTGCAAATTAGAGTATCTCAGTGAATGCAGGGATTTCTAATTAAAAGCAAGATTAAAAATAATTGAAAAGCTACTTAAATGTGCATTAGGAAAAAGGCAGGTAATGGTTTGTTGTTTTCCCATCTCCTTTCCTTCTTGGTATGCAACAAGATTAATACTCAATTTTGCTTTCTCTTACATTAGAACACGGCTTCTTTGGGCATATTTAATATTGATTTTTTTCTGGTTTTTCCTCCATCTTCTCTATTATGTTTTTCTTTCCCATCGCTTATTTCAACATGCAATAAAATTGAGAAAGCTCTATCTGAAAGTGTTTATAAACACTGGTTCCCTTTAATAAGTCCAATTAATATGTCTTGTACACAATGTCAAATTAAAAAAAATCACTGAAGTTCTTATAAATAAAGCTTATAAGCAGCAGGAAAGGGCAGTGAGCTGCTTAATTCATAAGCCCCTTTTGCTTTTTTTCCTTATTTCTATTCACCATAAAATTCAACTGGAAGTGTGAGTGAATGTTAACAAAATATTTCTTTGTAGTACTATTTTGCATTACAGGATGAGATTTCAGGACTAACTTTATTTCTTTTCTTTCTTGACATGTGATAGTCTTTGCCACACAATTTTATCATACTCATCCCTGCTTGCTCAAAAGAGCATTTCTACAATGGCTATTGGCAGAAAACTGTGGAGGTTTTTTTTTATTTTTCTTCTTTTTTTTTTTTTTTTTCCTTTTTTGCATTATTGTTAAGGTAGGTTGAAAGAAAAAGAAGAGCACACCTTACTCTAAAAGTGTATATTCACTCTCTCTCTCTTGTTTTTTAGTCATATAGAAATTAGTAATATATTTTCAGGTTTTATTCTTTATTACATTTTAGCAAAAAAAGAAAAAAATCCTGGTGCCTAACAAAAAAGAATACTTACAACAGAAATAAAAGGATAATGTCATACATACTTTTGGAAATGTACTTTAGGATTGTTTTATTAGGTAAGTTTCTCAGGCTCAAGTGAATTGTAGTGTATCATACTGATTAAGTCAGTCTTCAGTTATCATTAATACTCTCTGCAAGATGATTTTCAACTCGGAGGATCTGTGATATATCAGGAGAAAAAAGAAAGGTCATTCCATATTTCAATTTATTTTTTCTTTTTAAAAAAGCAAATTTCTTCAATGGGCAAACTTTACTACAGTCTTGACCAATCGTGTGTACACTTGAAAGGAAAATCTCTTTAAAGAATTAAAAAAAATGTTAAGTATCCACTAAGTACCCACAAACTCGAAAAATGTTCAGCAAAGAGCATATTACAGAAACCTATCTGTGATTTCCTCAAGGTGTAATCAAAATGCATCTTTGCCTTAACAGAGGAAAATTAAGGAATGGTGGCAAAATATTATCAAAAAGACAATTCCACAAGTTGGGAGTGGAAAAATTAAACAGGATGACATTCACAAAATTTCCACAGAAATAGAGCCAATAGTCTTTCTTTCGAACAGAAGTTCATTTGTGGCCCAAAAAAGAAAAAGAGTGGCCACAGGATAAGGGTTTTTTTAAGAACACAATGATTTTCCCATTTATGCTTGGAAGAATCTGAAGGCAAGTGAACAAACTAGAATAAAGGTGCTTTTCAACAACCTAGTTCCAGATATTGCAGGTTGATTTAGATTAAAATATGTAAGACAGAGAGTTGACTTTGCCTGTGGGGACGGTTATCCTAAAGAAGTGAGATGTTTTCTCATATAGACAGACCTAAGGCATAGTCAGATTTTTGGAAACAGCAGGGGCCTTTTGCAATGACACTAACTCTCTCCCCTGATGCTGAAACTGAACAGGTCTGCTAGTATAGGGACAGATGGCCAGCATGAACAGTTCAAGAAAAAACAGTTTGGAGAATGAGATTTGCCTTAAGCTTTCCAGGTCATGCTACTATTATTTGGGGTAGGATTTGAGTGCCTTTTCCATTTCCATTACCAAAAGCTTGGGAATGCATACTGCTTAACAGTCTACCATAGATAGGCTCAGCCACAAACTTGTGGTTGCACTATGTATCTGCTTTTATGACAGAATACTTTTGGACAGTGATACTTGGAGAGTTAACCCAGGCACAGTCATGTGCCCACTCTCATGCATGCACATAATAGTATTGAGACACTAGAGAATTAAGTACTTGTGATGAATAAATGTATGGCAAAAGATAATTCATATACATTCTATGTTTGTTTCTCTTCAATCTGCTGGGAGAGAAGATCCTATAACTTATATAACTTGCAGTGATAAGTCAGTAGGCAAAAGCATATGTTGTGAGTTATTAAATTTTAGTATGATTTTTCTGTGCATTAGCTTCTCCTCAAATCCTGCATGCATCCATGTATGCATGCTCCCACCTCATAGCACCTCAGAATAAATATTATCTGCTTCACCTCTTCTTTGTGCTTTCTCAAAGTAGTTGATGGATAGGCTGCTGTTTGCTTTACTAATTTGAGACGTTGCAATATATTTTTGTGATTAACAGAATATCTGATGCACTGTAAATTCAGCTTTTCTGAGGAAACTTTGTCTTGAAATGCAGGAATTTGTGATAATTGAATGAGAACTGATATTTAAAAATTAAAACCACCAAGAAATGGCTAAAGCAGGACAGTCTGAGAAACTGAGGAAGATGCTAGTATTTGCCTGATCAAGAAAGTACCAATTATCTTAATGACCTGCAGAGATTGCTGGTACTGCTAGTTCACACTTTTAAGCAGGGAAGGGAAGAGAAATGAAATTAAAACTGAAATAAGAGTCAAAGCAAGCATTTACTGTTGAAGATATCTTGGTGAAGTAGGATCTTGTTCACACTCAGTTTAATTGCAACACAGTACACCCTAAAATAGCATTATAAACAACAGCATCTAGGGACATTAACATCCACATTCATAAATTGTAGGGAAATTTCTGCTCAACTTTTTGAAAAAAAAAAAAATTATTTGTATTAGAATTCATATGTATCTTTGGTTGCCTTTTCCTTCAATTACGAACACGAATGGAACTGCGGGAATAGATGAACATATATACAGGCTTGTTTCCATTTTACCCATATTTAATGGTGACACACTTCTGACCAAGTACAGTTAAAAGAATCAGTTAGAAGGCCAAACATTTCCTGTAGGGAATGGGTCCATAGACACGGTAGACCAAGCTTTAATGAATTTCAGTTTGGGTCTCATTGGTGAGGAATATCTGTGACAAAAAGGATGTTGAATGGTTGCAAATTGTCTGAGAATAGTATAAAAATTGTCTCAGGGACACTATATGTCTACCAAGAATATAGCATTTCTGTCCCTATTGCAATTAAACAGAAAAATGACACTGCTCCTTGATCTGCTTGGAAATTATTCTGCTAAAAAGGCCTGCATTTTTCAGTTCCTCCCCAATATAACTACACTGCACAGTTGTGTTTGATGACTGTTGCAACTGAATACATAGATTGTCATATCTGAGAGAAAATTAGATACCGCTATGAGAGAAGTGTTAAAGATCAATAAATCAGAACAGCTTCAGGCTTCAAATCCACCCTTTACTGGATTGGATACATTGCCAAATGGCTGTCAATCATTATCACTGCGTCTACAAAACAACTGATGTCTATAATTTACCCAAACTTGCTGGCATACAATTCCATGAAACATTGGAAGTATAGTTAGAAATGATGACTGTGGCCCTTCACAAGGTCAATGTGATGAAGCGTTAGGTTTTGTTGATAAGGGAAGTCAGAATCTAAATAGAAGCCCTTTTCCATCCTTGCTGTGGCAGCCCCATTCCCAAAAGAAAATCATAGAATCATTTAGGTTGGAAGAGATGCCTAAGATCACTGAGTCCAACCATTAATGCAGCATGGTCGAGTCCACCACTGAACCATGTTCCTAAATCCCATATTTATAAATCTTTAAGATGCCTCCAGGGATGGTGACACAACCACTTTCCTGGGGAACCTGTTCCAGTGATTGACAAACCTGCCTGTGAAGACTTTTTCCATAGTATCTAATATAAACCTACTCTTCTGCAGCTTGGGGCAATTTCCTCCAAACACTTGCTACTGACACTTGCCTTGCTACAGCCTCCTCTCAGGTAGCTGTAGAGAGTGATAAGGTCTCTCCTGAGGCTCCTTTTCTTTGGGCTAAACAATCCCAGCTCCCTAGCAGCTCCTCACAAAACCTGTGCTACAGACACTTGTGCACCAGTGTTTGAGGTGAGGCCTCACAGTGCTGAGGACAAGTGGATTATCACTGCTCTAGCCCTTCTGGCCACAATAATTCTGATCACTGTGGCCTCCTTGTCTACTTGGGCACACACTGGGTCATACTAAGCTGGCTTTTGACCAACACAGCAGATCCTTTTCTACTGGGCAGCTTTCCAGCCACTCTTCCCCAAGCCTGTAACATTGCATGAGTTTGTGACACAAGCACAAACTCAGCACTTGGCCCTGTTAAAACTCGAACAAATAGTCTAATTCCATTGATCCAGCCTGTCCACATTCCTCTCCAGAACCTTCCTATCCTCTAGCAGATCAACACTCCTGTCCAAGCAGGTGTCATCTGCAAACTCAGAGAGGGTTCCCTTGATACTCTCTATCAGATCATTGCTAAAAGTATTAAGCAGAACTGGCCCCAATACAAAGCCCTAGGGAACAAAGGGGGTGATTTAATCTGTCTCTGACATTCCAATTTTGTAGTCAATACTTGTTCAGGTTCCCTTATTCTTCAGTATTCTTCTGGTGCAATGGAACCTTTGAGGGACTAGCAGGAAGTAATGGATGAAATTCCTTAGAAGCTTGATACTATTTAATATCTTTATAAAGGATCTGGATGACAGAGGTGAAAGAACCCCACTTATGTCAGCTTGGAGGGGGTTCAGGAGCCACTAAGGGCAACATCAAAACAACAGAAGTGATGGAGAATCTTAAATATGAGGGAAGGTCAAAGGAATTAGATTTGTTCAGCCTAGAAAGGAAAAATGTATATTTGGTGTGACTTATCATATCCTTCCAGTACTTTAATGAAATAGAGAAGATGGATGTGTTCCTTTCACAAAAATGAGGTGACAGGATGAGAGGATATGCTCACAAGCTGTTTCAGGGAAAATCTCTCTGAATATCAGATAAAAATCCCTTTGCTGCGGGAGGAGTTAAACAATGGCAGCCCAGAAATGTAATGGTATCTTTGTCATTGGAAACATTTAGCTTGGTGAGTCCTCAGATAATCTAAGGCTCTACTTTCAACAGGAAGTTGGATCAGATGGTCTCCAGGGGGCCCTTCCAAACTAGACTTTTCTGATTATAGGATTCTGGTGTCTTTCCTGCTTCTTTTGCAAGGTTGTTCTAATTCTACCATAGACCCTTCCGGCTTGTTCTGCAGAACTGTGTTAGTTTTCCAAGCTATCTTCCCTGACTGCAGATTTCATGTCTTGCATGTCTTTTCTTCACCCTATTTGTGTAACTGTGCCATGAGTCTCTCTTGGCCTCTTTGCAGTTATGCCTCAGCTGTGTTAAAAAACTCTATTTTTGGTATTAGAGTGCTGTAAACCGCTTGCACACCATCATCAATTGTGCACTTCTCACTGGATTACAGACAGCAAATATTAATTGTCTCTCATTTAGTATATAAATATTTTGTTCATGCTCTGCTTTATACGTATCACTTAACGTGCCTGTAATCACTGTAGGACAAAAGGATTTAAGGACAATATAAATAATTCTCCCAGATTTAGGAGCTCTGAAGTGCTGCAGCAGATGTTAAGATGGGAAGCAATTAATTTGAGGGTGGGGGGAGGATACTGACAATCCAAAAGATGCATGAATTGCAGGGTAAAGGAAAAATTTCTTTGTGCTGAAATAGCACAACTGTTACCTTAATTTTCCTAGGACTAATGGGCATACCTTCTTATTAGGAACTGAATATATATATTTTGCCCTCATTATCAGGGAAATTGCTAACACGAAAACTTAGTGGACTGTTAGGTAAAAAACTAGCTCTCTGGAAATGTCTTGTGATGACAGGCCCTCATATGAAGAGATTATTAAAATGGTGGGCAGGTGAATAAAGGGAGTTCATGAGAACCTCTTGACCAGATAGAAACAAAAATGAACCATGACCTGCACTCTGTGAGTTATTGTCAGACAGCTCTCAGATGAATTAATACACTGAAACCTAATTAAACCACAATCCTTTTATCTTGTCATTTTCTCTCAAGTCTGGGACAAGTGGAAGTCTTCATAAATCTGAAAGATTATAGACCAATTAATATGCACACAAGCTGCATATTCTGTAATGGGAATAGAGTTAATCAAACATAAATTTCCTTTTGGAGACTGAGAGTAACATTAAAATATTTGTCCCAACTCTTGTCTTATTTGTGCTGATTTCTCAGCAGTGTGATATTACTGATTCCAGTGGTGTAAGCCGAGACAAGTTTTTGTGTTTCGTCACAATAATTTAAAGTATATGGAGCTGATTGTTCTTCTCCATTAGTCAATAGAAATTTAATGTAGAAACCTAGAGTGAGTAGGATGCCTGATTAATTTTTCTCAGAATTCTTCTATTCTATTAAACTTATTATAGACCACATAGTTAAACTTTGTATTACTTCCAATAGTTTTGTCTCATTAGTTATTTGACCATGAAGAATGCCTATAAGGACCATATTTTGTTTACATTTCCAATTATTTCATGACATTTATGACAATAATAGCAGTTTTATTACAAAATATACTAAATTTTTTTACTATAAGATTGAACAGAATGGTATGGGTCAGATTCATGCTTTGCCAAACCAACAGCTTTGTTTTTGACAGATGTTTTCTGCAGCAGATGTTCAGTTAAGAGTACAGCAGCACAGAGTGCAAATATGCAGACATTGTCCTGGCTTCCATTGATTTATAGCTTATTGAATTTCTGCTTTCCAAATGGTGCCTTTTATTTCTAGGCTGAGTAGTTTGCTTTTATTCTCGTGAATTTTAATAATAAAGCTAAACAATTTTAGAAACCTTATTAAAACTTTTTTTGTATCCACAATGTCTCCCAGAAGTTATGCCCTCTGAAGCACAACCTTTTGTCACTTTTTATTTTGAAACTTTGACCAAGTTAATCTGACATTTCTTCATTCTTGTCCTAGATGTGTAACCAAGTAAATGTGATTTTTGACACTATTCACAGAAGCCCTCCAGTCCCAGGGTGCTTTTGGGGTGCAAGTCTGTACTCTGTGGGGCTGTCCTTGTCCCAGTTCAGGTCCAGGTGATGCTGTCTAACTTGGCTGCCTGCAGGTGAGTGGCTTTTACCTCCCCAGGGCACAGTAGAGATGTGAGATACTGACAGAGATATAGGCTGTGCAGAGGAAATGCATAAAAATAAACTTAAATGGGCCTAAAACTGCCACAGAAAGGATCCCCTTCATGAGCATCAGAGTCCTCTTATTGAAGCCCTGAGCATGCCTCCTCTTGTCCCAAGGGAGAATGAAACTGTCCAGCTGAACACTCGGAGGGATGCCCTAGGGGTGAATACTAACACTGAGGAAGAGAGCAACAGTAGGACAGTGAGGAGTTTCTTGCCATCCCATTTTTAACTGTTATATTAGCAAAGCTTGTTTGTAGCAATTAACAGTTTGGGTCTATCAGACTATTTTTTTTTTTTTTTTTTTTTTTTTTTTTTTTTTTTTTTTTTTATAAATAACAAAGCATATTTAGGCTCACTCTTGTGTTTATCTGTCTTTTGCCTGTAACAAGATGTAAGATATTTCACAATCAGATAGTGACTGACTTTGTGCAAGCCACTCTGGACCAGTAAGTTCTGTAAGTTCTGTAACTTTGTGAAATTTTAATGTCATGTTTCATAAGCAGCAGAAACTTATGCAGAATTTTAAAAATACATTAATGAAAGCTTGTGCTTCCAATTCACTTACAGTATTGAAAATCCCATCTCTAAATCAGGGGACTTTTCAAGCACTTTAAAGTGTTCATCTGACACTCAGTACAGTTTAATGGATTTTAATGGATTTTAAAATTTCTCCTGTTAAGTGAACTATGAAATAGTTTTTACAAATATGCAGAATAATGTCAAACAAGAACTAATGTCAACTAATGACCTAAGCAAGAACTTACTATAAATTAATTTTAAAAAACCCCAAACCGAAACACTGAAGCAAAAATAAAAAACCTAAAACTACCATGGTTTATTATTTATGAAAACAAATGTTCTTCTGAAATGTAGTGCCATGTTGGTTCTTTTCTAAATAATTCAGCACAGATCGAGAGATATGCTATATTCTGTTCCTGCTGCCTTAAGTTATACACTCATGCATTGTATTGAATATATTTTTTTTATCTGATAGGGTATTGGAATATGTTTTACTTTCGGACTAAGATTCTGAAAGACCAGTATTTTTCATTTCACTGTGCAAAAAAGAAATAATTTTATTGATTTTCACTTTTGCCTTAGCTCCCTCATAATAATTGTTTTCTTCAGACTCCTGTGTGTTTATGGATGTGATTGCTACAGAGGGCCTCCAGTACATTAAGTGATACAACCAATCCAGATGAGAAGAGTATCCTGCATGGTAAATGTCTGAGTAACATTAAATATGCTTGCAGTGTTCTCCAAAGATATGTTGGAAAAGGTGAGTAGGAGCAACTAGATGGAAGCCATTTTCATGCCATCACATTAAGAACTAAGACTTCATTTTGGGAGCCTCAAGACCTGTAATGAGAAGTTCTTTGCTTGTCATAGTCTATCTTTTTCCTCTCATATCAACATATGTACAATAATTTGTAGACTGTGAGTGCACTCTCCCATATCAATCACTAAAGCAGTAAAAGGGAAACACCACAGGAATGGTAAAAATGGTAATTGTCCAGGAGCTTTTTTCTCTTTTTGTAAACTTATTAGAGGACATTTTACTAAAAATGTATTGAAATACAATTACTTAAAGCATTCTCTCAAAAGTAAATAACACACTGCTTTTTGTTTGTTTTTAATGCTCAGCTTTAACTTCCAGTGAAGAAAATGTACCCTGTTTTGTTACGAATACACAATGATTTTTTTTTTGGAAATTTTACCTTGATACTCCTTATAGGAGAAGGAATGGTCAGAATAATGGTCTGTATAAATCAGAGAACCATACCAACATATTTTTAGCTGCTGCAGAGGAAGTTGATTTGGTTCACCCAGCACCACTTCAACAAATTTCAAAAAGATCACATTTTATAATGGGAAGGGTCATCTGACAGTGTGGAACAGCTGGGGAAAGGATTTAATCTCACATTTTTGTGACCATGTAAGAGCTTACACATCATTTGCATTTCTAGCATGTCATTTCAATTTCTTTCCAAATACCCTAGCACTGTCATATGCAGATAAGAAGGTGGGAAGAGACTGCAGTGCTGTTCTTCCCTGGCAGTAAGAACTTCCTCAGTGCAGCTGACATTATGGGAAAAATGAGAAATATTTTCTATTCTCCTTCTACAAAAACTGCACATAATATAGAGAGGACATATATGCTATAAATATGCACCTATAAATATGCACATGGGAAGATCACCACTGGAGCAACAGAGAGATTACAGTGGAGATATAAACCTGAAAAATATGGACAGCACCCTGCTTTTCGGATCTGTTGAGCTGTGTAACTATTTACCAAGTGCTGGTATCAGATGGATACAAAATTTAATAATTTAAAGAGGTCCATGCTCCAATCAACAGAAAAGTGAACGACAGTCATGATGCTGACTGCACATGTGGACTGCAAATGTTGATTCATGTTGCAAAGTAAAGAGAGTAAAACAAAACGTGGGAAGGGTCTGCTATTTGTTGCTGTCCTGAAGTCCTTAACAGCTGCAAATGATCCATGTGTTGAATAAATCTCTAAGTGAACAAATAATATTTTAGTTAAATATGTATTCTGAATATGTAAAAAAAATAGAAAATAATCTAATTTTGTTTGCTGACAAGTTTCAGCATATACTTCAAAATGATTGTTTCAGTTCAGTTCCAAATTCAGTAAAAATATTTCAGTACAGCCTGGAAATAAATATTTTTCAAATGTTTAATTTATTAACATTTTCTATTAGAATGAAATTTACAGGAAATATTCAGAAATTTTAGTTTACCTTTTAAATAAATTGTATTTTAATCCCATCCCTGCAGCTCAGAGAGTCTGATGTCGGTCCATGGGAATCCTTTTAATATGAATTTGATGTCAAGCTTCAAAGAAGCATTATAAAGCTGATAAAAGGTGAATTCCAAGCCAGAGGACATTTCACCCATGCTTAATTTTATACTGGCCTTTTATCTAAAGTCAGACATCTTTTTGGACTTCAACATTGCTTGCTCTGTGGTTTCCTTTATTCAAAAACTCACTGTGACAAATTTATTGGGTACTCACAGGCAATATTGGGATCATGGTAGATACACAAAAGTAAAAAAAATTAAAATACATTCAGATTCTCTCATGCTTCAGGAACAACTTTGCCATCCCTAACAACAAGTAACCTGGGGTATAAAGATTTTAGCTGCCCATCAGCCCAAGCTCCTATTCCCAGCCAGTGATACCAGGAAAGCAATTTTTCCCAAGGCTCAGATGAGAGCAAAGCAACCCTAAGTGGCACAGTCTCATAGTTCCTGCTTATTTCAGAATTTGGAAGGAGCTCAGGTGCATAACTTAGCCTCTTACAGTGGCAAGAATAGGGAAAGAAGATTGCCCAGTTAAATAGTTCATTATTGATCCAAAGATCTTCATGTCTGTCTACACCACTGTCAAAGAGTCTGTGATATTCAGTAACACAACAGCAATTTTTAGCTGTAATACTGATTTTCTGACTGTTCAGTCTGGAGGAACTGATAAATGCAACAGAATTCAGTGCATTTTAAATGCACAAAACTAGAAAATGCAAGTCAATCTGGAAAGTTAGGTTCTGTATCTCTTACATTTACTATGTGAATATAGTAAATTATTTGATGTTATAGTCTTGGTCCCTTGTCTATATAATCTCCCTAATTCACAAAAACAATGATTATAAAATTTTAATATTTAATTTATTAATTGCAATTCTGTTATATGGATAATTCTTGTAGAAAAATTAATGTAAAAACTAGCAATTCTGTGTTCAGAATAGGGGTTGAATACTGTGCAGTAACTGATCCTTCACACAGGAATGGAGCTGAATGGGACTATCTGGTCATTAACCAAGTGCAGTCCTTCCTCTGCAAGAATTACATAAAATAATATGGAATGAGGTACAGTGTAATTACATATCTGAAGAATTATCATAATGACACACACAGGGGTATCAATTTTTTATTTAATTTTATTAAATTGCTTTGCAGACAATCCATATTCTAGGATTCTCTTATTTGTGAATGATTTTGACTTCATGACTTCATGACATTATTGTGTAATAAATTCTCAGTGGGAGGGAATACTAGATGATATGGTAAACCACATATATTAAACTAACTCCTTTATGTATTTACTTCCTCTGAAGAATAATAAGCAAATTTTTCCATTATTAAGACTTCATTAGAAGTTCCTAAATGACTTTTTTTTTTTTTTTTTTTTTTTTTTTTTTTCAGAGAAGAGGAGGGAAAGTAACTAAAATTAAATTTGGGGACACAAGTACCAGGTTGAAGTAGCTATTTTACATTTATCTGCTGTTGATGTCACTGTTTTGCATTTTGCTCAGTCAGCAATAAGTTTCTTTTAAGCCTTGCTTTAGTCTTTAACTAATACTAGTTTTCAAAAAGTAAATTTTTTGCTGAAAGATTTATTAGGGAAAATATTTTGACTTAAAAATACAGGAGAAATGTTTTTCATGCCACACAATATATAGAAGATAGCCTTGAGGAAGCCTTGTTCTGAAAAACAGGTTTTTTTCAAATATTTAGGTTTGCTTTATTTAAGAAATGTTGTCCTGTGTGTACCAGCAGAATAAAGGGGAAGTGTAAGTCAAAACCTGAAAAGTCCCTTTTGGTATGGCAACTTTTCCTTGCAAGTTTGTGATGCAGTCTGCAGTCAGGAGACAATAAAGGTAATATTTATGTTCTTCTGGATGCTGATGTCTTATCTTAATGGGTTAAAATGCATTTGAATGGTCCTGTCCTGCCTCTAGAGTAACAAAATAAATTTGACTGACACAGAAAGTATGAGAAATATCTTTCTTCAGTCTATTCCAAAACAAAATGGTTTTTAACTCTTCCATGACTTCTTTTGGATTGTCTGAGGAGGAAGTGCTGAGATTTGTTTCAAGGAGGGGAGGGTCCTGGTGACTGGTGCAGGACCACATCTGTGGCATACTTAGAGGTATGAAGTGATTAATTTGTTCCATTTTCCATGTTTATTTTGATTTTTTTATCAAAATAGGAATCTATTTTTATCACTAAATTTTTTGCAAAAATCTAAATCTGATCTCTGCTCTACTGCTGAGTGTTGCTTCTTCCTTATCTTTCTCTGAAAAGCTAAGAAAAAGGAGAGACATAACTATTGATCTTATTTCTGGATAACATGGGAAGTTTATGTAGGGGGAAAACCAAAGGAACAGGTAGGATTTGCACACATTTTCAGAGAGACAGGGAAACAACTTCTCTCATAGCTCAGGAACAGCCCAGTATCTGTGGGCCTGATTGTCCTGTTTCGTTTTTCCTCATGGAAAATGTGAGAAGATTGGGAAAACAGAAATACGTTCTGCCTGTTTCTTCTTGCACATTGTTCTTGTAAACCAAGGGATCAAATGAAAAAATCTCCCTGCTCTGTCCTCAAGGACTCACTTAACAGAAAAAGGTCACAGGGACACAACTGGTAAAGTTCTCTAATTCCTTCTCTCTTCCCTAGAGTAATTTGCCTGAAAGTCCACACAGCAGAAGGAGGAGGGAATTGATATTCATAGAAAATTTAGCTGCTGAGACCTGACAGTAAAAAAGCTTGGTTCTGAAGAAACAAAACAGAACCACTCAAGAAGGATATGAGCTTAGCCAGGCAGATGAACCATGTGTCTGGATCATCCTGGCTGTGCAAGCTGAGGAACAACTTTGTACCAGTACCCACCACTGTGATGCTTCAGATCTTGATTTGGTGACTCTCCCCTTTGCATTAGGTAGGATGCTTATTTTTAGCTGCATTTTATGAGTTTTTAATGTTTTGCTTATGTTCATCTTGTTAGAGTCAGCAGCAGTAGCTGTCTCTTCATTGTATTCCCCAAGTGTTTTCCTCCATGCATTTCATGTTTTATTTCACCTTTTGATAATCTAGATTGGAAGGAAGAAGTTTCAGGAGAGATGAGAATAGAGGATGTCACATCCCAAAGGAGGTGAAATGCTGTCTCCAAAGAGGGAAAAGGCACTAGATGTTTAAATTTTAGAGAAATAAAAAAAATCAAAGAAGGTTGTAATGTATGGCCCAGAAATTAAGAGAAGGTGATAAAAAAAGATTTTTTTATGTCATCCAAGCCTCTCTTTTATTTTTTTTGTTTTATTAAACTGACATATTTTTATTATTTGAGGGAAATCATGGTCTTCATGGTGATATCACTCTCTCTGTTTACTCACTGTATATTTGCATGTGAATTGTAAAAAGCAAAATGTTTGCATTTCTGATGCTCTCTTTTCTATTTCTACAGTCACACTGTGTCACTTCCAAAGTATTACTCAGAGGTTCCTGTTTGTCTTTTCTGACTTCAGAATAAAATCTTTGCTCTTAACAACATTTTCTAGGGGAGTTCTATTAGTTGTATATTGAAAAATACATTCTTGTTGGTTATGGTAGTAAGGAATTAAGAAGTTGATCACAAAACAGATGAGAGGATGGAGCAGATTCCCTTGATATGATTGAGCTTTAATGTTTCTAGACCAAGACTGACAACAAATCATGATTGTCTTTGGGGAGGAAAAAGCAATCGGCCTGGGGGAAGAAAAAATAGGAAAATTGTTTTTTCCACCCTTTGGTAAATAGTGCCTGGAACAGAGAATAGACAATGATACACCATTAACACTATGAATGTTCTGAAAATGCTTGCTTATTTTTCATAAGCATACAGGACAAATCACTCTCCTCTCTAATACCTATATTGTCAAAGATTTAAGATTGCTCCTCTCTATATGTGTAGGCATGTGTGCATTTGCACAGGTACATTTTATGTAAAATTATGAAATGTAAATCCATTAAATTTTTTCACAAATACTTCCTCAGTCAGTTGTAATGCAGAATTTCCTCTCTTGGTGCACAACAGTGTTATTAGAATAGATGTAAAAGAATGGTAAACAAATCAAGGAAATATTCTTTCTTTATTCCATGCATCTTTTTTTTTGACATAATAGTCATATGTGCATTCTTAGTTGAAGTCCTTTAGCAAGTGCAATACCAATGCAATAGGTGTTCACCAGAAAAACTATACACTGGAATGAACACCAAGCACAATTTTTCTTGTCCTTACTCTGATTTCTCTGAGGAACCAAGGGATTATCCACTATCATGGACAGCAGATGTCCATGTTGGGTGGAGCCTAGGAACTGCAGGGCAGTGGTGGGCTTTTGTTCATAGTCACAGAAAAAAAATTAATTCATAGCTACCCACACCAGCTCGTAAAGATGGAAAGAAGACTGAAACATACAAATTAACAGAAAAAAAAAAAAAAAAAAAAAAAAGGGAAGCTTTAAACAATCTCACCTGCATATTTTTTTTTCCTGCTTTGGAGACAGTCTTGTGAAATTTTAGAGTTGATTATATTTTCAATGTCTTCTAAAAGTGCTTTGATTCTAACTGAGCATTTTTCATAATGTCATTCTAAATAAAGTTATTATTCAGATGACTCTCTCATGCATGAACAAAGTAGTTGAAATGGATTGTAAATATATTAGCAGGGCAAATATGTATTAACTTGCTGCCTTAGGTTATAAGCCTTCTTTTAAAGGAAGGTAATATTTGTGTAGAGTGAATAGCTTTATTGAATTATAACTTATAATGCAGCATTACATGCTGTCAATAAATGACATTGTGTTTCTGTAATGGTTGTATTTGAGGAAAGACACCGTAATGACAGAAAAGCAGCTACTTAGAGTAGTAGTTCTAGAAACTTTATCAAATCTTTTTCTTTTACTTTCCTTCCACTCCCAGAGTAAAGACTAGAAGCAGAACTCCTTTTTGCAAATACCACTTTGTTCTAATTACTTGATTTACAGTAAAGCTGGATGCAAAATCTAAGAAACATAACATGCTTTCAGATAGTAATCACTTATTACTTTCTATTCTCTTGTATGCTAAAAATTATATTGATCAAGATTTGAATCAAACTTTGCAAATTTCATTTTTTAGTTGTTAAGCAGTAGAATTAGCTGGATAGTTATGATTATGCAATTACACTGTGATCATTGTATGTTTGGCTAGTCTTTTGTTTTATGGAAAAGGGAAGACAATCCCTAGATTAATGGGCAGTCTGGATGATAGCCACCAGGAGTGAAGTCAGCAGATCTGAGCAGTAACTGAGGGAAAACTGATTCTGGTAGTGGGAGTTCACAAGTACCCACTCACAGGCCACCTCCTCAAAATGGACTCCAGACTCAAATGAGCAGAGAATGTCGAGGCCTTAGTTTGTTAAAATGTAAATAGTGTAAAGCTCTGATGATAAGGGAACCAGCCTTTTGTGGGGTACCACTCAGCTCCCTAATTAGTGGAAACTAGAATCAAAAATTGAAATACCTTCTCTCATTGTGTGATTTGGCTTTGCTCACTTGGTGATGAGCACATGTTCAGGACAACAAAAAGATGAACACAAAGGTTATTTATACATTATTTGTGACTAAAGAGCAAGTAAAGTTAACATTTCTATTCAGTTCAGCCTTCTCATACTAACAGTCTTTGTTACCAGTTTCCAATATTGGCTCCATAAATTTCAAATTTCCATGCAGGTGCTTACAAGATAGAAATAAAAGATATGGTATTTGCATAAATTATTTTGTTCAAACCTCATTGTCCTTTAAAAAAATAAATTTGCAATTACATTTCTTCAGTGTGTGTATCTCTTCAGAAAACTCAGATCTACAGTGGTGAGCAGAACCAACTTGTCTTCCTGGATTCAAAAATAAAGTTAGCTTTATTAATAATGATTAGCTCATTCTAACACTTCCATGTCACCTACACTTATTTAAAAGGGAAAAGAAAAACAAACATTCATGATGTACTTTGAGATCTGTTGAGAGATGTTGCCATTTGATTTCATGGGTACTACAGGGTATAAATGTATTAGATAAACAGACCAACAGTCTGACTTTTCCACATATGGCACTTTTGACAGTACTGCAATGCTGTAGGGTTGGCAGATGGAGCAATTATATATTTTCTAGCTAGGAAGTAACCTTTAAAGTAAGACTCTAATGTAACATAGAATATGGCATGCTTTAAGAAATTTCTATGCATGTTCTCACTAGGTCATAACTTTCAGTGTTATATCAGTTGGATTATTGAAATTAATTTCCTCTAATTAATATGTCTATAAAGCCATCTTCTGACATTCAGCTATGACATATGTGAATATGTCAGTGTAGAGTTTTTTGATGAAAAACAAATTGAGGGGGGGGTTAGACTTTTTTTCAATTAATACATTGTATAACTTCATTTTGCCATTAAAAAATCAGAAAAATGTAAAATGAATGTCAGCAAAGTCATTTTAGAAGAGTCAAGTTTTAAAATATTTCCTAAAATATTATCATGAAAGGGATTTGGTTTTTTTGTTTATTTGTCCTCTTTGTACTGTTTTTGGTTTTGTACATGCTTAATTTAAAGAAAATTTTCAGAACATATTCCAGTTGTGTTGAAATACCACTCTATTATGGATCTTTTTTTTTCATATTGCAGTCTGTGACTTCCAAAATTTTTCATCAAGAGTTTGGTTTACTAAGATATTTACAATGCAGTGGAGCTTTGTGGTATGTACCTCAGCCTTCAACCTGATATCTTGTGTTTCTCTGTTTAGTAATGTAGTCCAACAAGACAAAAACAAAAGCAAGAATGCTACTATTGTGAATATATGAATGTGAATTGATCATTATGTAACATCTTACATTTTTCATTTAACCTGTAGTTGCCAGGATACTACAAAAAAAGTATTCAGCAGATTTATACTCTAGGTATGTCTTGTGGCTTATTTGGTCATGACATTCAGGTATCTGTAGCTAACCTTGCATATTTGCTACTATTAAAAATTTAGTTTATGCATAAATAAACTGTCCTTGGAAAACACATCTGACTCAAAAATAAGAATATGCAGGTTATTTACTGACTCAGGCATTCATATTAGCTTCCTTGCAATTGTGTGTTAGACTTTTGGCAGCAAGAGACTTGTACTATGGCTCCCTGAAACTCATGGTTAGATTAATATATCTGTTAACAACAGCATAGCTATTCATCTGCATGAACACAGCAGTAAGGTTCTAATAAGAACTTAGCATAACATAACATATATAATAAATCTTTTTCACTTCAAATTCAATGATAAATCCACTGATAAATTAAGGAGAGGAAGGGGAAAATAAAGGATGAGTAATTATCTTCATGCCTCATTAACTGAACAAATGAATTTCAAAATCTATGAAAGGTGTTTCTTACCACCTAAGCAGACTTTAGAAATGTGCTGATAAAAATGCATGATTCCTTCCACAACATATTCCTTCCACAGGAAGACACCAGGCAGATTCTCACTTTTAATGAGGACCAACAGCTTCTGATCTCCTTTATCCTGTGTTGGTAGTGATATGTCTTTACTCTCAGATTTAATCTATATACAATCAGTGATACCCCACAGAAATTATTATTTTTTTATTTTATTTTAAAATTTCACTCTTAAACTATTAGAGGAGCTGAAAAATAAGAATGTACTGAAAAAGGATGTATATAATGTCAGTGACTATATCAGTTTCCTATTATCCCTCTTATTATCCCTCCCTATTTATTTGTCTTGTCTGCATATCTGTGGAAAGATGGAAGGTGGTCTTTTCTTCCCTGAAGATGGGTGTCAGCTTTACATTCTGCCCTTAGTTTTAAAGATAGGATGTGGTGCCATCTGTGTTTCCTCATGTAGAGACCAAATCACCGTTAGTAAGAAGAAGGAGGTTTATCTCTCTGCAGTAGCTAGAAGCATAAGGGTCTATAACAGTCTATTCTGGGACTTGAGGAGTATGTGTTGAAAAGTTTATGTTGTCTTTTCCAAAATACTCAGTTCCCAACTTGTTTTTCCTTATTATTCTCGCTTCTCTTGTTTAAGCATCAGACAATACAGTTAAACAGGTCTTTGCTAGGAGTTTCTACATGATTTCTTCTTGCCTTTTTCCCTCCTCTCTAGTTCTTTCATAACTTATACTTTTCCTCATTTTTCTAATATTTTTACTTTCTGTTTCCTCCTTTTCCTCTTCTTCTACCATCTCACTAGACAATCAGACCAGGAAATTCCTGCTATGGGGCATATAAACCATGTAATTATGATTATTTTCCTAATACTTCCCCTAAACTATTACATAAAATCAGAATCATTTAGGTTGAAAGAGACCTCTGGAGGTCATCTAGTCCAATATTTTCCTACCTGAGCAGAGTAAGCTACAGAGATTGCCAAAGACAGTGTTTAGCTGGATTTTGGGTGTCTCCAGAACTGGATACTCTATAATCTCTTCCTCAGTGTTTGACTGCTCTCACAGTAATGAAGTAGTATTTACTGTTAAGATGTTATTTAATGTTTTTCAGTTCATGCTCCTTGCATCCATTCTCCTGTTATCAGGTACACTGAAGAGAGTCCATCTCTTTTGTCTTTATCCCTTCCCATCATGTATTTATAGACATCAATAAGATCTTCATAAGCCTTGGCTTTTCTCTCCTGAATAGTCCCAGTTGTCTGTGTCCTTCACCGTGCAAAGATAAAAGAAAATGCAATAGCTGGACTCTGAACTGAATAGATTCAAATGTAGTTGAAGCAAACACTTATAACTGACAATAATTAAACAACAGATACAATTTAAAGTGTTGAATAATTTATTTTAAATCAATGGATTTGTCCTGCTAAAGGTCTTGGCTACTCATAAAATACATGGGACAATGAATATCTTAATTTCAGCATGTTCAACATTGAATGTCTTATTGAAGCAAAATTTTCCACAGCTGTTGAAACTTGACTCTCCAAAGTTTGGTTACTTGCAATTTCTAAGTGTAAGCATGAAAAATATGTAGCAAAAATTATAGTGAAAAGTAAAAAACAAGGAATCTCAAACCAATTGTCATTAGTTTTACACTCATTTTATTTCTTCTTTTCCCCTTCTGTGCTGAATTGTCCTTTAATTCTTCTCTGATATGTTCTTCTGATACTACTCAACCCATGCATTTGATGTGATATATAAGACAGTCTATGGAAATCTCTTTCATTATTCTTTTAAAAAAATATTTAATAAAAAAATTAACAATAATGAACTTTGATGTCACCTTGATTTCTCTATGATGCCTCTTGATGCTAAAGGCAGCATTTCCATATTGTATGTCCAAAATTGTGCCAATACAGATTCCATACCTGTGAAGGTCTGCAGTAAATCCAAGGGCTTCATGCACATGCAATTTAGCACAAGCCTGTGCTTTCATATTCTCTTTCTCTCCCAGGATGATGAAGCACATCTATGAGAGTGCAAAATATGTACACAGGAATTCTACTTCTCAAAACAGGCTGAGGATGAGCAACACTAGGCATAATAAATGGAGTTTGCCCACTCTGGAATTCCGAGCATTCCCAGCTGCGAAGTCACTTGAGCAAATTTACTATCCACTTCACCATTCTTCCGCTTTTAACCCATTCCTTCCAGCAGTTAACATACCAACAGATAATTTTTCTACTCTCTTCAGAATAATTAATTAACAAAGTGAAGACTAAATAGTTTTGTAGGAAGATTGGTTTATGGGTGTGTTAAGTACTTTACAACTGGAAGCTGTGCATGCTAATTGGAATTTGCAGCTCCTAATAGGCAGTGTAAATGCTTCCCCACGATTTTGTTACTTTTAAATTACATTTTTAACTGTTAAGGTTTACTCTTGTTTGGATAAGTTTGTTTCCAAAAATGGGAGAAAGTACACCTATTAAAATCCAGAGCCTTCTCTTTTGTTTCAGTCATTGCTTACTAAATAAATACTCTCTGCAGTACTTTAACAGCACTGATATATATTTCCATGGGAGTGATAGAATTGCATAAGATTAGCTCACACAACTTCTGCATTACCAGAAGTTTCTGCAAGACACTTAACTTTTTAACTGCATCACTTTAGGAAATGGCAGAGTACCATATAAATGGCATCTCTTAGGAAACCATAATTACAGAGTTGCTGAATTAAATTCAGACATGTTAAGTATCACATACATTTTCTTGGAAGAAGGCAGCAGTAAGAAAGAGCTTACTTTCTACTCTTTTAGTTTTTTGTTGCTTATTACAAGTAGGCTTAAAGAAGCAGAAAATGTTCTTTTATAGGTGTCATATAAATAGAGAGCTCATCTGTTAAATCAGAAAAGCCCTTATTAATGTGGCGGCTCCATAGCCTGGGTGAACACATATGTCATATCATATGACAGGGCGCTGCTTGCTGCACAGCCTTCTGGCTTCAGACATATGTCATTTCATATAACCCAACACACAGGGCTAGTTCAAACAATGCCTTCTGACAATAGGTACGTATTCAGGGAAATAGCTATTAACATAGTGCACAAATACTGTAATATTTGTGTCTGCTGTCTACAAGGAGAGAACTTTTTGCCTTATTTCCCTTAAATATGCCACATTTTTACTTCTGGTTGTTGAAATGTGTTTCTAGGATGTGTTCAGATATGTTACAGCTTCAGAGAAGCAGTAACTTTCCAACTTGAAGCTCTGGGTGGTGGAACATAGGTAGTAGAGCAGAAGTACTACAAGTGGATTTACAATTTCCCTTTTCAACTTGGTAAGAAAAAACCCTGGAAATTTTTTTCTTGACCTTCTAGCAGCTTGAGGTTTAATTCTTACTTATGTTCTATTGGATACATATATCTGTTATATGCTGTCTTCAATTATGTTGATATTACAGCCACAATAAACTGATGCAATGTTTTAATTTTTAGAAGTGTATTTTATCCTGAAGCTTTGTTCTCACATGGAATAGAACATTGTTAACTCTGTTGATAATGTACTTTACTGTCAGTTTGATTGTTGTTGCTTTTGTCTGTTTGTTTTGGGGCTTTTTGTGGGTTTGATTTTTTTTTTGTTGTTGTTTTTTTTTTGTTTTTTGAGGTTTTTTTTGTTTGTTTGTTTTGTTTTGTTTTTTGTTTTTTTGCTCCACATGCTACTGCTGTTTTATGAAATGGAGAAAGGGAATTTCCAGTTTGCTTCCATTGTCTTGAATAAGAAAAAAAATTCAATTATCTAGTTTGAGACTCTGTTGCATAAGAAAACTATGACTGTTGTGGACCTGTTTCTTATTTTAGCCACAGAGATCATCCCTTCTATCTCATATTTTGAAGGGAGTTTATTTATTATCTATTTCAAAGTTTTGGAACTCAAACTTTAGTCACTTGCTTCTATACATGGAGAGTAAAAGGGGTTTATTTGCCTATATTTATGGAAAGCTGTTGTGAACTGCTATGCAGATAAATGTAAATTGTATCTTCTGCCAAAAATTTTGGTAGAATACAGCTAAGATAAAGAAGATATTTAAAGGATTTTTGGACTGAAGAAGTAACATTTTAATATATTTTCTATTCATCCAAATCATATTAAACATTGCTTTTAATAAAATAATCTTAAATATAAATGTAATTACTCTTACTATATAGGCAATAAATAGTCTTACTTTCATAGTCAATAAAATTTTACCTACAGCAAAAGCATCATTTTACTTATAAACTTAGTCCTTTCACCAACTTCTCTTATTTGCATGTAGGCAACAAGGGCAGACAAGAAATATTGTGAATGTCATTAGAATATGAAAAAAAAACAGAAGAAATTGTGGTACACAGTGAAACTAACCTGTGAAACTGACTGCATTATTTGAGCTAATATACCTAAAACTGAAACTAAGAAAAGAAGTAAAATAAACAATTTGGTGAATAAGATGGCAATATATAAGGAATCACGTTACAGATCTGTAGTAAATAACAAAACAAAATTTGAATAAACACTGTTCTCTATTCTATCCTAAGGTAGTCACCAAACATTAATTTCTCTATCATTAGCCTAAAACCAACAAACTCATTGGAAAAGTCATGCTTTTTTTTTATGCAGGCAAAGATAGTTAAAAATAAAGGATTTTTTTTATTTTTCTAGTTGTGACAGCTTTTAATATTTTTACTTGAGTTGCATCTTAATGAAACAAATATTCAGGTAAACAGTGATATTCAAATAATAAAATCTTATTGAATAAATATTTAGGAATAATATATTACTGAAAACTAAGAAAAAACTTCCTGCGTATATTGAGAAACTGATAACAACCTGTTATAATTTGTTTAAAAAAAAAGTGATAAAAGGAAATTGTTATAACTAATAAAATATTAACCATTATATTTTGAGATAATGTGCTTTCAGAGGATTATATTTAAAGGAGTTCTCCATTTATGGGACTTTATGAAGATCAGGACACACAACTTTTTCTAGAAGTGTCATGCTCAGGTTTTAGTTAGTTACTGTAGCTATTTAATATAAATATCTTTTAAAGCTTTTTCAGTAAAAAATATTAGGTACTGGAAAGAATATATGTGCTGCAAAGAACTGTCACTCTTTGAAAGAATTGGGACAGTATTTTTCGAGTTGAGATCAGTTTATTGAAATTCCTTTATTCTTATGGAGCTGAATATCTTCATTCAGAAGTTGACAAGAATAAAAAAAAGAATATTTCTTTTGCTTATCAATTACAAATGTATGTATATTGCCCTCACTCTCGTCCTCTTTTTTTTAGTAACTCAGTTATCTGTCTCTTCCTTTTGAAATATGTTATTTCCTCATTGAACTTGACTTCTCTTTTCATGCAGTGAATAACTTCTTCAGGCCATTTGAAAATACAGCTTCAAAACAGAAATATTAAGGGATTTCATCTTACAAATGCACTGTCAAAAGGATGAATGTGGTAACTCTGAGGGCTCTGCATGGCTTTGGTATCTGCTGCTAGTTTAGGGAAATGAAGGGGAGAGGGGAATATATCCTGTGTAACAATAGACAAGCTGCTTACTGTAACTGGTATAAAACTTTGAGTTTATTCTACTGTTCTACAAAGATTTAAGTCATGTCAGAGGAATCTCACCTTAAGAAATAGTTTTTGAGGAAAACAGTATATGATACATTTTATAAGAAAGATAGGAAAGGACAATATGATAGGGATGGACAATATCATACAGAGATAATTAAGTGTGTATATGGACTTCCAATACTTTCATATACACATTTGTAGAAGAAAAATCTTGGAAATATTAAAATTTTATAATATTTTTGCACAATAATTTATAAGATTTCCTTAATATCAGTTTAAACCAAATACATTAGTTTCATATTAGACTTTCAGGGCTTTTCTCACTCTATGTAGAACAAATTATGTTATTTACTCAGGAGAGTGAGTTTAATTTTTCACCTGTTTAGAAAATTAACCTTCTTCTTCCTTACTCTTCCTGTTATCAAATCTTCGGAAATCTGAAAAATCTTGGTTGGCACATAAGAAATTTACATACAGTAGTATATTTATGTGTTTATTTTTGTTTAGAAAGTTGTAGACAATTAATAATTAAGATTATTTTCCTCAGAGGAGTATGCTGCTGTAATCAGAAAAAGGTATATAAAATAAACTAGTGAGAACTCATAAAGGACAAATTATCTGATAATGGAATTTTGAAACTGATTCAGTATTTTTAAAGAACATCACAGAGATGTATTATAATAAATGAAGGTTTTAACTATAAAATTTCCTCTTGATTCTACAACATCTTAATAACATTTTCATAACTCTTAAATGGAAAAAAAAACCCACATACCATTTTTGTTTTAATGATGTGGCAAAATTGGCTTTAAGTATAATATTAATTTGAGAAAACTTCAGCCTTTCAGTATAGAGGAAAATCAAGAATTGATTTGTTAATTATAAAATATAGATGCCAGACTTGCCACCATCTGACTTTAATTATGCTGCCTGGTTTTCTGGAAACTTTTGATTTATAGCAGCTACTGCAGCATCAGAAAAAGTAAACTTTGAGAACGACAGCTCAGAAACATTCATGGGGGCAGATGTACAACATAATTGCCCATGACTAACCTGAACTATGCTAAGTTTAACTTTACTTCACATAAATACAAGTAAAGTAAACAGCTTTTCTCTACAGATGAGCAAGAATTAAAGCCCTTCCTACCTTCTGCTCTGTTACCTTCAGGTGTTTTCAAAAGATACTGGTACATAAATACCAGTGTTATCGTGTCTCCCAACGCAAGCAAGGATAAAGCACAATGTTGAACCAGTATCATCCAAATTTCTTCTCTATGTAGTTAATTGTTAGTGAAAGTTTGATTTAGATTTGTTCTATTAAAGAGTTTTTTGGGGTGTCAATTCATATTGTTAATATATTTCCTTTTAGATTACACAAAATGAAAGAATTGTAATGGCAAAAAGAGCATGCAAAAGGGGTTTATAAAAGGCAGTGGAGGGTGAGGCGAAAGATCATGAATTATGAGAGTAATCCACTAATGTTTCTTCCCTTGCTCTCAAAGCCCAGCACACTTCCTCTTAGCTGGCTATTCTGTCAGCTTTCAAACATATATCTACAATGCCTACATTTACTATTCTTTCCATAACTGAGACTTTAGCTTCAATTCTAAATGTTTTAAGTTTATGAGAAAGGCTGGAAGATAATTGAACTCTCTCAATACTGTCAGTACACGGAGCACATAGATGTTGCAGAAGCAGAAGAGAAGAAAGACAATATTGTCACAAGAACCAGTAAATATTAACTGGTCACAAATTAGTGTGAAATATAAGATAACATTCTTCAGAATTATAAGAAATATATTAAAATATATTAGAGGAATTACATTAAATGTATGAATTTAAGATCAAACAGAAAGAATTATGCAATCAGTTTGCAGAAACAGTTAAGTGCCTGAACACACCTTTGTTGTGAAAATAGGCAGCTAATATAATGAAAAGTTGTATTAGCTGAACTACTATTTTAAAAAACGCTTCAAAAATCTGCAGGGTACAAATGCTAGGATGCTGAATAATTCTGTGAAGATTAAGGCTCTGCAATAACATATGTAGGTAATTTTATTTCAACTATCTTCTCCCACTTCCCACTTTGGATAATCCAAAATTTAGGTATTTTTTTTGTAATACTATTTCTTTCAGATAACTGTTTAAATTAGGCTTGTAATGGGCATTTTCACACCACATGAATAAATATTTACCCATCTTTCATCATATTGTCATATTGTTTTGTCTCTTTAGTGAACAGCAAAAAATAGAATCCTTGAGGGGAAAAAGAATGACTTTGAGGAAAAAAATAAATCTGGTTTGTTTGCGTGTCTTGGATTTTTTTTTTTTTTTTTTTGCATATTGGATATAATTGCTATTAATCTCATACATTTTCAGCTAAATCTTGCAGCCCTCTGGTAAAGGCTTTTATACTTTGATGTTCATCAAAGACCTATAGAGACTGATAAAACTTCTAGTTGATCTTTTACAGCTGCTCTCATAAGTCCACTTGTGTGTTTAAGGAGAGGAAAGGGGGGAGAGAGGAACTTTCATCTTCATTTTTATAATGGTTTAGCTTTTCATTAATAGCATTTTTTTCTTAATTTTTCTTGTAACAGCTCATTTTGTGAGTACACATGCAATTTATGTCATAGAACTTTCTGAATTTTGTTTTAAGGAGACTGATTTTCCTTACTTAACAATAAATATTGAGGTTTTGTTGAGTTTTGCTTCTATTTTTAAGTCGTTTCTCCTAGAGAACCATTCTTTGGCATAGAAAAAATTGGTAAGACACAGGTTTTAAAAAATTAAATACTGCACTCCAATGGAAATACTAAGTTGAATAAATACAACCACATCAGAAAAGGCCATGGAACTGGAAAAAAAATTTTGAAGATTAAGTTGTTCTCCAATTGTGTAACTCAACATTCAGTAAATCTGTAAGTTTATTGAGTTTCAACATCATGAGGTAAATGTGATCTTTCAGGTAATCCACATGAATTTGTAATGCCAAATTATTTGTCTAATCAATGAAGTGGTACATGAAGGCCCACTGGTTTGCCACTTCACAGCTCCACAGTGGCAAACCATGAGGAGTAGTACTGTTGTACAGGTGCCACTAAAAAGAGATTTCAGAAAGAATCACTAAGTAGGGCAGACTCTGTGGTACATGCTATTGCATTTTATTCTTCATTACAGAATTGCATATGTTGTATTTTCTGAAGGAAACTAAAGATTTCTGAAGTCATTACACCATTGGAATTAGAAACAGTCTTTAGATGGTTTTGAAAATCTAGTCTACTATGGATCATTTCTATATAACTTATAAACAAGTTTAAGGGATATTGTAGTGGATTAAAGGTATGCATTCAGTTACATATAGCTATTTTCTTATTATTTGATAGGATGTACTGGTAATATTTCATCTGAACTTTTCTTGCCTGAAAGGAGTTTATATCTTAATGAAAACTGATATTCTCCACTTTTGTATCGGGTTTGTCTTGGATGGAGCTCACTTCCTTCATAGCAGCCCATATGGTGCTGTGTTTTGCATGTGTGTTTAAAACAGCATTGGTAACACACCGTATTTTGGCTGTTACTGAATAGTTCTAGCACAGCATCAAAGCCTTCTCCCCACTCTGCTTTCAAAAGAAAAAAGACTGAGGAAGGGCAAGAAGTTGTGAGGAGACATAGCTGAGGCAGATGCCCAAATTGACCAAAAGGATATTTCATAGCATATGATGTCCTTCTGAGCAATAAAGCCTCAGGGAAACAGGGAGAAAGGAAGGATATCCATAGATAATGCTGCTTGTTTCCCAAAGCAACACTTCCCAGGGAGGGGAATTTTTTGATACATAAGAAACTCCTCAACTAAATGTTTAAAGTGCTGGTAATGTGTGATTTTTTTTTTTTTTTTTTTTTTTAACAGTCATCTATTATTTTGTGGAATTCATAAATACAGAACGATTCATTCAGGTTGGGATCTTTTAGAGAAGAAAAACTGAGCAGTTATATACTTCTGTGTTAGTCTGATGCCACATAAGTTGAACATAGGCCCTAGGGAATGAAGAAAAACAATTTAATCTTTAAAGTCAAAGATATATGTGAAATAGGAATTGACAGAATTAAAATAAATTAAAATTTGCAAAACATATTGACAGTTGTTAGGAATTCACTGATGGTAAAAATAATATTGACAAAAATCAACCAGACAAGGTAAGGGAAAGAGGAATTTTGATGGTAGAAATGGAAATAAGAAGAATAGAATTTTTGTGTAGAAAGCAAAGTGCATGTTATAAGTCTTCGTGAAGGTCTCTGAAACCTTCTGCATGAGCAGAGGCCAAGTGTAGAATGGAAATGGAAGTATGAACATGGAAATTTCTATTTTTGAAGTGAATGAAGAATTCAGGGAGCTCCATTTTCAGATGCAGTTTAATTCCCTGTGCAACTCTGCCCCACAGTTAATCCACTGCTCCCTAAACTGTGCTATGTGCAATATACTGCTCTTTATATTGTAACCTAACAAGACAAGCATCTGAAAGATAAGAATGTGGTGGGGAAGTGCTCAAGGACTTTCATTCAGTCTGAAGATGTGCCTGTCTATGTCCTAATGCACTCAAATTTGATGATTATATTACCTCTGTGCACAAACTGGCACATGAAGCTGCAGGTCTCTTGAGAATATTCTTAAACTGAGCAAGTCTGGTCTGTTCAGCCCAGAGAAGAGGAGACAGAGGGGAGACCTCATTGGAGTCTACAATTTTGTTGTGAGGGGAGGAGGAAGAGACACTTTGCCACCGCCTGCAGGGTGTCCCCTGATCCTGAGATCCTCACAGACAGGACATGTAGGTGGTTTAGAGTCCGTGTTTCTCCCAGCCCCAGCACCAAGGAAAAATGCAGGACACTGTTCTCTGAAGTTTTCCATGGTTGTTTATTATTTCTTATCTAAGAAATTTTTCTCTCTAGCTGACACAGTCTGTCCAGCTTGTCGTCCATGGTAGAAAAGGCCTTGACTCTGGGCTGGGCTTATCTTTTATACTCTAAACTACGTATCTATTATTTACAATTACAATCCAATGCCATGCAATCTCATTACAATGTCCAGTTCTTTCCTCATCTAATCTGTGACTCCCAGGATGCAACCCCAACATGGATGACATGAAGGAGAAGAAGGAAGAAGCCCACCACGCCCAAAATTCTCCATCTTGACCACATGGCCCTTAATATAAACATTCTAGAAATCTCCTAATTCTACATTCTAACAGTCTAATTTACACTCTATTTATTTCTGCAGCTTCCATTTCTTCTCTCAATGTTGGTAAATTGTTCCAAAGAACTAAATCCAGCCCCTGAGACACTTGGGTCTCATTTGAGGGTCTTTGGGGACCCCGCCAGGGGGGTCTTAAACCTTCCAGGGAAGCCAGAGGAATACTCTGGACTCCCACAACACTTCACATGGGGACCAGTGACAGGACCCAAGGGAAAGTCCTGAAGTTGTGTCAGAGGAGGTTTAAGCTGGATATTAGAAAAAGGTTCTTCATCCAGAGGGTGGTTGGGCACTGGAACAGGGTCCCCAGGGAAGCGGTCACTTCAGAGCTCACACAGAGCTCAAGAAGTGAACTGTTAGGCACAGGGAGTGACTCTTGGGAATGGTGCTGTGCAGGGCCAGAAGCTGGGCTTTGATTATTCTTACAGGTCTCTTCAATTCAGCACATCCTGTGATTCTGTCAATTTCTTATTTTAACAGAAGAAAACTGATGATTAACAGTGAATTGTTTGCTAAGTAAGGAGGTGGTAATGAACACTACTAAAAATAGAAAAAATTCTAGAGGCAGGTTATGAAGAGGAATAGAAAGGGGAAGCAGTGTAAAAATGGAAAAAAACCCCATGATCATGTGTTTGGGGACCAAACAAAAAAAATATAGAAAATTGACTATATGCTTGGCAAAGAGCCTAGATGGATGAATTGATCACTGTAAAATTGCAACATAAAAATTTGATTCATGTGTGAAAAAGGAAATGCATCAGCATCAGTGTTTTGAGTTGAAACGGGCAATAGCAGTGAAAAAAAGCCTGAATGAAATGTGGAATATTTAATATAATTCTGGGTTCTCATTTCTAGAAAGATGTTTTGAAATTGGAGTAGGCATAAAGCTATTCAGAATATAACAATGTATGAAAGAATATATATAACCCAAAAGCAAAAGGTCCAAATGATAATGTAGGAAAAAGGAAATAAAATCCATTAATAGATTTAAGATAGGAATCACTAAAATAACCAGTTTTATGGTATTCTATATTTCAATGAGAAAAGTATAGAAATAAAATAGTATAGAAAAATAATATAGAAAAAAAATGTTTAAGACATTACTTTATTGGAATTATGATGGACATCATGATCTGTGATCTTCTATAGCCCATGTAGAATATTGGACCAAAAAATCTGTAATTGTAGCTGTTTCTTAGGACGTCTGGGTGAACTATCAGATGGTACTTGGGTAGTGAGAGTGCTTTTTGGTCTCAAGGTTTCTGTGTTTTTGTTACCAATTGACTGTATGCTTTCAGTGAGATCTGTATTGTTCAGTGCTCTGGATTTGGTAAAAATATTACATGTGAAAACATGAGACCTAAAACTTAGTATGAAACAGTATTAAGACAAAATTCAGGCATGAAATTATTGTTCATTTGATATTTAATTGTCCTATTGAAAAAGTAAGATGAGCAAAATGAAAATAAGATTTTGATTGGTCTACTCCAACCTAATAATTATTGAAAATATTAAAAATTAAAATATAAATAGTTTTCCATGGTTAAAACTTGCAGTTATTTTCATCCATATCATCTTGCTGCTATTTTCCATACATGTGAGTAAATACTTTTAGCAATTATATGTGGCTAAATTTTATAACATTAAATAATCAAAATTAGAAAATATTTTCCCCACGCTAATGTTAATGTTAAATGTCTCAACGTTTTTGAGGTTGGAAACCTGTTAGACAGTAATTCACAGTTGTTGTTAAGCCACAAATAAACCTGAGAACTAAAGATAAAATATTATGCCTGTCACATAATTTGCAATGTACTGTGAAATTTTTTAATAAAATATATCTCAACTAAAAATACAAGTATCTTTCATATCCATGTTATTATTTATCCATAATACACATAATTGCTTTTTCTTTTTTTTTTTTGCAAACACTGACAATTCTAAATGAAATGCTGAAACTTAAAATCCATTAATAAAAAGAAGGAGCTTTAACAAGCATTCCAAGAGGCTGTTCCTCTAACTTAATGTCTTTTTACTATTAAATAAGTATGAACGCTAAATTTATATTTAATAATAAAGCAGGAAGCTACCTTTCAGATAAGGCAACATAGATTGTTCCCTGGTGAAGCTTAGGACGGTGGTATCTCACAAAGCTGAGACATATTTGCAGTATTTCTGAAATAATACAATTTAAAGACAGGAAAATAGTCATGGTCTGGAGAGTTGAGCAATTCAATTATTTATGTTTGTACTTCCTGTATATTTGGTATTTGCTTCCATCCTTGGGTTTACATACAGACTGGGAAAGAAGATCCTAGCAAGTAACCCTGCAGACAAGGACCTGGGCGTGCTGGTCAATGGCAAGTTGACCATGAGCCAGCAGTGCCCTGGCAGCCAGGAGAGCCAACCCTGTCCTGGGGGCATCAG
>JAOTQP010001286.1:72484434-72497865 GCA_026413545.1 Cichladusa arquata | reverse complement strand
GGGGCATCAGGCACAGCATCACAGCCAGGCAAGGGAGGGGATTGTCCTGCTCTGCTCTGAGCTGGGGCAGCCTCACCGCCAGTGCTGGGGGCAGGTTTGGGTGCTGCAAAAATAAAAGAAAAACATTAAACTATTAAGAGAGTATCCAGAAGAGTGCACAAACGAATGTAAAGGGCCTAGAGGGGAATCCATATGAGGTCACTTGGTCTGTTCAGCCTGGAGAAGAGGAGACTGGAGGGGACCTCAGTGCACTCTACAGTTTCCTCATGAGGGGAAGTGCAGGCACAGGCACTGATCTCTTCTCTGTGGCGGCTGGTGACAGGACCCGAGGCAACGGCAAGGAGCTGGGTCAGGAAATGTGTAAGTCAGATATTATGAAAATGTTTTTCACCCAGAGGGTGGTTGGGACTGGAACAAGACCCTCAGGGAAGTGGTCACAACACTAAGACTGACAGAGATCAAGAAGCTCCTGGACAGTGTTTCTCAGGCACGTAGCGTGTTTCTTTGAGTTATTCCGTGCCAAGCCAGGCTGAACATTGATGATCCTTGTGGGTCCTTTTGAACTCAAGATATTCTATGATTACATGATTCTGTGATTATGGATTGCAGATACCACCCTCTATTTCCTTTAGAATGTGAAAACTCCTTTACATCTGCCTTTCAGTGTTTAGAATTGCAATGTCTATACTTCTATGCCTTCAGCAGGGAAGGCATACACAAGCTGTAAATAAAAAGGGGTGACAATTTTCCAGTAAAAATTATTTTGACAGGAAATTGTGTTAGTAACAGAAAAAAGTGTTTTCATTGAACCTCTACAGAGATGAATATGATGCTGTTTGGCAGTTTGGTAGTATTTTTTTTTTTTTTTTAATAAGATAGTAGGATAGCACTGCCTTTTCAAAATTTGCCTTTGGAGCCTTGCAGCTTCTGACTTTATGACATTTTGAGTTTTTTATTTAAAATTGGTACTTCATTCCCTACAGTTTCATAGAAAATCTCATGGTGAGTAGTTGGAAGAATGTTAAAACAGTTTTTTGAATTGCGACTTACATTATGCACAGGCTTTAATGAATATTTTTACGTTATCAACAAATAACTTCTTCCAATTAACAATACTCATGTTTACAATTTTGATTTCTCAAACCTCTTTGTCCTTTACTTGACTTGTGTTAGATAAAAGAACACTAATTGAATCACTGTCCCACTTTGCTCAGCAGTGTTCCAATTTCAGGGATTCAAGAAAAGGCTCCATTATTTTTTCAGGTGCCTTCGTGCTAAATCCCAGAAAGGTAGACAGTGCTGACCAAATAGAAAATAATGGATTCAAAATTAAACTAAGCATTTTTACAACGAAATGTTACAACACATAACTTGAAGTGGAATGAAAAATGCATAAAAATTATGCAGCCCCAGTGACATCCAGAAGATCATCCAAGACACTTTAATTTACATATTTTTTTTTTGTCCTTGTGAAAATATTCCCTCTCTTTTGACAAGGGCACTTAGAAAGTTACATCTAAAGACTACATGAAAGGGGGCTTTAAAGTCTAATTGATTGATGACTGAGAAGCCTGTGTCCAAAGCTAGAGATGCAACTATCAACATACTCAAATACTATGTTATGTAAAAGGATTTGTTTGTGAAGACAAAAGCTAAGCCAGAATGTCTTGAGTGCTGGACTTTCTGGTACCATTTTGTGTTACCAAAGCTGTTTGACAGTAATTTGACTGGTAATCTAACAATGCTATATCTCAGTGGAGACCTTCTTAATTTTTTATTCCCTCCCTACTAAAGAAAGAATGTTTTTAAGGAGTTTGAGTTAAAAGCATCAGTGGCTATCAAAAGATTTTTTTACTCATTCCAGGGTTCCTTTTTCCTCAGCCAGCAGCTGACTATAGTCCTCCAAACATTCATATCCACTTTTCTGTGCAGTCTCCTGTTCTCCAGAAACTTCCTATTCCTAGGAAGTTTACACTCAATTTGTCACTGTGGTATTTCCATATAAGCAAATTTCAGTATAAAATAGCATTTAATAGAGTGCATTTAGCCAACTACCACTGCTTAGAAGGTAAATGAAATGCATGCCTTTATTTTATTACTCAATGACACTTCAATCCATGATTGAAAGAAGACTTTGGGAAACAGATCATATATTATGAGCAACAGGTTGCAATTTGCAAATTGTTCTCCCTTTAAAAATATTTTTCAGGCTAAGACGACACCCTATTAATTAAAGGTAAGAAGGCTTTTAATCTGATTTTTAAGGGGAGACACAAAAAGAAGAAAGTATTCCTTAATTTACCATCTGTTTTGTAAATAGCGAAGAAATATATTCAAGCAATGGAGATACCAGAAATGGGAGATCTGAGTACGTCAAATAGCTGACATCTACATAAGAGGAGTGTCCTGGTTTGAAGGACAAGTGTCTGCTGTGCATGCAAATCTTGAAACTCTTCTAACATTAATAGTCTATGTCCAAAAGATTTATCATGGCAAGGTACAGCCTCACTGCATTTATTTACATTGACTTAGTAATTACTACTATGGAGTGCTGCTTATTGCAGTTGTATGCTATTTCCTATTAATAACTCTGATAGCCTAATCAGTAGACTATCTATAGTAAGCAGTACACAACTTAGGAGAGATAAAATAAGAATGGAGGGATTACACCACAGTGCTTTAATTGTAGATTTAATTGTAGATAACTTTAATTGTAGATAACTCCTGAAGCTACAATTCTACAGGGACAGAAATTCATACCTCTGGCAATATGAGAAAAAATTCTGAAATTCCCCATTTGTAATTAAAACTTTGCAATATTCTGCTTTTAGCTTCAGCAACCAGTTAAATTGGATTCAGAAGTCATTAGGGCACAGTGATGAGTCCAGTTCTGTTTTTCTTAAGTTTTTATAGAGAAGTGAGTGTATTTCCTGCAAAAACCCAAGCATCAGGGCAATAAATAGAACTATTCAGAATATTATTATTCCTTCATAGAATAAGTTTCATGGTTTGTCATTATCCAATGAAGGGAAAGTTTTTAAGAGTTGGATATTGCAGGCAGCTTTATAAAAAAAAATAGGAGTGTGATGGGGGAAATAGAAAAAAAAAAGAACTAGGAATTTAAGAATTCTTTTATTATAAGATGACCTGATATTAAAAGAAAAAAGAAAAAAGAAAAAAGAAAAAAGAAAAAAGAAAAAAGAAAACAAAATCCTAACCTAGAAAACAACAGCTACAAACAACTAGAATACTATTACCTAGGTAACTTAATCCTATTGAGGTAACTTTAGCATCAACTATTGAATATGTGCATAGTTATTTAAAGATTTGGCAAGAAGACACATGGTTCAGACAGACAGAAATTAAACACACAGGCGTAGAAACATTGGCTAGCCCATTTTAAGAAAGCTGAGGAAGTCCTAATTCATGAGATATGTTATCACAAAATTTAGGGAAACATAGTGATTGTGACTGTTGCTATTTGAAATATCTTGTGAAAATAGATTATTTAATTTTTAAAATTATTATTTTTTTAAAAGTCTAAAATGCCTTTAACTGAAAATAAGTCAGAAGAAACACTATGTGGTGTTAATGTTTAATTTTCTCTTGTAGTAAATAATTCCAGCTGTTACAGATGTTCCATTTGTGAGCACTAGATAGCCTCTAATGTCAATGTCAGAAAATGCTGTTTTCATAATTACATGTTTAAGATGGCAAAAGTTTGCTACTTTTTTTTTAAAAATGTGTACAAACATCTCAGTATTTGCAAAATATTTTTGAATATTCTTTTTAAATAAATAAAAAAAAATTAAAAATACCGAACACATTAACATTACCCCACCTTTCGCTGTACAGTTTCATGATAGCAGGTCTTTGCAGTTTTGCATTCTGAAAATTTGATGATTATCTGAGAAAAAGGGTGGTACAGCAAACATAATTAATGAGTTATCCTTAATAGAATCTATATTAAAGTAGTGGAAACTATACTATTAAACTCTGAGCAAAAGGGATATAAAAGCAGAATTCTGGTTTCTACAAAAGATGTTTGAAAAGCTTTGTTTCACTGGGCAAATAAATCCCAACTTCAAGTATGACAAAAAATCTCACCTTTCATTTCTTTTATGATTTTTATTTACTATTCATTCCTACCTCAGTACAGATATTCTCCACAATATATTACTGGAAAAGCATCATTCATTGTCTTCATAAAATATCTCTCCATAATCTTAGTAGATGTCTTTAAGTCTATGTTTTATGACACTTTTTCCATTGTTACCAGAGGAGTTTTGTGCTGTCTTCCTGTAGAAATAAAGATGGTCAGATACGGAAAACAGCAGCTACTAGAGCTGCCCTCAATAGATATTGTATTCCTTCTAACAATATAAACCTCATCCCTTGTAAGTTTGTTTATATGGTTTATGCATTTTCTGGTTTTTTTACACTATGTTACATAGTTCCCACTAACTGGGGAGGTGAAAGTTATTATCATTCAATCTTTTGAGTTATTAAAAATATTATAGGAGTGTTCTGCAGGGATTTTGTGTATCTGTAGTTTGGAAGTTTTGAGTTTACATGCATGGAAATGTTCAAATTCATCATTATGATTCCCTTATCCCTAGTTCAGGAGTTTTACTACATTCCTGTATATGGTTGCAATTTCAATGATATAAAACCCATTCCTTACTGATGTCATAAAAGGAAATCTAGGTGTGTGAACATAAAGCAAACGGCTCATTAATACTTATGCAGCTGGAGTAATCCATTATTCCAGATTGTCTTTTTCCATTGTAAAACAGTTGACTGGGCCCTGGGAGTGAAGACAAGTGTTTCCTCAGAGTGTGAAGCTTAACAGGATAGAATAGGCTGCAGTAAGTACCTAGAAAATTTGCAGAGCAATAGAAAAAAAGTCAAATTATTCAAATGCTGCATCTCTGTCCCTGGCAGTCTGGTCCTGCTGTATTACATTAAGTAAAAAATGGAGTTTACTGTATTGAATACAATAGGGATTAAACATATTGAATGCCCAGCTTCTACTCAATTAATTTCTTACCCTTTTTGTAAGGAATACTCCTCAGTTGTTTCATTTGAAGCATAGAACAGGATTTTTTGTATTTTTTAAATAATTCATAACATCAAAATAATAAGTGCATTTTTTAAAAATAGGTAGAGAAATTATCAATTTTTTATTATTATTTATGAAGGAAAATTCACCTCCCTTTAACCTTTTTATCTGGATCTCTTCAACAATCAATGGATGGTTACTGGGGGAGGGATGGACTAGGATATCTGTTCCAGAGGTAAATGAAGATGGATTGTTCCCAGATGAACGTTTGCTATTTTGATAGCAACAAATGATGAAGTAATCACCCCCATGTGACAAACAGTATGGCTTAGTGGCTTGCCAGTACCATTCCTTTTCTTGACAGTGATAGCTTAAGTAGTACTTGGCACCTGCTGCATCGCAGATTCCCTTTGCTTCCAAGCGTTCAGCCACACCAATGAACCTGTTCCTCACCCCAATGAAGTATCCCACCCCAAGTACTTCTTGTCTTTACCTGAGAAGCATTTTTTTCCTGTGATGCTGTTTTTCCTTTAGAATGGCTTTTTTTCCCTTTGTTTTTATTCTCTGGTCTGTTTTTCTGACTGTGCAATCCCATACCCTCAAATGCTAGTTTAAGTTTTTTTCAGTGAGAGGCAGGCTAACCTAAATTGAATTGCATTACATTTTCTGTGTAATGCATGTCAATTTGTCAATGAAAATTTGCCATGGATTAGTACAAATGTTGATCTGAAATATCTCTTTTATCTATTGAACTTGTAATGTGGAGGAAACTTGAAGAATAATTATGTTGAAATTGTGTAGGCATTGGTTTTTGTCTCCCTTCAATATGAAAAAAAAAGATATTTAATAATGAGAGGGGGGAGTTTTTAGTCCTTTAATTTTCCTAATAAATATCTACTGCTCGGGCCTAAATTTGAATTGTTAAAAAACCTAAAAATTATGGCAGAAAATCAACAGACAGTTAAAATTAAGCATGTGTCTCCATTATGCTGTATGGGTTGTAAATATACTCGAGGTAGGATCTTTGAATTTGTCTCAATTGTATAAGGAAGGATACTAAGGATGGATCAGACATCCAATTTAAGGATCTGCTGGTTGATGGAATAATTGTTTGTTTAATTAGACATTTTATTATCCAAAGAGAGATTCAACAGGTAGTCAGGCATTTCTTGAAGGTGAAATGGTTAATGCTACTCCCTTGAAGTACTTCATGACATTATTTTTTCAACACTGAGGCTAGAGTAGTACAAGTACTTCATCCTGAAGTAAAACTTAACTTCTCTTACCAAATTTATTTAGATATATTATGTGTGTACAATTGCAAATAAGGAATATTTATACTTCAAATTAGCAATGCAGAAAAAGTCTTCAGCTGTGCAACCAAACCTCCAAAACAATCCCTTTTCCCACTCAATCTCCCTTGTTTTAACTTCTTTCCCAGTTTTACTACAACTACTTTGTATTCATTTTATTATTAAAAAATTTAGTGGGTTTTGAAATACCTTCAGGTGGATGAATTAATCAACATGCCAGTAAGAGACATAAAAAGTCTTCCTATTTTATAGATGATAATTCTGAATAGCCGAGGAATCAATTTTCATTTAAAAATATACTCATGAAGCTTAGGGAAAAAAGTGAACTTAATCCCTACATTGCTGATCTTTAAGCTCAACAATGTAGATGACAAATATGCTGTAAACTTCTGATTTTTACTCTACCTTACTTTATGTGGATGTCTTAGGTTATTGCTTCATCCACAGAATAGGTTGAGGCTGCAAAGTCATCAAGGTCATCTTGTTCAAATCCCACCTCAGCTCAGGTAAGGCCAGCTAGAGACAGCTCTTGAGGGTTAAGTCCAGATGGCTTTTGAATGCCTCCACAACATCTCTTTGTAACCTGTATCTATGTTCATAACCCTCACAGTTAAAACTTTATCTCTGTGTTTAGATGGATCCTCCTGTGTTTCAGTTTGTGGCCATTGCCTCTGGCTGTGATAGTGGCATGATTTTCTTGGTGTTCTTACAAACTGTAAATTTCACAGATATAGATAGTTTCAGCTGCAATGAAACTGCACATAATACCCAATGAAGTTGTATTTTCTTGCTGCCGGTCTAAATTTTATCCAGTATCTCCAGGAGCATCCTTTTCCTCCCTTATAATCATCACTAGAGAAACAAGTCACTCTATCAAGGAATTCAAATATCAAAGGAAAGAAATATGTAAAATTGCTTTGCTTTACAAATCTTCCTTAAATTAATTACAAGTTCCATAAAAAAATATTCTTTTTGTTGTCTATGGTTAACTTAAAAATGTAAAGTAATAGGTAAATTTAATACACATACTTATTACAGTACCTAACATAAATATCAATGCATTTGAAAAATACTTGGGGGAAAAATCATCTTCATTGATGTTACAGCAGATGGGTTTCTGCAAAAGATAAGAGCTCAGTTGGAAGCAGACCAGAGGCTATTTTTGACATCCTTGTTAGAGGGACAGATGATGCCACACTAACTCTTTAACTAAAATTCACTTAGCCTTGAGTGATGCTTAGTAAAAATCAATTTGGAGTTCAAATGAGTTCAATGAATGTATTTTATGTGTGTGTTCAAGGTTAGAATTCTAGCTCTTCCTTTTATGCTGTGAATTTTCTAGTAAGATGTATATGTTTCAATTGTGAAGAATTTAATACTTGTGGAGGTAGATGCTGACCCTTGTGCAAATATTTACCAGAAAAAATTCAGTGTTCCAGCTTGATACTGACATTGTTATTCTTCATAAAAATTACTTAGAAATGTATCTAAAATTTGCTATCTTTGTTATAGTAAGTTTTTTTTCCATATAAGTGTTTATTAAAAGAAATGTTTACTTATAGCAGAAAACAGGGGAAAAGCAAGAAAGAATGGTAGCTTCTTGAAACAGTTACAGCTCTCTCATCACCTTTACAGAGGGTACTATATCTGAATTATGTAGGTTTAGAGGTTATCTGCATCCTGAATGTGAAAAAAGTATTGACAAGTGATTTTTTTATAAAATGTGGAAGAGCATATTTTTTTAGAGAGCTCAATAGATTTATTACATGAGAGCTTCACATATTTTGAATTATATTCATTGATTAAAGACATTCTATGACAGTATGAGTTGTTATTGATAATCTCTTTAATTTTGGACCAGTATGTGTAACACAAATATGAGCAGAGGCTACTAGGGTTCAGTCAGGACTACTGAGATATGACTTAATGTTGTAAACTGGAGCACCATGATTTGTGCAGACAGTGACTCTCCATTTGAGAACAATGGAATTATAAGGGACCATCTGTATCAACTGAAAGTTCTCAAGTCCATGTGGACTGATGGGATTCATCCCAGCATTCTGAACGGACCTGGTGGATGTGTGTGAGGTTTCATGGGGCACTGGGTGAAGAAGGAGCTGAAGGGCAGAGCTCTGAGGGCTGTGGTGAGTGAAGCTACATCTGTCTGGTGACCAGTCACCAGCGACGTTTCTCAGGGCCAGTCCTGTTCAATCTGCTTATCAGTGATCTGGATGCAGGAGTTGTATGCACCATTAATGAGTTTGCTGATGATCCCAAACTGGGCTGCGGGCAGAGATGGGAGAGCCACAGAGACATGGACAGGGGCAATGAGGGCTAACAGTGCACTCAGCACTTTCTGCATTTAATAAGCTGCAAGTTTACATCATGCTGCTTTACCATTCAAAGCGTGTGTAAGATGTAATGAGCTTTTATGACTGAATTTTGCAGTGAGCATTCTCTTAAGATCACATATTGAAGACGCAATAGTACAATTTCGCTTAGTTCTTTCATTAAATTTTTAGTTGTTTCATTAAATTTTATATAAAAAGAGTCAGTTTTAAGCTTTATTGAGTAGTAGCTTTGACTTACTTTTTCATAACTCATATGTATATTTTTTTGTGCTAGGATATCTGTAAAATGAAATATGACAGTAGATGCCATCTCTTATAGCTGTAGTTGACTCACTTTCATAAAAAAATGGCATAATAAATTGCTAGAATTTGGCTGCTCTAAGCTAAAGATTGTCTTCTGTAGGAGAAACTGTTTTGTGAATTCTAATAAATAATAAAAAATAATGTAAAATCTCTTTACAAAAATTCAGCAAATGTAATTGCAAAAAAACATTGCTTGGAATGTTTATAGTATAAATTAAGAAAGAGAATTACAAACTGGGCTCATAATGACAGACAAGGTAATAGAATGAGCAGAGGTTATTTGCTTTCACACTTTAAATAAAAAAAAGAGAAAGTAAAATACCAGCTTTATTTACAAAACCCCTAGTTTCAGAATGATTCATTACTGTTTAAGTCTTTCACATTTTGAAACATGTTTTGAAAAACTCAAAAATGTTCTTTCCTCTTCTTTTCTTTTCTTTTTTTTTTCTTTTTTAAACTTTTTTTTTATTTTTAGTTTAGTCAGTTATTCTTTTTTTTTCTTCCCTTTTACAAAATTTCACAGTATTTAGCACATCTTTCCTTGCAAATATTATGGAAAAAACTATGAAGGAGAGAATAAACTTATATACTATAATTAGATATGAGACTTCTTCCGGTGATTTTTGAAATATATTTTTTTGTGATTGACATTATAAAAATACATATAATTTATTTATTGCACACAGGTTAACAAAAGTAAAAACCGTGTAAGATTCCTTGACGGAATTTCTTAACTTACACATGTACAGAAAAGTGGACTAAGGGAAGAAAGCCCTGAAGCCATGTTCATTCATGACAAGCAAGTAATATCAACAAACACTTCCATAAATAGCTTTTTTTTCCTATTTAGAAAGTAACAGCCAAAATCCTATTGTTCCCGAGGTAAATAACTGAAGAAAGTTGCAAAATTGTTAAAGGACTCTAGAGATTTAGATTGTATCTGGTCAATTGAAAAAATTAACCCTACAAAATGAAGTTGAGGTTTTGAAGTAAACTAAAGCTGATAAAATTTTTTTGTGTCAAAGAAGGGGTTTTAAACAAACAATTCTACATCGAGCACCTGAAATTTTTGGCAATTAGATAGGAAAACATTCTATCAGAAACAGTGGTAGAAAAATAGTAAGTTAATAATTGAAAAGGAAGAAGATAATTAATTCAGATGGTAATTGAATGAGGTAACAGTGTTAAGAACAGTATTTGCATCACATCCAATTTACACCTTTATTAACAGTAAACATGAAGTTTATGCGCCAGTTCAATTGCATACAATTCTTCAAATAAAGGGTTAACTTGGAGAGAGGTGGCACATAACAGATCTGGGTCAGTTTCATTCCAACAAATAATAACTGGACAACTAACAGTGTTAACAAAATGCTTACAAGTTTGTAATACTGAAAATGTTTACTGCAGGTACTTTCTACCTGTTAGCATGCACTTTTGTTGATTATTTATAAGTAGTCTTTATAAAATGCTCAGCCAATTTGAAGGACCAATAGAACATCTAACAAACTATGCATTATAATTAAAGGTGAAGCTGAATAACTGCAGTATTCATCCCAGCTAGTTGCTGATTGTTACACTGAGTTTTTGGGTTTTTTCACAAACCAGGAGAAATTTGCAAAGAAGTCTGTAAATATGGTTGATAAGCCTATCTATCAGTGTTTTGCATTTTATATCCCTTCATTTTTCTGTCTTTTTTTTTCCTTCATATTGTTGTGGCTTTTCTATGAAACAATTCCAAATTTAAAGTATTTTCTCTTCTCTGGACAAGAAACTAAATAACTCAGCAGTCTAAAAATAAGCAGTCTGTAAACTGGAAATTTACATTGTCTATTAGAAGTTCCATTGACATCTGCACACTCTTGTCTTCTGAGAAATTCAACATGAAATTGTTTAGAGCTGTGTTTGACTTTCTGTTTTCTCACTCTACTTTTGAATGCCTGATTAGTTCAGTTCATCACTTTGTGTCCTGCTATAATTGCAACTGTTCTGTCTTTTTTTTTTTTTTTGAGTAGAGTAATAAGGACTTCAAAATAAACTTTCACTTCTAGAATATCTTCATATTCAATTTCAGAGCTTAATATCAAGACTAGCTTGCCTGAGTAAAATCTGATAATTTAGAATAAAATGTCCTAGCAGTTATCAGCATTTTTAGAACACTTAGGAAACCAATTTGCTTTTAGGTTTAGTTAGAGGTTGGTTACTTGGTTAGTTGGTTGGGGGTTTTTTGTGTGTTTTTGTTTGGTGTTGCATTTCTTTCATTACTCTGTCCAGTAGTGAATCATTAAGTAGGGACTATAAGAAATAAGACTTACAATATTTTGACATTCGATTCTAATGAAAATTCCTTTTTCTAGAATAAATCTTAATATATAGCTTCATACTTCGGAAGTTTAGACTAAATCAGAAAGAAACAGTAGATATTTTCTAGCCACAGCCAATCAGCTTGTACCTTTGCAACTGTCTTTATTGCTAATGCTTCTGTTGGAAAGTTCACAGAAAGAATTCCTTACAGATATTAACCTAAGTGTACAAAGGAGGTGCAGCATTTCAAGAGGCCATGGTCTTAAAATTTATCATTTTATGAGTTTCAAACTCCCAATGCAACATACTTGAAAGAATGAACGTTTTCACTTTGACTTCCACTGGGATGCAAAACACACATATAATGCTGCTGAAGTGTGTGCGCACCCAGAAGAAAATAATAGGCCAAATTCTATTTTTAATACACAAGCAGACACCAGTTCATGACCCATTAGAATGCAAGCAGAGACGGGTCAAGTAAATGGAAGAGAAATCTCTAGAAGTGGTGACATATATGGAACTACGTTCTGCTCAGAAAGTTCCCTGGGCTGAAAAGAGCTGGAGTTTGAAGTACTAAGGAGGAGGGGCACTCAAGCAAACAGGGTTTTTCTTCCTTTAATCTTTTTGAAGCAATCTAAAACTTCTAAAAGTTTCCCCACTTCAAACAGACACACTTCCCAAGTGTGTGTCAAGATGCCACCATGGAGATTTCTATTCCCAAGGCAGAACCATGCAAGAAATGTTTGAGACCTTTGGACTCCTTGGTTTCCTGGGGCCTTGCACTGCCAATAAGGCCCCTTGGTTCTGTGAGGTTCTGTAGTGTCACAATGGATGTTTTGTTCCATGGGGCCCCACAGTGTCACAGGGGTCTTCTTTTCCCTGTGGCACCCAGCAGCAAGCCCCGCTGCCAGGGCCAAATGCCTGGGAAGAAGGAGGAGGGTATTTTTGGAATGATGTTTTTTTTGTCTTCCCAGGTCACAGCGATGTGGGGTGGGGCCCTGCTGTCCTTGAGATGGCTGTACACCGGCCTGCCCATGGAAGGGGGAAGAGACAATAACCTCTGTCCATGGAACTGCAACAGCAGAGAGGTCAGGCCAAAGGCTGGGCTTAAAAGACATCATCAGCATAGGAAACATCAATGTGAGAGGAAAGATGTGTGCTAATGTCTTTACAAATCATTTAGTAGGTGAAGGCATGAGTGTTAAGGTCTTTGAAATGGGTCGTAACATTTCTACTGACTCTGGGCAGCAGGTTTGTTATGGGGCCCAGACAGCTTGGCTCCTGAAACAGACCAAGGTCTGCACAAGCCCGAAAATCTGAACTGTGGGGAGAAATGCCAGGTTCAAGAGGGAATCTTGGGCAGGAAGGTCGGGAAGGCTGTACCTTCCTAGTACCTCGGGCAATGGGGAAAGGAAGAGGACAACGTGAGGCCAGGGGTTTAGGATAAAAGGAGCGTGCACCCTCTGAAACCTCGAGAGAGAAAACCCCGTGGGCGTGTCCACAAGAGGGTAGCACTCCTCAAGGCAGGGGTGGAGGGGGGTGCTGGAGTATCATGCTGTGTCTACAAAGCATCAGAACTACTCGGGAGGGCGACTGTAGTACCAAGTTGTGTCCACAAAGGGTGCAGCACTGCTCGGGGGAGGGGGGGGGGTTGCAGTAGCATGCTGTGACCACAATTGGACAGCACTGTTCGGAGGGTGGGACTGCAGTACCGGGTTGTGTCCACAAGAAGGCAGTACTGCTTGGGAGATGGGGGCTGCAGTACCATGCTGTGTCCACAAGGGTGCAGCACTGCTCCGCGGGAGGGCTGCTGTACCGACCTGTGTCCACAGGGGCAGCACTGCTCAGGTCCCAGGCTTCAGTACTGGGTTTTGTCCAGAAGGTGGCAGCACTGTTCGGGTGGTGGGGCTGCAGTACCATGCTGTGTGCACAAGAGCGCAGCAGTGCTCAGGGAGGGGGGCTGCAGTGTCATTCTGTGTCCACAGGGTGGCAGCACTGCTTGGGGGGAAGGCTGCGGTACCAGTCTGAGTCCAACTATGGGAACTATTACTTCGGGGAGGGGGGGTGCTGAAGTACCGGGTTATGTCCACATGAGGGA
>JAOTQP010001286.1:72453550-72484334 GCA_026413545.1 Cichladusa arquata | reverse complement strand
GGATGGACACTATCCTTTTATCTTTACTCTCTTTTTTTTTACCTTTTCAAGCACTGTTTTTATCTCCACTGGAAGGAAAGTACTCCACATGATACTGAGCAACATGAACATTTGTTCTATCCCTGCGTGGCTGTTCTTATGTTATAACGCAAAGTAGGATGATACTATGTGAAAATTATGTGATTTAGTCATGGCTAGTTTAGTTTATCATAGTAGAACACTAATTCTTTTATGATTGACGTAATTTTGTTTAAAGATGTAAAATGTTACAAATTGTTAAAAATCCACCCAGTAAGTTTTTCATTAAATGCATTCTGTCACCTCTGAAGGGTGGTAGGCAACTCAGAGGGCAGCTCAGCATCATTCAGGAGAATGAGTGCTAGAGTGGTAGCTCATCCGTGAGACAGCAGTAACCAGTGCCCTGTTCTTCTGCTTGCTGTACTTGTCACTCCTTATGCCTCTTTTCTGTCTCTCTCACTTTCTGCTGCTGATCATGGAGCTCTTCATGAGAAGAAAAAAATAAATTAAAGGATATATCATGAGAGGAGGAGGGTGAGTAGAGCAAAAAAATAGGGTTGCTTACCATATTCAGTTACCCAAGACAGACTGTGTCCCTTTCGGTGTGATACATTCCTCAGGCCATACTGTCTCTCAGCCCTTTTTGCCCTTTTTATAAACCCATCTAGCATTTATTCCTCCAGTGCTCTTACCTGCACTTAACTCACTGAGACAGAAAACTGTCCACTGCTGTGGAGGGAAAGAAAATTTTCTCAGGCTTCCTGTCTCTCTACTGATATGGTCTGTCCTCAGTATTTATTGCCATTTGAAGATTAGATAAAATCTTTCTAAAATACAGCTAACAAGCAATTTTCATATTGCAAATCCAACCTATTTACTGTCAAAAAATCCAGAAAAACTGTAAGAGGGTGTAGCAGAAGACAAACTGATGTTCTAAGGCCCATGTAATATGGCAATAAAATAATAAGGCCACAGGTTTGGTTATAATTTATTACAGGCAAATGTCAAACATATTCTTCTAGAACAGGTAGTAAGGAATTATATCTCAACTTAGGCTTCTGTTAAGAAAGAAAAAAAAATAAAGCTTGAGTATATGTTATTTGAAAAAAAACACTGCTTGTACCTGGAAATAATATGTATGTGGCTTCACATATTTCTGAAATGTTCAACTTTATGAACCAGGATCATAAAAGAAATTCTAATGCAAAATTTTGTGTCATGGAGGCTGTAACAAATAGCAAATGAACTTGCAACATCCTACCCGTCTTTCATTTTGATAATGGATTTTAATTAAGCAGTAGAGTATCCATGAACTTACTTTATGTCTGGGTGCTCTGAATCTACTTTGTATTTTTTTCCCAATGCAAAGCCTTTATATTATGTCTTATAAAAATAGGTTTTACTATTGGCCAAAAAAATGTTTTAAAATTCCAGAGCTTCAATGGTCCCTTTCTTACTTTTCCTCTTTCTGACAGATTAATTCATATATGCACCCACAGACAAGCATTTGCATGCCTGTCATTAATAGTTTAGCTAGCCTAGAAATAGTAAAAGTTCATTGTGGGACTTGCTGCATGTGAACTTAAAACTGAATGGCTGTACAGTTCTACAAACATCTGGTCTCCCTTCAAATATATGAATTCCATTCATCTGGTAAGTTGTGCAAATTTGTGTAGTGTAATGAGACATAAGCTAAGTTTTTCCACCAAGTAAACAGCTGATGAGCTAAAATGTTGTTAATATTTCTTATCTTCATAGGAAAAGATATGCAAACAAAGTAATAAAATAAATTTTAAAAATTACACTTCAGAATAAGACTTTCTTTTTGAGATCTTTAAAAATAAAGAGCAGTCATATCAGAGATTAACAAATTGCTTTCTGATTGTTTAGGAAACGTGGTGACATTTTTCCAATTTTTCTGCTTGTTTTTCAAACACCATGGAAAATCAGAAGTTTAGACAAAGTGTATATTTGGTACACTTTGTGATTTTACAAATAGGAAAAAACTTGTTCCAGAGATTTTGCAGTGAAAGAGGGGTTCCTGACTACAAGACCAAAATAAAGTCTAAAAACTTCCAGAATGTCACTAACAGTCACCTTCTTGAAAAAAATATATGGATAAAAGCATTATTTCCTTGATTGTCAACTGAGAAGCCACTTTTTGACAAATGATAAAGAAATAGAAAGTTTAAATGCAGGCCTCCAAACCCATCTTGCTTATTGGTATGAGAAGATCTGTTCACACTCGGGAAAGGCATTTGGCTTCTGATTTCAAGATTTCCACAGAAAAGAAAGGTAACACCACAGTGACATTGGATATAAAAACAAGAAAATATTTCTTATTTCTTTGTTCTGTTTATGTTTACACAGAAAATCCATACAGAAGTGAATAATTCTAACTTGGAGCAGGGTTGAAATAGTTCATACTAAGGCTGGGAGGCACACACTCAAAGGGAGAAAGCAAAGAGTTAAAAGCCATCTTGCAAGACAGCAAAGAATATTAACTATAAGTGAATTATAGACTTGATATAGTCCAGTTGCTAATAGACTTGAAAGGTATTTTAATCTGAAATAACTGTTGTACACACCATAGTTGCTCTCTGATCTTCCTGAGGTTAATGCAGTGCTCATAATCATGAGAGAAATCTCCACATCTCCATACATTTAATGCAAAAATGACACTTGGGCTTTTGGCAAGGAAAAAAAATCTGTCATGTTTCTCATAGGAAGCAAGACTAGCAAAGTCTCCTGACTTATTCTAGATTTTCTGACTGGGATGCATGAAGATAACAATGAGAGATTGTGTAAAAATTGTGTTATAGAGTTCTGAGGTCACATGGGGGGATTGCAATAATTTTTTACACGTTTTGCATGGATTACTTTCTATATGCTGTGTGTTGCTGAGAGTATGAAGAAAAATACTGGTTTAAATAAGAATGAGGCCGATTATTCAAAAAATATTTTGTTCTTAAATCTTTGTTTCTCAAGACAAAACACAATTGTGTATTTATTAGCAGAAAACTTGTAAAAATAGCATTAAAATAAAGAGCTTAAAAATTGTTTCCGGAAGACTGAACAAGATATAGATCTTGCTTATTTGTAGTAATGTTGTGGCAACAACAACAGCAACTATAATACGTCAAATTATTTCCAACACATTAAGCAAACAAATCATTTATATAGACTAGAGCAAGTAAATTATTTATATATTTATTGTGCACAGAACAGCAGTAAACTGTGTCTAAGAGCCCTGTAGCGAAAAGCACATCACACTGTCTAAACCCATAAAACAGGTTGAACATAATACATAAAGATTTAAGATGTGTTCTGAATCACATCTTTAAAAAGAAAGAGAATATCCAGCCTCATGCTAAGGAAAAGTCACTAGAGAACCAAGGGTCTTACACAGTATTTTTTTTGTTTCAAGTGGTTTGAAATTAAGATATTTAATGTGGAAATTTTATTCTGCTATTTATTACACAAAGTACAAAAGGGTTAGAGCCTTGTGACTGAAACAAGAGTAAACTGGAATAAATTCATCAACTTGGCAGGTAGTGAAGACTTGCCTCTCACTTAGACAATATAAAATTTCCTCCTCTTTACCAGAATTAGGAAATCACCGTTTTGGGTTAAAAAAAAAAAATCCCATTGAGGGCACATCTGCTGGCTTGCAAAAGGTGATGAACTCTTTATAGAACAGCAGCCTCATAGCTGCCATAACCCCCAATTATAGGTAGAATGGTTTAGCACCAGCTAACCTCAGAGTGGTTTTAATTTCCTACACCCGTGTCAGCTCCAGTGTCTTTATGCTTGTAGTGGACAAAGATACTAATGACAGAAATACTGTACTGATAATAAACCAGTGTCTTAAATGTTTGTCCCACTTTACATTACCAGAGTATTAATGTAACCTCAGCATTTTGTTCCTTTTTCTCAGAGCATGGGTAAAGTAATGGTCCATTCTCTCTCCTTATATTATTTTTCCTATTGTATCTATCTTGAGATTCTCCATTCAGATATTGTAAACCTACGTTCTAATTTCTACAGCAATATTAAAATGGTGGTTACAAGCGAAAGAATTTTTTTGGTCCTTGCTGGCACATTTTCCCAAGTCAAAGGGGAATGTGAACGTTTTAACACCTCCTACCTTAACTGACACATTTTTTTGACTGCATTTTTTAAATACTCAAATTTTTTATAATATCTATAATCTGCTTTTCATTATTTCTAAAGGTTCCCAAAAATGGCTTTGTTTTCAAAAGTGAGCACTTAAAGACAATCATTACCATACTGTGATGTAAGAAGTACTATATGACATTGGATGTAGCTTAAAATACAGAACAACTTATGGTGGAAACAACATAAATTAGGTAATATTTATACAAACACTTACAAATTTTTAGTACCTGAAACAAAGTACTTTTATATAGATAGATAGATAGATAGATAGATAGATAGATAGATATGTGTATATATATCTGTATGTAATATATGTATATGTATATGCCTATTGGTATATATAAGTATGTATAAGGGTTATAAAAGAATCCTTCAAGGGAGAGAAACTGATATATTTTTATCTGGAAAATAAACATAGCACTTTCAGTTCTAAATTGTTACATTTCAAATAATATTGCAGTACAAGGTAGACAGCTGAGAAAAAAAATTGCAAATAAATTATTCCATCCAACAAAAAAACGATTCTCAATAATTATATTTTGCAAAATTGCTTTTCAACTCAGGTTTTATTTTTAGAGCAATTTGTCTTATGGATTTCATGCTTTTTGTAATACTTAATATATCTAAAATCTTATCTGAACTCTGGTCATTAAAAAAGCATGTGAGTTAACAGCTCAGCGATCATAAAGCTGGTTTATAATTTTTATTTTTTTTTAAACTTGAGCAGGAAACATTTTTAGTCAAGAGTCATTTTCGTTTTAAGCTAACTTCTTTTAATTATGTTAAGGTGAGTATTGCAGTATCTAGGAGAATTTCTTGACAGGAAGATACACATGCATAAAAAACAAGAAAAAAAATAGGTTCATCTTCAGAACTCTTCTTCCAAGTGGAATAGACAAGGTTCTTCCAAAACTCAGCCTTCAAAGTATATCATGTTCTTGAATTCCCCAATTTGGTAAATCAGTCTTTTTAGACCCCCATATACAGCAGCATCATAGCATTTCCACAATCACATGATCCTTCATACCCTGCAAGAACCATGAAGTCCCAATAAATTAAAATAGCCTCTTGAACACAGAAGCATAATTAGTTCACTGCAGTAATCTGAACTCCTCCCTGTGCTTTTTACATAAATGACCTCTGTTGGTTACTGTTTGGAATTAACATTTCAGTAACAACAGGATTTTTAAACATATATTAAACAAATATATCAGAAAGACCAGATCAAATATGTCACATACTGTTCATTTAAATGTAAGAGGCAGAGATTTTGCCTTTGCTCAGACTCTTTGCTCAAACTATCAACAGTATGTGGTGGTATTACAGAGAATTTTTAAAAAACACCCAATTTAGTCACTACATTTAGTCTTAAATAACCCACAGCTTTCAAGATTTTTTTCTGTAACTGTTTTAGCTAAAGTAGCTGATCAAAGTTTGAAACCACATTGCAAGTGAGATGAAATCAATGAAGCATAATTGATTTTTATATTGTAATGCAAGTACTTAAATTTTTGCTTACACACCATCTTGCTTCCGATGGACTATACTTATTTTACTTAAAAATTCAGTATTTCAGTAAAAGAACTTGTGGTATCAACAGTTCTGTTTAGTTCTACTAAAATGATTAGTTAAGCAACACCCTCCCAAAGTAATAATACCAGAAAACATTTCATCCTAGAAATCAGCATGTGCATGATTGAGGATTGATTATGTCAAAAGTACATGTCAGCACTCAAAAATAAATCAGTGTAATAGCTGACAGATATATTTTTTTAAAAATAAAAAAATAATTTTTCATCTGAATAGGACATTTATGTCAAAATTTAGCATAATATTTCTCAATTGAAAATCATCACAATTTTGGTCAGTATGGTGGCACAAACCAACATGATGATTGTATCATAACTTCTATCACTGTTGGATTAGTTTCTATTTCTTTTGTCTTTCTGCACATATATGTGCATGAAAGTGATAAGGCTCTACACATTCAGGTATAGCATGGATTTTAAATGTGTGAAGAAACTTTATTTACAGATTCCATTTTGAAGTAGCCTGACATACAAAGAAAACTATTAGTATCACCCCTACAGTACATTTTTAGAGCTACATATATAACAACTATTCTTGAGTGTACAAACAGACTTTGGAAATGCAGAGCACACACAAAATCATTTTAGGCACAGCATAATATAGAAGATGACAAATGAATAAAGGAAATCCTATGCAGTGTATAATCTAAAAACTAAGGGCTTCAAGGGGATTTTAAATCATGAAATGTTGAAAAAAAACCCCATAGAAAATAATATAAATCAGTCCAAGTACATAAGTAATCTTGATTTTAATAGACTTTATTATATACTACATGTCAGCAAAAATGCAAGGGAAAATATCAGATTTTATAAAGTCCAAATGACTGGGCAATAACCAATCAATCAAGCAATCAATTATTTAACTATTCAGAGAGATCAGGTACATATAGGCTTTCTTTTATAGACTGCCAAATACATTAATGCTTTGGGCAAAATCAGTCAAAATACACAAATCATGACCTATTTCAGGCAACCTGACAACAGTATTTGTTTCTTTTTTGTTCCAGAATGCATATAAACAAAACCACTTGCCTTTAATTCAAACTTATCATAAATTTTTGCATGATGAAAAGCCCCTAATTTTTCCTCCCTAAAGAACATTTAGCTCAATTGCTTATGTGATTCAAGAATAGTAAATGCTAATTTTTCCCCTATATATACGCATAGTTTAGTTGAAGGAAATTTTAAATCAAATTAATGCAATGAGAAATTTCACCTTCAGGTTTATTTCTAATACCTGATAAGTTTAGAAAATAATAAATAGCTTCTACTGTTTCCCACTGTGAACATGAGTTGCCAGAGCTGCAGCAAAAGTAGAGCAATAATGTGAAAAAAGCATCAGTTTTCAGAATTGCTTCTACTAACCTCAAAGAAGAGTTTCAGATTTGTAATGGTAAGATGAATGTCAACAGTAACTGAAAGAAGCTTCAAAAGAAAGTCAAGGAGCAATTTATGGCCCAAATGACTTGCAATTACTTCTTCTAGCCAGGACATACAGAAAGGTTGCTTGTCAGCTCCCCAGGAACTGCCTCTGACCTATTAATTTCATTTTTTTAGTTGTACAACCCATTTTCTATTCTTTTCTTCACTTGACACCCATGAGATGTAAGAAGAGCTAACAAGTGACTCCCTTCCTGCCTCCCTCCCTCCCTCCCTCTGTCTGTCTCTTCCCCACCTCTTGCTTCTTGCTTCTGTCCTGGAGTAAGGGAACAAAATGCTATCATTATTTTTTTCTGAATATTAAAATAGAAGGGCAAAGTACTGAAAAAGAAGAATAAGGTTTTTCATTTGTGGGTTGTGGTGGATATAGGGGGTCAGTACAGTATTATAATATTCTAAAATGAAAGAAAGCAAATGGGCAAAAGAAGGACTATGAAATAGAGAGTGGTAGGTCTAACATGAAGAACAGATGCTACAAAAGAGCAAAACAAAGCACTGGAGTCATCAGTGATGGATAAAACTGACAGAAGAAGAGCAGATAATAGTAACACAGGTTAGAGGGACACAAAAATGAAGTAAAAGAAAAAATAATGACAATGAAATAGAGAAAAGAAGGAAAGACAGACAAAGGATAGTTGTGTTAGGTAGACTCAAGGCAAATCAGTTTAGCACTATGACAGTCCAAGCCTTTGTCTAACTAGAAGTAAGTTTGTTAGTGTTCAAACTTTATGCAGGAAGAAGAATTGGAATAACATATTTTATGCCTTAGAAGAAGGCTAAGCTCAAAATCTTAGGAAACTTCTCTTGCAGTTCACGCAAGTATTAGAAGAAGATAAAGACTGGTTTTATTCTAAGGCTGAAAAGTTCCCATGCAATAATAAATCTAGCTCTCCCACATTTCAAAACAGGGTGATACAATTTTTGAGTATTCCTTTAGGCAGGCTCTTGTTTTAGTTTGCTTGCAAATAACATAAATTTGTTGCAGATTTCAAAATTAAAAGTATTTAATTGTCAGTCCCAATGTTGGGTTTAATGCTATCTGCTAAACATACAAATATTGTTGCTGACAGAATTGTCCTAGAAGACTATTTTAATGCAAAAGTCATTTCATGGTAAGGTTAGACTTATTCTTCTGATGTAGTGCAGAATAGTTTGACATCAAGCACAGTTGCCGATGGGCAAGAAAAACACTGAGAAAATGGAAACAGGGAAAACATTCATGCTGTGTTTTACAAGGAAACTTCAACAGCCATCCGAAAGCACTGGGCCTGTATTAGCTCCAAACTCAGAGTCTTTGTGCTCTAACTGGTACTGAAGATTGGTATCTTGTACAAATGATGGTGAAAAAAAAGTGACATTATATGGCAAAGATACATAAATCCTAAAATTCAGTTACTGGCTGTGGCTAGGGAATATGAACTTTCAGAAGAGAGATATGCTGTTAGCATAATCAGCTTGAGTCAGCACTAACCAGTAACCACATCCACTGGAGTTGGTGCAGTGAGCTATAATTAAAGAGCGTGTGGACTTGCATTGACTGAGGCAGTATTTATCCTTCTAGCAGCAGCCAACGATCTTGAGTGAATTATTTTCTTGTCACTACTATTTCTGTCTTTGCCACCTCATAACATGTCTCTTTGAGTGGCCACCATACCTATTTTTAATTAAGTTAAGCTTTCATTTTTGCTGAGAGGTAATGTAGTACTGTCCCCCTTCTATAGAGGACATTTCTATCTCTGGTAGACATCTCTTCCCAGCAAAAATGAAACCTTATGCTTAGCTGTGTCTTTGCAGAACTCTGGATGTGACAAGTCAGGCTGGACACAGTGCTCATTGAAAAGACAGGTACTTATGCCCAACAGCAATGTGTAATAGTATTTTTGATAGCTAATGCAAATTCGTCCTTGCATGCTCATGAAAATCTACCATGCCTTGCATGTACTGGCACTGATTTCCAAGGTGCTCTGAAATCACAACAGAGAATGGAGCAGGAAGTTTAAGGACTCTGTAATATTACAGTATTACTGCTACAGTGCAATACAGACAGGACAGTAACATACTGCAAGACTTCACTGGTTTTGATGATACAGAACAAAGATTTGATTCCCAGAAACAATTTTTATTAAATTTATTTGATGTCTTTATGGTAAATATTACATCCAAATAGTGACCATAAGATATAATCTCAATTTACCACCATAAATTAGTTTTATTAAAGAGTTAATTCTAATAAAGAAGAAATTGTCTACAGGTAGACTTTATAAAGTCACTCTCAGGTGGATAAGAACTGGATTAAACTTTCAGAAATCCTATCTTGGCCACTGGTAGTTGCCAAAAAATAAGCACAGAGAAATGAGCATTCATTAGAAGGTATGGTAGAATATAACAGGCAATTGCCAGCAAGTTAATTTCTGACAAATCAGCTTTTTCTGTGGGTTCAAGACCTATATTTTTTAAAAAATAATAACAATAAACAGTGAAAATGTGGTGTGCATACAAAAATATTCACAAAATAAACTCTTATTCACTTTCTTGTACTGAAATTTAATGTGAACACCTGAAGTACTGACGGCCATTTTGAAAACTGACATTAACTGCCTGAAAAGAAAGTCAGACACAAAAGTCTATTAAATAAATGTGTGTTGCCTGAGGTATCTTCACGTAAAACATGTGTACTATTCCTAGGCAGTTAGCTGCCTTTGTTGCGGGAAATACTAGATGTTTTGAAATTTGTGAAACCAACCCCTTGAGTGAATTTTTCCAGAGACTTCAGTGTTTACAAGATACTTAATTAGCAATTACATCTGGCTTTACAGCAATTTAGCAATCCCAGCAATACTTATGATTTATACAAGTACTACAGTGGACTGTTTTGTCTATAAATTAGATTACATTATGGAAAAATGACCATAAAAAGAGCCACTTTATGGAGAACAATATATTCTTAGTAGCAGAAATTAAACTCTCTAATTTCTCTCTCCCTCCCACTAAGCTTAAGTGATACATGTGTACAACTGGTGGCGTCTTTCTAACCACAAATAAACACGAAACTAGAAACTCCCCCAAGACAGAATTGGTGAGTGTGAACTGTGCTACCTAATGGAGAATGGTTGAAATCACCATTTAGGACAATTCAGTCAGTTCTGAATTCCCTTATAAATTTAATTCGAATAGCAAAACCCTGATAATTTTAAAGACAAGATTAGGTCCTCAGAAATTTTTTGAGAGTAGTGAAATCCTCATGCCCGTTAAAGTTTAACCTCAAAGGTTGTTCAGTATTTGGCTTCTCATTTTATTAACATTCTGTAATAAATGTCCAAGGAAGTATTTATATTTGCCGAAGGTTCATTTTATTTGGAATCTTCTCTCATACTGAATTTGACCTTCACAAGTTCTTTTCCATAAGTGGTGACCTTTAGATTAGCCTCCCATGTAAAGAAGTGGCTCTGTTGTCTGACACTCTTCATTCTTCACATTTTTAAACCAAAAAATATATTAATTATTTTAAATGTTGGTTAAAAAATATCCCACTTAGTTTATGTGGGGTAAAAATAACATCTTTTCCTTTATGTCAAGATCCCAAGAGTATTTTTCATTATTTATTTCTTAAAAACCTAAAAAAATATGAAATGTTTAGTTATAAACAGATTTTTCCAGTGTTTACTAGAAATATGAGCACATTTGGAGTGAAAACGAGTTTTATGAACAAAATTTCAACTTAAGTATTTTTCTGTTCCATTAAAAGTTCGTAATCTCTTATCATTTCTTTACTAACATATTCAGATGCCAAAGAAACAGAAAAAAAGTTTAATCTGAGAAATGTGCACATGTTGTTGAGTCAAATGCTGGCAATAACATAATGACATATTCAGAGTGTGGCCTTAAAAAAAAAAATCACTTTAGAAATACTACAATTCTGAATTTCTTTTTTTGTTCAAGAATCTTTAGGCAAATAAGAAGGTTGCTACTATAAGTTCTTATTTATCCAACAATGTCTTTATACCTCATACACCTGAGGTCATCATTTTGTGGACAGTGTGACTGCAGCCTCTGAAGGGCTAAGGTAACAGGAAGCAATCTCTTTTCTATTGTCTTGTGCATTCAAAGTAATTTCAGTATATACACTGCTAAGCCTGTCTGTTTCACACTGAACTTTGGGTTTGATTTTTATCTTTTTTTGCTTAATGCTTTTCTTTTCCTTTCTTGCTTGCTTTCCTGTCTTTTTTCCTTGGTCCCATGTCTGGTATCTTCTTTGACTCATTACAAGCTGAACACAATACACAAGACATTTCACTCAAAGGTTAAAAACTCTTGCAAACCTCTCACTCAGAGAGAAAAATGGAAAAGTTTCTGTCTACAAGAACCAGGTTAGGGTTTTTTGGTATAGAAAGATTTTGCCACTTATTATCATTTTAAGATTGCTGATACCAGTGACATACCATATGGAAAACACTAGAGCAAACATAGTCCTTCCTAATGAGGCTTGACAGTTATAAAAGCATTTTTATTATTTAACGTTTGACATATTTTGGTATCTCTGTGAAATTTTTCCCATCTTTTGGCTCTGTAAAACTTTGTTTATTTTATTGAAGAGACCAGCGGTCACTGGTAAAAACACAGCTTTTCAGTTTCAATAAATCATTACTGTAATTCTGCTGTCACAGCTCTGTTAATCAACTTCAAAGACTGCATGTGAAAACACTCATGGTTCAGGGTACATTACATCTATTGGGTTTTTGTTCCTTTATTTTAAATAAAAATCCAGGTATATTAAAATGAATAGGTAGAAAAGTAAATAATTATTTATAATTTGGTTACTTGCTATTGCCACTAATATTTAAATTAATTAGCTTTTAGCAACCTCTAAAATATATTTTCCTGCTCACAAAACACTACAGAAATAAATTACCATAGATTTTGTTCGAAAACATGTTTTGGGCATCAGTCCCACTAAAAATTAGGAATGCTGAGAATCTCAATCTAAGAAATTTTTTTTAATCAAATAACAAATTTAGTTCTCTTCAAACACCAAACATTATGAACTTCTGTTATTCTTTTCTTAACAGACTTATTAATTCAAATACTCTGGAGGTTTTTTTTTGTTTTGACAAAAACAGTTGAATTTAAATTAGTTTACCTATTTAGGCTGTTGCTATCTAAACTCCCAACATACTTTTATTTATAAATTCCAGAAAAAATGAGGTGTCATTGATATGCTGTCCAAAATATTAAGCAATCCTATAAAGAAATTTAAAAATACTAAAAAATAACTTTTTTTGCCTGTTTATTACAAGTAATTGTAACTATACCTGTATGGATAGACTGTGACCCTAATGTTAATAAAGATGTTTAACAAATATAAGAGCTGAACTATTTTTATTATATTTATATTGAATTAAAATGAGAAATTGTACTACATCCAAATTTTCTAAAAAAATATCAGAAAGTGAATATTCTTTTTTTGAATATGTGTCTGAAGAAACATCAGTCATACAAGTATTGATGTGAAGATGATATGTTATGTTTTTCATAGTTCTTTGAGAGGATGGGAAGCCTTTTAGAACTTCCTACTACTTTTCAAAGCAGAATAAGTAAATTAAGTTCTAGGACCATTGTGGCAGATGCTTTTAAATGGAGATCCAGGAAATGGGGTCTGAAACACAAGGTTTTATAGAGCCAGAGAGCTTCCTAGTCTTGCTGCTTCTCTTTGCTTTTAGGTAAATTATAAGCCAAGAAAACAAAATGTACTAAAGACATTTTGAGGATGAGCTTTTCATGCATCAGTTGCTGCAATTGCAATAGGACTCTGTGAGATGGTAAAATGACCAGAAAAATAGATAAGTCAAGGAAATTTCTCTTAGGACATGGTTTTAACTCCCTTTGAGATCAGAAAACTCTTTTAACTGTTGAAATAGTGCCCCTGCCTGCTCTTTCATTTAATGGAGAGTTTCTGCCCTGCATTTGTCAAAAAGAATTAGGCCATAAGAAATCTTAGCAACTTAAGAAGTATGAAATAGTAACATCATATTTCTATAAAATTTTATCAAATCTCTGCTGCTATTTGGAAACAGTTTATTGTATTCCTTTACTATATTGTTATATGCAGAAAGGGTAAATTATGACTGTTACTCAGCACATGAACTTTCTGCTTTTTCTCTTTTTGTTATAATCTTTCAGTAAGACAGCCCTCTGGGCTTGTTTCAAATTCCAAAGAGAATTCCCCAGACAGGTGAAATCAACTGAATAAAATAAATTGAAACCTACTTTGTAGAGTTACCGTGGGGTTTGACTTGAGTAATGAACTGAAATATGAAGCTGCTATGTTCTGCTTGCAGAACTGTAGCTGAACTGTAAAGTAAGGTGCAACATATACCTGAAAGACTAATCTAGATAGAAACCTAGATAGAAATTATAATGAAAACATTCCAGTCAGGGTTTTTTCTCTTCTAAGTATTTTATTGTCTTTTTCAACACATACTGAAGTCAATGCCACAGTTTCTTATCTTATATTTCAGAGGAAAACATTAGCTTGATAAGGCACACCACAATCTAGTTAGAAATGTACAAATAACTTTTGATTCACACAGATTCAGATTTAATTTCTATAGGCATAGATTAAATCTGGGAACATAAGACTGGACTTTTTACATTGAGTCAGAAGAAATAATAATGATAATGCTAGTGATAATCAGGAAGAAATAACTTTAAAATATGTGAAGCAAAGTGAAATGTGGTCAAGAGTACAAGTTTCTTCAATGTGGTTTTTGGTTTAACTTTTCAAGTAATAGCTAAAATTCTAAATATAGCAAAATATGTTGATTCAGTACCTGTTTCCACTTATATGTTTTACTCTTGTAAATGTTTCAGAAGACTTTCAGAAGACTTTTATTCCAGGCAAGTTCATCATAGATATGTAGTAGTGACCATCTCTTGACAGAGGAATGAAAGAATGTGAATTATTATTTTGATAAATGGAATAAAGAAGAAACTGAAACAATTTGTGCACTTCTGGATAAATTTTTAAAAGTAAAAAAATATTTCAAAATATTTTTCATGATGCATGTTTGGACTAGTTTGTTTATAATATGCAAAATGAATAAATCAATAACTACTTTTATTCTTCTCCTGGCTGAACAACCCCAACTCTCTCTCTCGATAGGAGAGGGGGTCCAGCCCTCTGATCATCTTTGTGGCTTTCCTCTGGACTGAGTCCAGCAGGTCAATGTCCTTCCTAATCTAACATTACTCATGTTTCATGGTAATATTATTCCTTTTTATAGCACGCTTGGGTGAAAGAAACACCCATGGGATTAATATGATACAAACTCCAGGAGTTACTACTGCCTGACAAAATTAACAACAACAAAAAAATGCTGTCTTTATATTTTCTTGCATATTCCTTAAATATAAATACTCAGTTGAAAATATTTAACACAATATAAAGAATGTATCAACAGCACCGCTTTATATTTGCTCTTTAGGGGACAATACTGATACTTCAGATTTCATTAAATATTCAAATTAGTAATCTCAGCTTCAATATCTTTCACAACTACTGTCTTCATGATGATATTCCAGTAGCAGTAAAGATCAAAGAGATGTAGCTGCTTATTTACATGACATATGTAGATATAAAAAATCAACATAGCTGTATAAAAACACTCCAAAAGAATCAGGTTTCATGAATGTAAACTGTAAAAATAATCAAAGCATTAGTCTAAAATAAATTGTGTTTGGTTATGATGTGCTGAAATAGTTCATTTTTTCCATTTTCATAATATATTTATATACAATACAGAAGGAAAATTATGTATGTATTCAAAACATGATAAAAAAACCACTCACATGCAAAGTTGTAACGTCTACCATAGCCCACTTACAGAATATCACCTGCAAATATGAGAAAAGCAAATTACGTGATGTTCTGCGTGTTCTTGTTAGGGAGGCAAGATGAAAATAGAGTTTATATCATGATCATTTATCAAAAGAATGTCATCCCCAACAGTCTTGTCATTTGTTTGTGGTGACATTCATATTTCTTGGCAGTCGTGAATACTTCTCTCTAACTCAGACTTCTTTGCTGAACTGTCTGAGCCTAGGTTGGAAATTTGCAACACATCAGAAAAAAAATAATTTAATATCAAGAAAACTATTAAGCAGAGACAAAAAGAGAAAAAAAAAAGTGGCTATCAGAGAGACAGATATTTATGTGGCTTCTAGCAGCTGTGATTGTGGCACCTAAATATGCCATCTCAATGCAAAAGAAAATAAACAAAAAGTATGGTCTCTGTTTAAGATTGCAAAAATATATTTTGAAAAAAATAATATCCATATGTTATCAGGGATTAAATCAAAATACTTGAGAGGAATTAGAGATTAGAGCTTTACTGCATATCTAAATCAGCCTTAACTAACCTACAGAACAGCTGCAGTGTGTTTGTGAGATAGGGCTGTGTGATATGGGTGTTATGTAAAATGGCAAGCTGATTGCTCTCGTTTTGTGTGGCTAACATTAATCACAGTAAATGACCTTTTTCCTTCTTTTTCACAAAGACAGATAATATCTATAATCTGCTACAGACACCTGAAATATAACAGGCAGGAAAAGAACTCCAGATAATGCATATTTTTCTCAGGAAGTATTGTTGAATATTGTTTGCAGTTCTCTGAGGATTTTTTATCTTTTATTTGCCCAGCTGAAGAGGATCTGTTAACCTGCTATATTAAATACCCATGAAGATTCAAGCCCAGTAAGAAAACTCCACTTGGAGCAGTCTTAGAGGAAGAGGAGCTTTCTTCCTGGAATAAGCCATATACATGCAGACTTATGCATATGTAGAAGTGCATTCTATTACCTACAGGTTCAGGATGCAAGATGTGCTGCTCTGTCTCCTAAATGGTGAAGAAAAATGAAAGTGTGCCACTTTAAACTAATCCCATACTGCTTCCCAGACATAACACATTGCTCATTCTCTCCCTGGGCTAGCAAGTCCCTGTACTACAAGCTATAAGTTTTACTCTGGTCGCTTCCTTATTAAAGATTTATGCTAATTCATATCCTACTGATATAATAAAAGCAAGGTAAAGATGGATTGCTTATTGTATTTTTCTGTTTTTAAATTCTGGTCAATTTGAAAAGAATCCATTCTGAAAGCAATGCTCATACATTCAGAAATGCTACATTTGCCATGTGATTGGCCTCAATTTGTCCTTCCCTTTTCTGTATCTCTGTGTACAGATATTAACATAATGCTGCATTCCTTTTTGGCCTTGTTTTTCACTGGAAGAAATAACTTTCATGGCAAGTTGTAAAACTGTTGTCCTCGTTTTCTTTTTTTTTGTGTGTGTGATGATGTTCCTCTGGCAAGATCAAGAAACTTTGGAATGCAAATATTACCTCATATAATTTCTCTCTATTTCTTTGGAACATTTGTAAAAATGTTGTTTTATTTAGCTTTACAAACTAGAATATATTTCAAAAAAGGTGTTAAATGGATTGACTAACATCCTAAAAGATCAAAACTGAAAAGTCCTAAGAGTACCAAGTGTTTTATAAAAATATTTGCAGTTCTGTACAGAGGCTCTTTACCATAAGAAGAAACATGCCACTGAAAATACATGATAAAAGGCATCTATTGAGCATGTGAGCTTGATAAATAACCTCAAAATTAGGATTAAAAGAAGTGCAACTACAGCTGAAATAGTAATTAAGCAACCTTTGTTTACAATTTTGTTAGTTTTTGCTTTTGTATTAGAAGTGTATAAAAAATGTAATTTGACAACTAAACACAAAATAAGACATATCCAGAAACTCTATTGAAGTAGTCATGCAGATGACTACATCAATATCATACAATAATCTAGAACTGCAGCTTTTTGTGAGGAAAAAACGTACAGGGAAAATGCAAGTAGCAACAAATTCACATCTCATCATTTCAAATTCTCCAGGAAGTCTTATGTATAAGGTAAGTAATCAATTAGAGCTCAGAATATTACTGTATAGTCCTCCAGTATACATGAAGAATATAAGAGACTTCCTTCCTCATATGAAATTTTAAAACTTAATTGCAAAAGTATTGTGGCTGCATTCAAAGTACTGCTTAGAGGCAAGAAAGTAGACACAGCTTATAGATATACAACTTCAGCAACAATTTGCTGTTAGCAAAATCTCAATAGTCTAGATACAATTTTTGCAGGAAAAAAAAGAATAATAATAATAATGCACGTAGAGTACTTATGTTCTGAAAAAGTCATAATAATAGAAACAATACAATTAAAATTGTCTCACTTCCTAGTTTCCAGCACTTTTTCACCCTTTCTCCTCTAGGTTGTGGAGTCAGTGGTTTCACATTAATGTAAGTGATGGAGTTTGCTGCTCTGAGTGGTCAGGATCTGGAGTCCTTTATTGGGACCATTATGTCATTCATGATGATGGCTATTCCTATGATTTTTGCCTTTAAAATATTGGCCAGTATCACATGTATTTTGAAGCTTTTTAAAAAAAATCACACTTGAAAGTTAATGTGTAAGTAAACCACCAGTAAGATTTCATTAACATTGAGTCAATTTTCTGTAGATCAGACACATTTTTGTTTCTTTGAGAGAAAGCTGAGAAAATATACTCGGCTGATAAGTTCAACTAGAGCAGGCATCACCACTGTAGGATGATCAAGAAGTTGTATATTACATTGTCATTCCAGTTTAAAATAAGCTTCAAGGAATACTCAAGCTAAAAAGAAAAAAACTATGAAATGGTCTGAAAATAAAATACAATAGCATATTTCCATTTCTCATTGATTTTAAGTTCTGGAGTGCATTGTGGTTGCATTATATTAATCTGCAATATTGGCAACAAAGTCTTCAAAATGTAAGAAAGTGGTTAGAACTTCACACCGTATGACTGTGTATATAAGTATAGGCAACTAATTTTATCAAAAGAGAGGCATCTACAATCAGTAATTTCAAGATATTTTTCCTGCCTCACATATCACCTCTGACCCTTTTTACTCCACAACCAACAATGTACACTTCTTCCATTTCTAAATGATGGAATAAATTAAAAGCTTTCTATTTTTTTCTCTGTTTGTACTCAGATCATACTGCTTTACTTCCCATTTCCTCCAATCCATTTGAAACTGCCTTCATGACACATTCTAATACTTATTTCTGGCTTGGTGTTCTAGTCTGTATTTCTGCAGATGACCTGAAGCCCTTCTATTGATTTATTTCATCAGCACTGAAAACCTCCTTCTTCTGGACATTCATAATTTTGTAAGAGTATTTTCAAGTCTGACATCTTGATTCTCCTTCTACATTTTTGAATAATCACTAGGAATCTGAATTGGTTTTATACCTGTTTTCCTAAATACTCAGGATACTGTTTTTCTTACTCTTTTCTTCTGGTCTCATTCCTCAGATGTCCTTAACTTAATTTTGCTTGTACATTGTCATGAGCTTTTGGACCCCATAAGGACTGGGGATCATGATGTATCCATTTTTCTATCCTAAGTTATCACCTTTTCAAGTGTTTCCCATTCAGCTCACAGATTACTACCTTGGTGATCTCTTTTCCTCCCATATCCTGTTGGACAGAAACCTGAGCATCTTGGTCTAGAGGAAGGTGCCCCTGACCGTGGCAGGGGGATTGGAACTAAATTATCTTTGAGGCCCTTTCCAACCCAGAGCATTCTGTGATTCTATGATCCTGGTTGACTCAAATTGGATGAAAAACTTGATTATAGCTCAACAGCACAGTATCAAGTGAGACAAATGAAAGAACTACACACATGTACTCCTTTTCTGAGACTTCATCAATCTACCAGAGCTCCATTTACCTCATACTGTAGGATAAAAAACATCTTGTCCTTTTCTTTGAGAACAAATTCTAGTTTTATAATGCATTTGTGCATTTAATGAATACTGGCCTGTAACACTTTTTTTAGGGAAGGGAAAAGCAAATCTGTTCTAATATGATTTTTAAGAGGAAAGCTACAATTTTTACAGTAATACTGAATTATTTTCTGCCTTTTTTTGTTCAACTTTTTTTTCCCCAGTAGTTTTAAGAAAGGAGACTACAACTGTAAATATCAGCACATGTTCTCATGACATTTAGCACAGAATAGCAGGCGTCATCTAACTCTTGCATTTGACAGATGCAGCACTGCTACCAAGGCTGCACTTCAGCAGAGTGCTGAGGAGTTCCTGCAAAATGCTCAAGCCCAGTAAGCACAGGAATACAGAAGTCTGAATGTGTGCTTGTTTATATGTTATATTAGTGTTCATTGCTCAAAAGGATACTTGTTGCCTTCTAAGATTTGGCTTTAACTATAACTAATTTTCATGGAGCCCAAGCACTTGCATAGATTTTTATTTCTTGTCAGTTTTCTGTCAAACCTCTGGCTTACCAAGTGTAGTCTATATTGCTTTGTATTCAAAGTGAGGCAAAAACATGTTATGTTTCACATACAAGTTCTACTCAAGTTCTTGTAAATTGCACATACATTTCCTCTCCGTACATTTGAAAATGAAGTGCTTTCATTACTCTGTCATAGGAACAAGACTTCTGTAATTTTTTTGTCTTTTTGTCTCCCTGTAAATCTTTTTATAGCTTAAAAGGAAGGGGGAAAAGGTGAAAACTGTGTCTTGCAATATATTTTAAAATAAATATTTGGAAAAAAAAGTAATTGCTTCATCAAAAAACGCAAATGATTTCTGCACAATAATACAGCCCAGGCCTAACTAATGGGTTCTATAAGAAATATATGGCTATAAAAACATTCAGATTAAGAAATTAACAGGACTAATGAAGAGTATGTTCCTTTAATTTAAATGGTATATTTTGAACCTCTCATATTTTGGAATTCTGACCCACTTTTCAGGAAATAGTCTCACTTATACTAACCTGTAAGAGATTATTTAAATCTTGGTCTAGCACATGTTGCCATAGTCAAATGAACTGAGAGCTGTAGTTCTTTGTACTCACTTAAATAATCAAACAAAAAAAGGACACAGGATTGAATAATGAACAAAAATATGATCCTACCAAAGTTTAGTCTTAATGTTCTTCCTTGTGCTGCTGCTTCTTCCTCTTTCATAAAGATTTACAAGTAGTTTCCAAGCTTACTTTCACTATTTTCCTCACTGCCTTACTTTTTTACTTATTTATATTTCATAATGTCACATGCTTGTATAATGACATTTTTAAAGTCCTTTGATTTACTTAATGAGAACTACCTCTTCATAGAACAACTAGTTTGATCACACATACACTAGTTTGATGAAGGTGATGCATCTGTGATCAAATCACAGAGTGATAATCAGGTCTACAGAAAGATATTTTAAAAGATTAAGCATATTAAGTAGAGATAATAGAATTCTGTAAGATTTGAGTGATTACTTATTGGCTATTACTTTTGGTTTAGTTTAAAAAAAAAAAAAACAACACATTTTATACCATTGGGGCATATTGAACACAAAGAACATATCTTTAGAAAAGAAAGAATTTTAAACATTCTTTTCATATAACTTAAAATTTTTAATACTTTCTCCATTCTGAAGGATATGAAAGCACAGTTACAAAAACCCTTTATTTGATTGCTCCTTTGTGTATATTTCAGGTAGTTGGTGAAATTTTTATTTATTGTGCACATATGTTTAAGTTGCATCACCATTTAATATACTTACTAATAACAATGATTAAAACCTTACCTTTATTGTACATTACACAAAGTATCACTTTTCACAACACTAAAATGAAGCTGTTTATAAAGCCTCCTCTAAGAAACATGTGTATACTTGTGTGTAAGCATTTTTTTGTCCTACTGAAAAAGAAGGAGAAATTTCAAGTGGGCAAAGATAACTACATTGAAATATTTCTGGAAAAAAAGGATTTGATTTTTTTTTTTTTTAAATAATCTCTTATCGGGGAATATGTGGATAAGTTTCAGGCATAAATCCATTGAAAATTACAATGTATAACAAAAAAAATGTCATATTTCTCAGGCTGATCTGAACAAGGAGGAGGTTATCTGTGCATCATAAAACTATCAATTTTCAATACAAGTAAAGTAATTTATTTTTCACATTTTTCACATCAAAAGTAAGTGTGAGTTGTGAAATTACTAAAAACTACTGCAACTGAAGGCCCTGAACTCAAGAGGTAATGCTCTTGAAACCTGTAGCAGTATGCTAAGTTAAAATAAAACTGTGAAAAAAAGAAAAGTTGCCTTCCTAATGCATGATTTTAGGAGGGGGAAAAAAAAGGCTATACAGATTGATTTGTAGAATGAGAAATGTAGTTAAACAAGTAAAATGGTCTTTGCAGTACTGTCTACATAATCCTTTCACGAAGCCTGTCTTTTACAGAAGGAAACACTGGACACATCGGATAGAAAGAAAGATGCTGCCATGAAATGTCCTTTAATGATTAAGAAACTTATTTGGCAATCGCCATCAGTAATTCCATATTTTAAAGCAGATTCAAGTACTGGAAAGATAGAATAGAATGGTATCCTGTCTTTGGGGAACAAAATATAAAATATTGATGCATCTGAGATTGGTCAAGACTACAAAATATGCGGTAAACATCCTCACACGGACTACGGAAATGTTAGATTCAACGATCATATAAAAAAGTTTGCTAGAAATTTGAGGGCACTTTAAAAGGAAAAGGTCCATTATCCTGGCTGTCTGATATATATTCCATGTAGAACAGTAAAAATAAAAATTTGATTCTAGAACATCTTAAAAATATAAATTATAAAAATGTAATTACTTTCAGACTTTTAATGTTATGTTAAAAATTGTTTCCACATGGATTTACTTCTTTGACTGTGGACTTTTAGGTTATAAAAGAAACTGGTCTAATGTAATAAATTAGATTTTTCAAGACTTGTGGTTTTGCACTACATAACATGCTAATAAAAAAAAAGTGCCAAAAACTGGAAAGAAAAAAAAAACCAAAACACAAAAACATAGAAAACAAAAACAAGCAATCAAATGAACAAAAAAATCAACCAAATAAACACCCCAAAAAAGCACACATTTGTAGAATTTAGTATAGGTATATGGTATATATTTACTATATGAGGTAGCCAACTGACACAAACAAGAAAGAAAATAGCAGAATGGAACTCTGAGCAGGGTGATATTTTACAGTGGTATCACAAGGTGATGATTCTTAATATTGCAAATTTTGGTGATATGTTAAGAGGATGACTTGTTTCTAATTTAATAGTTCAACTAATCTAATTTGTCACAAATTCATGGAAGATTATTATTACAGAAGCAGAAATAACCAGCAATAATCCCTGCAAAACAGCAGTGGTGAAAGCTGTTGGATTTTCTTTTCTCCTTTTTTTTCCCCTGTCATAAAGGCAGCTGAACCTGCTCTTTCTTCTCTGAAGTGGTGTTGGGACAGCAAGTGAAATATTTAGATCAGATGTTTTGCCCATCCAAACACTGATGGAAGAAATCACCTGCACCTTAAGCCCTCAGCATCTAGTAAATAATAACTTTGGGAGTTAAAGATCCTGAAAACTAATTTGTTTTCAGATTTAATCTCCAGTTACAATGATTTTTCTCTTTCTGTGCAGAGTATGTTAGGGTATAGATGTGGGCCATCCAGTATTGCAAGATGAACACTAAATGTTCAATCACTACAATGTCAGTAGCTCTCTATGGGTTAAGCATAGTGTTTTAAAAAAGATTTCTATCACATAAAATTAATAGTCACCCTGGATTCAGGGTGAGATAATAATCTATATACCTGGGTGAATGGAAAAAAAAATAAGCAAAAAAAGTATTCTAATGTGACATAGGGCAGCTTGGTTTCTTCCAAAATAAAGGAGATACTGTTGCTACCTTGACAAACTGGAATGATGAAACTCAGAAAAAGAAGTGATGCTGGTAATCTGTAGATAATTTGGCTTGTGATTATTTACGTCAGAAGGTTGAATTAGTTATAGTTCTGTCTGGGATATAAAATCATAGAATCACATAATGATTTGGGCTGGAAGGGGCCATAGCTATCGTTTACATTCAACCCATCTGCCATGGTCAGGGAGACCTTCCACTAGACCAAGCTGCACTAACTTCCATCTAACCTGACATTGAGCACTTCAGTGATGAGGCATCCACAACTTCTCTTTGTTACATCACAACTCTCACAGTAAAGAATTTCTTCCTAAAATATAATCTAAATCTACCTTTTAAATTGAAGCCATTGCCCTTGTCCTGTCACTGTATGATCTTGTAAAAAGTCCTTCTCCATCTGTCTTTTAAGTTCCCTTGATAAGGTCACCTCACAGACTTTCTATTTCCAGACTGAACAATCCCCATTCTCTCAGCCTTTCCTTGTAAGAGAAATGCACTATCCCTCTATTCAACTTGATTTCCCTCCTCTTGGCTTATTCCAACAGGTCCATGTCCTTTCTGTGCTGCAGACCCAGAGCTGGACGCAGGGTTCCAGGTGGTGTCTCACTAGAAGAGAGCAGAGGGGTAGAACCCCTCCCTTGCCCTGCTGTCCCTGCAACCCAAGGCTTTCCAGGTTGGAAGTGCATATTGCTGAGCTGTGTCCAGTTTCTCATCCACCAGCACCCTAAAGTCCTTCTAAGCATGGCTGCTCTCAATCCCTTCATCCCTTGGTCTGTATTGATACCAGGGGTTGCCACGACCCCGCTGCCACACCTTGCACTTAATCTTGTTAAACCTCACAAGATTCATAAACTGAAAGAAGTAAGGCTCCTCTTTAAATTTCTCAAGTTGAGGCTACATTTTAATAATCTCTTTTAATGTCATAACTTTTTTTGATTGCTGGTTATAGTACTTTAGGTGATGAAATATTTTGAATCTAATGTAATCTTAATTGAAACCTTAATGTAATCATAATTTTCTTTCTTGTCTTAGTGGTATTTTTATTTAAGCATGTACTTCCCTGCTTCTCCTTTATAATAGAATCTGTAACAGTTGTATGGATGTGATTTAATTAAATGACTATTTTATTAATTTTACCTGAAACAATCATTAGATTAAGTATTTAAATACTACATCTTAATTAATAACAATAAATCGGAGTGTCAGAAAATATTTCTGGTTACTGTAGTCTATCATATGTTTTGATAAATTGAGGGAGCAATCTTGACCAAGGCTTGACCCAAGACAACCCAAGGCACCATTTTGAGAGATAAAAGAGGCCAAGGTGATTCTGAATAAGACTAAGAGCATTCAGTAGCATGAGTATAGCACGTATATTGCCATTTTCTCTCAGTGTCAAGGAGTTCCAGGTGTGTATTGGGCATAGTCAGAGACAGTAGAGCTGGGTCTGGAACCAGCCACTCGTCCCTTTCCTCCCATGTGAGCACCCTAATCACCAGGCTGAAGACCTGATTACTCTCACTCTCACCTGTACTTTAGCTACCTTTTGATTTCTCACTTCATGTACACAAACATAAATGATGTCTAACCACTTGAGAATGTAGCTGTGGAAGTACTGAGGCTGAGGAGCTCAATAAACATAGATCCTTTACTTTGGCAGACAGAACTTTACTTCTTCCCCAAGCCACTTAGGTAAATAATATAGGCTGCCACTGACAATAGCATTTTACTTGAGTTGTAGGAGCAGTCATATCGAGGCTCACTTCAGCATCTGATGATTCAGGCTTAATGTAAAGCCTCTACCTTTTATTCTCAGCAGCAATAAAGGCCAAAGAAACAATAAGAAATATATGCCTCAGCATTTGTATTTTACATAAAATAGACACAGATCAATGTTTCTATTTAAAAACACCTTGAGTACTTAAAAAAATATTTCAAAATCAATTTCCTGTATATAATTAGTATTTTATACTATGGTATATTCTGAAATATATGGAAGGAAATTAACAGAACAACTTCAGTTGATTAATGGGGAAAAAATTGAAATCTAGTTAATGAAAGTAGCAAGAAATGTGAAAAGTTTAAGAACAGATGCATGGTTGCACTAAGATCTTTGAGAGTCTAATTTCAGTCTGTATTTAAGAAAAATATCACCAAGATGATGACTCAAAATCTGCTCCCATTTTGGTTAATTTTTTGTATCTCTATAATGCAGCGAGAGACAACTGTACATGCTTATCTGTAGAAGGGAGAGAAATCACAGCTATGAGGTAATATTCATTTATGCTCTGTAGTAGCCATTTAGTTGTGGAAGAAAAAGAGAAAGTCCCGTGACTTTCACACCCTGTCACACATCTCATCATTAGAAACATTATGCATTAAACTTGTAGTTGGAACTTAAGTTCTTTTAAATAGCTGATCCCATACAGAAATGTTCTGAATAAGTGAGGATGGTAGCAAGACAGATGATTCCCCACTTGTAGTTTTGAGAAAATGCTTCAGCAAGGGAGGAGAAAGAATTTACATCACCAATACACCATCTTCTTTTGAAGCTTCTGTCTCATTAAGAAGAAATCTCCTTGAAGAGGCTGATTGGAAGAGGTCGATCTGCGTTTCACTTGCTACAGATCATCATCCTTTAAATAAGCTCAAGATCTGTGGGCATGCATGTGATCTGTTCCTGTTTTTTTCCTATAGCTGTTGTAAATTTTTTTTTAAACTATTGTACCAAGCCACTATTATGTTCTTGCAAATAAATTGGTTCATGATTTCTGTTAATGTAAGTTTTTCCTGACAAGGCCATAGATCTAAGTCAGAGCTTAAAATCTCAACATCATAGCTTACTGTCTATTTGTTGTTGGTTTCCCTTCTCCCGCCTTTAATTATCAGAGAATTTTAGCCCTCCTCCTTTCCCCGACACTTACAACTTAGTTTTTATGCCACTTCATAACTTACTGTGAGTACTTACCGCAAGTTGCTCTCCATAGTTGTTCATCTTTGAGGTGTAGAGGGAACTTCTGAGATTTTGGGTTTTGTTCATTAGTTAGTTTACAGAAATGAAAACAGATTTCCTGTGATGTGAAGCCAATAAAGATCTGGCATTCCTTTGCAGCTCTTTGCAGAGCATATCTGAGAATACAGAGTACAGTATAATGTCAACTATAGGACATATGAAGTTATTAAAATTGCAAGTGGTTTCAAGACTTACCCACCTCCTTTGCTGCTGTCTGATATGACACAACTTGAGGAAATAGTAAAATATCTTTTAAAAAGCAGTTCTAGAACTCTTGTCTAGAATGTTTCAGAGGGCTGTGATAGAAGGTAGAAGATTTTCATCATAGATTCTCATTTTGGAAAACTCTGTGGCAACATTTCACCTTTTGCAGAAGATTCCATAGGAGAGCATGGGCAAGTGCTCATTCACATTATTTTCCCTGTGCTGAGCAGTCTTTAGAGGCCTCATTGCTCTGGGAAAGCTGTTCTGGTGTTTCTGGAGGACCTATATCACAATGGCAGGCAGACAAACCACAACAATTTAAGACGAGCTAAGTTGCAATAGTTTATAAGCTTGGAAGAGAGCTGTAATATTCTCCTTTATCCTGCTTTTGTATGTTTGAGTTTTGGAGCCTGATTTCCAACTGAGTTTATTCTTGAATTGCTACTTTTGAAAGTGCTAAGAAATATGCAAAACCAGCATCATACACCTATGATATATATGATATATAGTCTACTTTTTTTTTTAATATATGACTATGGATGTTGTAGTTAGAGCACTATATAGAGTCCAGTAGGAGAGCACCTCAGTACACCAAATGGTGAAAAAAATAGATATCTCCTCAGTCTCCTAGTCCATGGGAAAATTTATGTTTCTCCATTCCATTCTCCATTTAAGAGACATTCGGGGTAGCATTGTCATTACATTTGCTGGTGCCATCCATTGCCTTTCAACATGTTTAGATAAGATATTTGCAGGTGGGATTATTAGGGAATAGAATGAGTAGCAAATGCATCTATACTAACCATGCCATTTAGAAATATCAATTTTTTCTTCAAAATTCTAACTTTTTAAAAAAGATCTGCATACAGCTAATAATTCAAGGGTCCTATTGCACCTCTGAAGATTGCATAAAAGCAAACAATTCAGAATTCCCTTCTGTTCATAGACATCCATGAGTGTATGCTTACATACTTATACTTAATGAAATTATACTCTATAGAGAAACAGTAAAATTTTGATCCAAAATATGCTTATTAAAACTTGCAAGGAAAAAAACTCTGCAGAATCCATGAAGTCCATCTCATTTCCTTGAAAGAAAATTGAAAAAAAAACAATCATGCAGGGTTTAGAAACACCAAAAAATGTATTTTAAAATATACTATTATAGATGGAAGTTGTTCCTGTAAATCTCTTTACTAAAGTGCAGGTTATAATCATGTACATGTACAGAAATCTATTCAAAATTTTAAGCTACATTAAATTTTTGATTACTTTTGCTAGTGTTTTAAACAGAGGATTTAATCTTGAAATGACTGTCAATTCAATTAGTATGCTAGTATACTACTGAATTTTAGAGATACTGGTGCAAAGAAATGGGATGAATGTGTCTTTGGAATGCAACCTCAGAAAGGTAAGTGTACAAAACTTCAGTTACAGTAAATTCTGTTACTGAGTATGACAATTTGGAAATAAAAGCAGCCATGACAAATTTCTGTTGAAAGGGAAAAATAGGAAAAGGAAAATTATCCCTTCTGCACTGAAACACTGAAATAACTTCATATAGGATTCCACATGTAAGAAATAAAGAGAATGATGGCAAGATTTGTTGTTATTGTTGATGTTGTGCTAAAAGGTAGACAGGATTGCTTAAAGTAATCTGAGGAGTAGAGGAAACAGCACACAGCAGGGAAAATTATTCTTCCAAGTATCTTTCTGGACGCTCATAACAAATGCTGACATTTTCTGGATTTTTTTATTGTAGGTGATTTCTGAAAGATCTGTTGGGTAGTTACCTTGATAGATCTGATTGTAATCTTTTGCTACTCAGAATGTCATTTTCCTGTCAGAAATGTCAGACCTACTGATGAGGTATTTAATTTTGTCCTTCTTCACTGAAGATGGAAAGAGTACTCACCCAGATTCTATGGCAATCAACTGATTACTTCGTCTCCTCTCCCAGGGAATGCCTGTTAATTTGCTTAGGTCTTTGACAATAACCCTTCTGTAGACTCTGGCTGCTCATTGTACTTATCAGCAGTTCAGACATCATGCTGAATTTAATATACTCAGTTTCCTTCGTTTCTTTCAGCAGGTAGTTCACAGATTTGGATTAAAGTTCATGCACATTCATTATGAGACTATTCAATCTTGTTTCCATGACTTCAAGTAAAACAGTCAATTTTTAATGTTTAAAAAAATTTACATGTGTATAATTTTCCTGATGTCTAGAAAAATAAGCATGCAGTTATTTCTTCCAATGTGTTAGTTTTTGTAAAACTGGGTAACATTCCTTACTGTTGTGTACTCTGGATAGGAGTGTCATTATTACTGCATTATTTTATTTTATATTAAGGGTCCTTCTAATGGAACAGCAAATTAGGCACAGACTAGGACCTGAATTGTACTAGAAAGATGTCAGAAAAAAAGCGGGGGCCTGTGTTTTGGAGCAGTGGGCTGTTGTTCAGTGTCTTCTTTACATGAGACCTCACTTAAGCAGCAGAATACCTTTGGGTAAAAACTGATATAGCTCAAGAAACAAGTTTTAAGATAGGTAGGATAAAATAGAGAAGAATATTTTCCTTGGCTCTAAAGTATCATTTACTTTAGTCAGATGCGTTATGCCATGAGACACAATGAATAAGAAATACATTACATGCTGTGGAATGCATCAACACTGATATCATTGAAGCCAAAAATTTTATAAGGATTTGAAAAAAAGATTAGATATTTACATGGATGAGAATGTCCACAGATCCTTTAGATAAAATTAGAAATTTTAGATAAAATTAGATAAAATTTTAGATAAAGTTAGAAACTTTTATACCTTATACTTTAATAAAACACCACACACTAATTGATGGGGGGGGAAGAAACTTTTCTTAAAATCACTGTCATTAAAATCAAATGACTCCATTATTTAACATTACTGTAAATTCTGCAGGGTGGGACCTTGGCTAATCTCAGACAGGAGATATCACACTAGAGATATTTATGGTACATGTGCGCACACTGGCACTTTTAGAACTGTACAGAAGTCATGTAATAGCTGAAAAAAATCGTATTAAAAATAAAAAAAGGAAAAATCAAATTAAACCATAACATTGAAGCATCAGTATGATGCTGTATGATATAAACAAACACTTGAAAAATTAGATACTTTCAAGGTGCTTGATGAATATAATTCGTTTATTTCTAAAATGTCTTTCCTATTCCCATCAATTAAGAAGCTTGCATTTTTGTACTCACTTTGCACTCCCTCTGTCAAGGGAAATATGACACAGAAGTAAATACTGAATGTTGTTCTAGAACCAGTTAATAGAGAATTATACCTAAAACTCACATCATTCACTTTGCAAAAATCATAAAGACATAATTTTTTACAACTGTTTGTTTAGAATGCTCTAATGTAATTCATAAGAAATTTTAAAATAGACAAGATAATTTAATATTTTACTTGTAATACTGATTGTAATATAAATTTCTAGCATTATCCAATATTTATAAATGCCCTCTGTGTAAAGTTGTAATATAATTTAAGTGCATAAATGGTTCCTTTATATTGCTCATCTATGACCTTAACATGCATTAATGTTGTGGTAAGAATATAATTTGCAGCAGGAGATATTTTAGAAATATATTTTAGAAATTTTTTTAGTGTTTACTTTGTGATTTCAGACACAAGGAATGGGATGTACAGGACTGGGGCTAGAAGGAGAAATTGACAAACAAGGGTGAGCCAATTAAATTTGGAAACAATACCAAGCCAGGAGAGACATCAAGTATTGGAGGAGAAGATTAGAATTGAAAATTATTTTGACAAGTTAAACCAATGAACTGAAAAACTCAAGATAGAATTCAAGAGGGAAAAGTACAAAATGCTATATGTTAGTAGGATTGATCTAAATACAGAAGAAATATTGTCTAGTTGGGTAGCAGCCATGATCTATACTGAACCTCAAGCTAAACAAGGGCCATGATATTGTTCAGAATTTGAGCACACTGGACAGCATAAACTAAAAATACAAGGTTCTAGATAGTTTTAGATTTTAGAAAAGACAATGGTTGATTTGGTAAAGTCCAGTGATCAGCAAGATTAAATAATGAGAAGTATAGAAAATATGTTTAGTTTATCCAGACATCTGAAAAAGGTATCCAAGACTGAATATTTGAGGGACCAAGGGAATGTGAACAGGAATGTGATCTCCAAAAATATTTTCTCTGTATGCACAGCAGATGTGCAGAGAAGGTACTTGGATTAGACATTTGGAAAATATTTTCAAGTAAGAGCAAGCTACACAAATATCTCTCAGAATTTATTAGTTTGCAGTTGTTCATGCCTTGAGACAGTTGGAAGAGCAAGACAATCTCCTGACTCTCCTTCCAAGAATCTAGGATCCGTTTCTTTGGTGACAATCTAAGACTTTGACTAGGAAATACTCTGTAGTCCTTCCTGGCCTTCTTTACCTGT
>JAOTQP010001286.1:72401663-72452237 GCA_026413545.1 Cichladusa arquata | reverse complement strand
GGAGAGGAGAGGAGAGGAGAGGAGAGGAGAGGAGAGGAGAGGAGAGGAGAGGAGAGGAGAGGAGAGGAGAGGAGAGGCAGTTATTCAGTAGAATGTTCCCAGAACATAACCAAAATATTGATATTGAAGACTGAGATATTTGCAATTCATGGCTAAAATTTTTGGAAAATTTGAATATGTTGTAAATATTAGAAGAAATCAGTTTGAAATTCCCTGGCTGAAATTACAAAAAAAAAAAAAAAAAAATAAGCGAATATCATTCCCCCAGTTCTTCCATTCATAATTTTTGCAGTCATGTTGTCCTGGAAGAATCTGCTCAGCCACAAAAGTGTCAGGCAACTAAAAGAGGCAAACAGCCATATTCCTTCATGAGTACATATTCCCAGCTGATAATACCACAGAGCTCACCTTTATAACTTGGTGAGAAATATTTCAATTAAAATGGAGGAACTTGCATATGTATCTATTATGGAAGATGGATTCAGAATCAGACAATTTCTTGTCCATTGTTTTCTACCTACCTCAGGAGACATGACCTATTTGGAAAACATGTATTAGTTTTTTAAAGGTGCTTGAAGCTGAGTATTTATATTCTTCTCTATAAAACTTCCTTTACAATCTTTCACTTATATTTATGTATTAAATATAGTCTAAGTTTCAAAATAATGTAATATTTAATATGGTTAATACTATTAATACTATACAGATAGTAATACAGGAATAAAAATACATTCAGTCTGTTTGAGTGAATACACAAGTCAATTTTTATTTCATTTAATATTTCAGTATATGACACATAGCTTCAGTGTGTCTTGCTAAATGCTGATGTAGATCATCAAAATTCATGGAATCATCTTTTGGACAGGGAAGAAATATTTGTTAGATTATTATTGCTCCTAGAATTAGTCTTTGAGAAGTTCAAAATCTGTTTAATTCTGTCATGCCTACAAATCCAGCTGTATTTGAAGAGGCCGTGGATGTGAATATTTGATCATGAGTTCCCCAGTTCCTTACTGTAAGGAAATTGAGGCATGAAAACTATGTAACTGAAAATAATTAACCTCAGTTTTCTGGATTACATGCGGAGAATTTACTGAATTCACATGATTGTAATATAAAACACTTTAGGGAAGGATCAAAAGGGAAGGAATAGTCTGCAATAGAATAAAAGGGGTAGATAGAAGAAAGGAGGCATTGAAGCAAGTAGATGTCAGAAGATGAATGAGGATGGATATGAAAAATAAGAAAAGACAAGAAAATAAGAGCGTACAATCCATTAAATCTTGCAAGTGGAAAGCAAATAAAGGTCATCAAAACATAAAATTATTCTCAGTCAAAGACCTTAATGGTAATATGATGGGTTTTTGCAATTGCGTCAAGGAGACAAAAAGGCTAGAGACAATGCCCTGAATTGCAGAGGTCTGGGTTTCATTAGCTGGAATTCTTGAAAGTTTTGTGCTCAGGGCAAAATTATGTTAGGTTTTAGTGGGTTCTGGGCTAGAAAAACCATTTGGTGAAAAATAAACAAACAGATCTCAAAAGATGCTCAATCTTTGTCAAAATATTACAGTAAACAAACTCTAAAAAGGTGCTTACAAATATAATAATATTTATATACATCTATAATAATGTTGAAAAGGTGTCAAAGGAATTAGATGTCATGTATAAAACAAGAGCTGTACTTGTGGCTGCATTTTAAAAGACACTTTTCAAGACAGTGTATATCTTTAGACAGAAGCAAGTGATATAAAATACGGGAGAGATGATAAAGAGGTCATTCTTTTGCACTGCTGTGTTTTATAGGAAGTGCCTCGACAGAATGGCCCCCATGACCTGAAAAAGGAAATGTTCTCCTGTATATCATATTTTCTGAGTTTTGATGGCATTTTCTTTATTGAGTGATGTTAACACTCATGCTATCATGTTCTAGATGAGAAAAGCGAAGGAGGATCTGTTCAGTTAAACTGTTAAGAAAGCAGATTAAGTATCTATTGATAGAAAACTCCAATGCTTGTCTTCATGTCACCACAATATATCACATCCATTCGTTACCAACTGATGCAAACTGGCAGGCAAAATTAACACATGTCAACTTTATGTCTTCACTCTGAGGGCTAATAGGCATCCTAGGGTATTTTATACTACTGTATGTCTTGCTGACAGGCTGATACTGTCACAAATGAAAGAGATAGTCTTCTACTGGAAGTAATCTTGAACCCAGAATATACTACAGAGCTCAGAAACCCCTACAAGCTAATAAACTGTGTGAAGATACTGTACCATAAATGACAAATAAAAGCTCCAAGTCATTCAACTCCTGAAAACTGTGATACATATTTTTAGAGCACAGGAGATGTGGAATGAATGCCAAGAGCAAACCATCTAATCATATAGGAAAAAAAGTATGTGAAAGCAACATAATTTTTGAAATAAGAACAGTAACAACTTGCAATAGAAAGTAATTGCATTTATTTACATTATTTACTTTTGTCCTGTATTTCTATGATTATCTTTCTGGAAACTGAAGGTTGATTTTACTCTGAAGAAGCATGGAGCTTACTTGGGGGAGATTTTGGAAGTTGCAGGATGTGGCAATAAAGAATGGCACTCTTAATAAAAAATATTCTATTACTTCATTAGGCTAATATGTCAAATGTTTTTATGGCTGTTCATGATTTTTAATAGTAAGCAACAAATATTAGTGAAGCATTGTTACAGTTTGGTTATTAAAAGTATTAGAAACGTTTCTGCCCAAATTAAGGTGCAAATGAGGCCTTATGCCAGAGTCAATAGCATGGATTTTATTTATTAGTAAAAATGAGAGAGAGAGGAAAAGGAAGAGAAAGAAGCAGAAAAGAGGAGGAGGAGCAGAAAGATAATGACAGACCCAGATTAAAGAAAATATCACCACTCTGCGGATCCAAGTGATGTTCCATAGGTCCTCTCTAGCTGGTCTTCTTGGTGGTGAAGGTCCCCTGAAAAACATGGAATCCAACAGATTAATATAGGTTCAGGCCACATGGGAGTACCCAGGTAGCTCCCCTGGGGGAGGCAAGTTTGACACTGTGTCTGGCAACAGAGTCTGGATTAGTTACATCACTTTGAATCATGTGCAGTCCTGTGGTGCAAGGCGTCAGGAATGAGTCTGGGTACGAGTTTCAGGGGTTTTTATGGATTATGGCACCTCTCAGCTGCCTCTCACGTGAATGTCTCATGGATGTGGGGCCTTCCTGTGATGGGGGCATTTAGAACTGGTCCAGTTTGTGTAAGGGAGCATGGTTGTTCACTGCTTCTGACCAGAGGTTATTCCACACACCCAAAACCTCATCCTCCACACTCCAAACCCAGTCAGAGATGATTTTCATCACAGCTGCTGGGTTTGGCTTTCTTGTTTGACATTCTTCTCCCTCAGCCTGGTTTGTTTTTTCCTATACCTGAGACGACTGAACAATAGTATCTTACCTTGTATTCCCTTAGGTAGCTTAACTCACAGTCAAAGTTCTCCTTAGGAGGCATCTGCAGGGAGCGGAGGGCTTCAATGGCTGTTGCTTCTTTATACAGTTTTGCCATAATGGCCAGAAGTCCTTCATAAGAATGCTTAATCCATGAACCATAACATTTCAGTCTCTGACAAACATATAGGAGAAAGAAGAGAGAGAAAAACAGAGTAACCTGAAAGGTATGAATATTATAAATTTCAACTTTGCACAACCGAAAGCAGTTAGGAATTCATCTGAAATAGAAATATGTCATAATATTTTCTTGGAAGAAACTGAAAAATAGAAAAAAAAAATCTTGGTTTACATAATAGACTATTGTTCTTTTGAACAGAGAAGAATTGAGTGATGAGTGTATGAAACATCTCTAAAATGATGAAATAATTTTATGAAGTGATCAGGATCAAATACAAATAAAAATAAAAGAAGATAATTTTATTTCATTAATGAACAAAGGGTTATGAGGATAGATAAGATATAAGTTAGTTGCTTTATACAATATTTATGAAAACTTACTAATCCATCAATGACTTTCGTTATTTTAAGGCATAGAATATTTCCAACAGTATCTATATTTTTTTCTGGCATGAACAGACCATGCACTTCTAGCCAGTATATTATATGATCTCAGTTATATGATCTGTTCAAATATTAAATAAGGAAAAAAGAAGTGTCCATATATATTACAAAAAAAACCACCAAAACCCAACAGCCTACTTAGCTATATGTCACAAATTTGTTGACTTGCAATTAACAGAAAATATCTCACAATTAGTCCAAACATTCACAATGGTATGACTCCATTAAGCAAGATTTTCTTCATAAAAGAAAATATTCTTGACAAAAGTAAAACATGATGAGAGTTTGAAAATGCTTGCTAGAAGGTGCATCACTTTCCTAGGGAAAAAAATATTCGAACATTTACCTTGTTTTTGAAAATCAAAAATATGCAGTTAATCAGGTTGTTGCTAGGAATCAGCATTTTAATAGACCTGACTTCTCAAACTTTGTAGTATAATCCCATTTGTATGGAACCACCTTTCCCCACTATCCCAGTCTCTGCAATCCCTGATTACCCGTTTATTGTTTATTGCCTCTTCCTTCTCTTCCCAAGCATACAATGAAGTAAAGAATCATGCTGGATTATGTTGAAGATACACACATAATGTTTCATAAATAATTTGTGCATGCATAAAAATTTTAGCATTTATACTCTTGTAGCATAAAGTGTTAGTCTGAGAAGATATAAATTATTTGTAAAACATGCTTCTCAACATATTGAGAAGCAGGACTCATCATATTAAATACATTTATGCATGTGTAAGCAGGAATGGAACTGGGCTGTGGGAAAGGTGAGGAAAGAAAAGCAGGAACCAGACTCAGTGAAGTGAATTGAATTTTCATCCATATTGTGGCAGTAACAGAAGTTTACTGAAGTTACATAGGTTGGACCACAAACCAAACAGAATGTGCTCGTTTTTAGTGATGTCAGCTTTGAATGGGAAGACCGAGCTTGCAGTGAAACAAAGCTGGGTGAGTATGTGCAACCTGCGACTATTTTATAACAGGAATTCAAGGCACATCAAAAAATCATCTAATCTTCTCTAAACTATTTCAAATAAGTTTAGACCAACCTGAAGCCTAAATTTTAGAATTATTTGAGATGAAATGGAGCAGATAATGCAGTTTCATATTTTAATTCAAATACCTTATATTGGATAATCTTGATCCAAAACTCTTGACAGTCTTGACCACTGACTAGTATATCTTGTGTCAATGGCACACTTATATGTATGTTAATGAAGTGGAGAGCAGCCCAGCCAAGAAAGACCTGGGTGTGCTGGTGAATAAGAGGCTGGATATGATCTGGAAATGTGCATTTGCAGCCTAGAAAGCCAAATGTGTCCTGGGCTACGTTCAAAGCAGCGTGGCCAGCAGGATGAGGGAGAGGATTCTGCCCCTCTGCTCTGCTCTGGTGAGACCCCAGCTGCAGTGCTGCATCCAGCTCTGGGGTCCCCAGCACAGGAAGGACATGGACCTGTTTGAATGAGTCCAGAGGAGGAAAAAGAAGTTGAATAGAGGGATAGAGCAGCCAGGAAAGGCTGAGAGAATTGAGATTGTTCAGTCTGTAAAAATCTGCCTGGTGGCCTTATTGCAGCTGCCAGTACCTGAAGGAAGCCTGCAGACAAGATGGAGTGGGACATTTTACAAGAGCATGTAGTGGCAGAACAAGGGGGAATAGGTTCTAAGAAAAAGCAAGTAGGTTTAGATTGGATATTAGGAAGAAATTCTTTACTGTGTGGGTGGTGATGCACTGGAACAGGTTGCCCAGAAAAGCTGTGGGTGCCCCGTTGCTGGCAGCGTTTAATGCCATATCGGATGGACCTCTCAGCAACTTGGTCTAGTGGAAAGTGTCTACCCACAGCAGGAGGTTTGGAAATAAATAATCTTTATGGTGCCATTATATGTTTCCAGGATTCAACACACATTCCCAATTCATTTCACTTAAATAAAATCTTTCCACTTACATAACAGTACCCTCCATCATTATAAAATCACTAATGAAACTTCAGTTCTCAGCATTACCCAGCAGCTTTGTGTCCATCACTTTTACAAAATCATAATTAGAAGGCTAATATAGGCTTTCATGAGTGCTTTGATGAGTCACTAAGTTAACATGCAGGGAATAGTGTTCCACACTGTATTCCTGTCTAAAATTTATTATATGTTGTAGATGTGTTTTTCATAATGGAATGAAAGACATATGAAGTCATCAATCATCTTTTTACATCAGCCATCCAATTCATTGAGAGTAAATATTAATTTTTTTGAGTAGATAAAAATTAAAATGTAGAATCACATTTTTTTATCATACTTGAAATGTTTATTTCACATATCCTCCATAAATAAAATATGTCAAATGAACTTTAAAGACTGCAGTCAGCATGATGTCTTAATTCTCTAAGAAATTAAATTTAAACAAAACGGTCAAAATGCTATCATCAAAGAACATGTCAGAAGAAATAAAATTAAATCCAGTAATATTTTTGAAGGTATCTATAAATGCTTTCCACTCATTGTGCAAAAACAAGTACTTTTATATTAAATGGATGCTTATTTTTTATCAATTAATTATATGAAGAGTCAGATTCCAAGTTCCAAATCTGTGGATGTGTGAAAAGGTGAATTTGAATTAGGCTTTTCTGCTGGCTAGATGGAAAGCACATTACAGTGACATATGTATAATGAAAATTTATTGGCATGAGCTAAACTTGTTTTTCCTATTCAAAGACAGCAATCTCATATAAATTATGCAAGTCTTCCCAAGACTCCCAATATTATTTATGTATAGCCATGTAACATCAGATACTTTAATATGAGAAATTTTCACCTGCATTTAAGAAAATCTTTATAAAAACAATGCTGATAAAAAATTCTCCAAGTTTCTACTTTTAAAAGCATAATCTCTGAAACCTGATTATGCTACAAGAGGTTTTATGGGCTTTCTAAAGAACCAAGACATTAATACCATTAATTCAACCTTTATTATCAGCAAGGTAATGAAAAGAAAAAAAAACAAGATATGGTCTTACATAACAAGCACAATGGATTTGAAACACAATAACTGCAGGCTCTCCAGGGCACTGTAACAGTGCTGAGTGGATTGTGCTGGGTAGATGGAATGTATCCTTGTCTAATGTACACTTGTTTACAGCTTTATTCAAGAAAAATACTGTAACTTAAACCTATTGTTGGTACAAATGTGAACACTTCTTACCAAAGTCACAGAACTTTTTTTACTGCACATATGAAGGAGAGTATAAGAGTTTGAGAAAAGCTGAAAAGATACTTCTATTCAGTTTTTATTTTCAAGACCCTTAATTGGAGAAGCTGCTTAATGTCTCTGAGAAGTGGCAGTTTGCTTGATGACTAAGTTTCAAAGGTGATCATATGTGGTTGAGAAGCGTAAAAAGGCTATTTTTCACATTGCTTATCTATGAAGGAAAATTGTTTGATTATCTCAACTAGAACATTAGAAAGAGACAGAATTCATGGTACTAAGTATATGAATGCAGACAAAATTATCTAAACTGAATATGAATGTGAGATCCTTAGGTGTAAACTCTGTAGATTAGCTGAATAAACTATATATATTCCATAGATGTTACTAGTGATTTTAGTTGCCAGTGTGGTCAATCAAGTTCCTTGAGCACTAAGAATACATGCAGAAAAATTAAAATTCCTGTTTCTGTTCCCTTCAGTCGTGGTACCCATTCTTTCTCAGATGTCACACAATGTATTTAAGTTTGTACTAGGATACTCAAAGTATTGAATATGTGAATTTTTTCTTGAACTGAGACTCATTATGTTCTTACTTGTACAGGAGTTTAAATGAAAATACAATTTCAGTGAATATTTTTTTACTTCTTTACCCAACAAATATATAAAATGTTATATATTCATCCTGTAATTGCCAATACTTGACATTTAGTCTTCCCATTGAAACACATGGTAGGAATGAACCATCGGTTACAAAGAGAGTATTGACATTTCATTCATGCCTTCTATTTCAATGATACAATTTCCATATTTGTGTACAGAAGTACATCAGTGAAAATAGTACTGAGTCAGAAAGGATGGGGAAGATTAAGGGAAGTAATTTTTAGAAAGTAAGAAAATAATTCCAATTTTGAAAGAGGAAGAAACAGATAGTTGTAGGTCTACTCTGTTTTAAACCATGATAGAGTTCTTGCTACTATAGTATGATGTTATAGCTCTTATTTATGGCTTAGAAAAGAATTTTAGTGTAAGGTAATGTCCATTTGAAGCTTTAATTAATGTCTGGTATGTGATAATGTTAACATGGAATTTGGACATTCTATTGTCTTAATATTAAACCACAACCTTTGCTGTAAATTTATGTGAGATGGAGATTGACTAGAGAGGTTTTATTCCTGTGATGGGTTGATTCCAGTCAATAATTAAGCACTCACCCAGCTGCTTAATCCTCCTCACTCTGAGAAGAATCAGAAGAGCAAAAGTGAGAAAAAATTGTAGGTCAAGACAAAAGCAGTTACTAAGTGAAGGAAAAGAGGGGAGTGGGGGGCAGGGGATGGGGAGATTTTTCAATAGCAAGTGACACAAAGACAGTCATTTGTTCTGTCCGAAAAGCAGACTGATGCCCAGCCACCCAGCACACAAGTTACTTTGGAAGGAATGCCACCCAGCTTTTATGGCTGGGCATGGTGTCATATGGCATGAAATATCCCTTTTTCCAATTCTGGAAGCTTTCCCAGCTGCGTCTCAATCGCGTGTCCACCTTTAGCCAGCTCACTGTGACAGCAGAGTAGGAGACAGAGAAGGGCAGGATTCTGTGCGAGTCCAATAAAACCAATAAAACACTCGTGTGCTGTCAGCACTGGTTTAGTTACAAATTCAAAACACAGCATCATACAGGCTGCTTTGAAGGAAGTTAACCTCATCCTGGCTACATTTAATACAGTTCTTCATTCTTTTCTGTTTTAACCTAGGCTGGCAAATACACACCACACAGTCACTCGCTCACTTCCCCTTTGGTAGGATCAAGGGGAGAACTGGAGGGGTAAATTTGAGGAAAAAAAATCTTATGGTTTTAAAAATATAAATCCCCAGTTTTATATGTGGAGCATGATGTCATGAGGGCTGGAATATTGTTTTGCTTAGCTGGTGCCAGCTGTTCCTGCTATGTCACCTCCCAGCTCCCTGTGCACTCCAAAGCTCCTCACTGGTGGGGTGCTGTGAGCGGCAGAAAGGGCCTTGCTCAGAAGAAATGAAAACATCCCTGTGTGATCAACACTGTTTTCTATTCAAATACAAAACACAGCCTCATATCAGTTACTGTGAAAAAATTTATTGCAGAAAAACCAGTAAATATACTTAGGCTTCAGGTCAACTCTGTCATTGCGTGAACGAAATATATACTCAGACTGTGTCGTGTCAGCAGAAAATTGATTTTTCTTTAAAGCCTGAATTAAAGCTATCATTTTTACATATTACCTGAATGTCAATGGAGTGCTCAAGAGTATGTTTAAAGTGGTCTCTGTCTGCCTTCTTTGACTGGAAGACAAAAAATATGTGACAAACTAAAATGATGCTGGCTACCAAAATTTCTCAGAAGTAATTTTGAATACCAAGAAAGATGTTTGAAACTAGTAAGACAAACTTGGGATCAAAAGCGATGACAACTTTCTCACATTAGAGAGGTATTGTGCTGTCAGAACATGACACTAACTACTTTATTACTGAAGAAAACCGCTGCTTCCACCATCTTTATCTTTGTAGAACTTGTAGAACTGTGGAAATGAGTAAGCAGCAGTCATTTTAAAAAAGATATCAAAATCAGAAAGAAAAAAAGATCACATAATTGATGTAGTCAAACTTGATTTCAAAAGAAACAGTAACCCCTAAACCTGTGCCCAGGTGGTCATGAACTCTTTAAAAAGCTCTAGGCAATTTATCAAAAATAAATTATTTAGTGTTCATGTGACAATGGATAATCCAATATTCTCTGACTGACAGTTACTGAGCCATCTCTATGATCTGTGATACCTATTTCATCAGCCAGTTACAAAATGTAATTTTGTTGTTCTTTTTGATGATGATGGATAAAAATCTTTGGCTGGGTACTGTCATCACTTTCATTCTTAGTTTATTCTTTAAGGTTGCTAGGGTTAAGGGACCTCTAATATCGTATTTCAGATTCTCATTATGTCTTGAAACCTGCCTGGCCAGTCTTTCTAAGTTCTGAATGATTTCTCAAGCATATTTCAAACCCAATTGAAGTTCAAAGTACATATGTTAAAAACATTTTAAATTATGATACAATTATTTGGATATAACGAAAAAAAGAACTGTTTTATTGTGCATTGGTCTGACCTATCTAAGCATACTCTGTCTTTGAATGGAACCAAGACATTTCTCTTTCTATTATTTAATCACAATACTAAACTGTATTTTCTATTTTATTTCCCACTGCCTTGTGGGAGGTGTAGTTTCTTTGTCATAAAGAAACATCCAAATCTGTTGGCCAGGAACTGAATAGAAATTTCACAGCAAGGAACCTCAGTAATGCTATTTTTCAGAAAAGGATGATTACTTGTTGCTGTAAACAATAGGACCATAACTGTGTGATTTATTTCTTCCATAATAATAAGCAGAAATTCAAGATGCAATTGCAAAATACAAAGACAAACAAAAGCAAGAGAAAATCAATATGAATTTCACAAAGAAAGCAAATATTGCATAGAGATTTGGGGCTTGGGTTTTCTATTTTCTTTGTCTTAAAATAGAAAGGTGCATGCATTTTCTATCAAATGGGGAATTATTTGAAAGTTTTGTGTTCTTATAGATCTAATTGTTTTAACTGGCATTTGAATAAATCCTTATTGTTGTAGGTTTTCTGTACAATTGATACCTCCTGTTATTGTATGCTACCCTTCCACATTTTCCTCTTATTTTTTAATATCTTTTAAAATAAATAGCTCTTACTAATTTCTGCTCTCTAACACTTCTAAAAGCAGATGACACCAGGTGTAACAAACTTTATTTCCCTTAGATGCTCAGCAGTGAGTCTTGGCCTTTACTGTTCTTCAGCTCTTTAAAAGCTGACAGTATTTCATTTTCTTATATCTAATGAAATTTTTGGCTTGCAAGAGGCTATTTTTATTTATTATTTAAAGAAATACATGCAGTTTAGAAAATTCTCTTGCCATTATTTTAATAAGAATATAAAAATTAAAGAGATAGAAACATTTTAATTGAGATTATGCATTCAAAGTATTTAAATGGGAAGAAACATCAATTTTGTGATTATGATGGAAAGACAAAATTGCATAAAATTTATAATATTTATAAGAATAGGCCTTTGGCTTTCCTGAATGTCAGATAGTATTTATTTGTGTTCTAGTTTATAAGAAAATATGTTCCATTAATTTTATTGAAGATTTCTGCAGATCAATGTAATACACAAATATTTTCATTGTATGACTGTTTCTTCAGTAGAAGATTAGAAACAATAAATCTTGACAATGATAACTATATTGACTATATAACAAGCAGAACTTTACTAAATGATGCAGGATGCAGGAACTAGAAAACTCTCTTAACTCTCTTAACAGAAGCTTTCAGGGAGAAAATACTCCTGACATAAGCATAGTGATCTCGTTTACCTTGCAACTTTTGTTAACTTTCATTGTCTTTGGAATTAATTGCAGGCGAGGACATTATTTGCATTATTTTTATAGTAGATAAGCTTACATGAATCCCATTTATGAATTAATATTCAGATCAATATCACCTGTAGGAAATGCTAGCACATGTGTGTGTGTGCATGCATGTAGTTGAATACATATAAATTTTCATTACATATTAATTAGATTTCCCAAGTACAACACCTGTAGAAATATGTATTTTACAGGATCCAGGTAAGATTAAGGTTTAGAGATATTGTTTCAGAAAGTAGTAAGAACATGCATTGGAGAAAGAAGTAAGTTCTCCCCTTTCCTGGCACTTGCAGTCTTGCTGCAAGACATTTCTTGGCCCTATTTTCAATTTCCTGTCCCACTGTGGACAGCAAAGAAACTGAGTCTACACAATGCTATAAATGGCAGTAAATAGGGTTTCCTGACACTTCTGCTTGAAAATATAATACCCAAACAGAATATATCATAGTCTGGAATGAAACTATTATTAGATTCTTTGATTTGCCTGATGTGAAGAACCATTCAAGAGTAAATAAATCCATCCCAGTCTCTGCCAGTTCATGAGAACACTTCTATCGTCTCTGAGTCTTTATGTCTGCACTTATTGACTGCCTTCTTTAAATGCTAAATGTTTTGAACAGTTAAGAGGAAGCAAGTAAGCCAGACAAGGGGTGGGCATAAAGGGGGCTTTATAAGCTATTTTTGAGACCTTCAATTCAGCTGCTGCACTGTGCCCCAAATCTTGCAGCTAAAAGCTATTTCCATTTTCTGCAGACAGCCCTAAGAGACCATCAAAGGCAAAGAGTTGTTTGGCAACTTCTTCCTTCTGAAGGTTCTAATTATACAGACCTTTGTGTTACCAGGCTGCAGCAAGACTATCCCTTGATCTCTCCCTATTAAAAAAAAAAAAAAAAAAAATACACTTCAAGAGAGTAGATGCATGTGTTGAAGTAATAGTAATGAATAAAGTAGTGAATGAAACTAACTGGGTTTTGGACACTAAAAGTGAGCATACTTCCAAACTTTTTTCATGTTTTTTCACTGAGTGCACATTGATTTGAGCAGTGAGTTTTGTCTCAAGGTACAAAATTTAAATTACGTTTTAGCATGGGACTTTAAAAATGCTAAACAGGGAGATTAGCCAGTCTAGTAAAACAAAACCTGCACAAATCATAGATAATATTTTCTACAGACTGAATCAAAACAGATGTTAAGAAAGAGTGAGAGACCTCTTTACTCTAATCATTAATATATCCTTGCATCCTTTCAGCAAAGTGACTCAGTAGTGCTTATTTGCTGACTGTGCCTTCATAACAATATCTATTGCGCAATACAGTTTGTCTAGTTTGTATGCAATTTTAACTGTGTGACACTTAACATATCCTTCTTTAAAATAATTTCATTTAAACTATTTTTATATTTAAATTGTTTTCAAACAAATTTAAGTTTATTATTAACTAATTTTAAACAAATGTAAAATATCAAAATGTATTAGGTTCAACTAGGCTTCTGCAAAATATTATCAATCATGTTAGACTCTTCTCTAAAAAATATTTGTAAAAAATAAGTAAAATATTTTACTTTAAACCATACCAATATTTTACTCTGTATGACCACAGAGGTGTGTGCTCTTTGTACGGTACGTGTGCACACATTCACACACACATATTTATAAATACATATGTGCATATATAAAAATATAACCATTTATTTGCATGAAGTAAATATCACAAAACAGACATTAGATTTGTATGGAAGGAAATAGTTTTGAATTTTGTTTATTTATTTCTTCTTTGTTTATCTTGAAGGGGCACAGCCTTCAATAGCTTTTCTACTTTCAGAAAACTTGTTCTTTGGTGACAGTTGGGCTATAACTATATTTCATAAACCCTAAAGCTCCCAAGTTGCTGCAAATAAATTGATTTTGTGAAAATATGCGACACACAGGTTTTCAATATGGGTCCTGAACAGTCTGCCCCTAAAGTAGTTATTTCCATTTACACCCTTGACCTGCTGGTGCCTTTGGTGGTGCTGTAGTTTTTCATGTACTTCAAAAGTCACAGATCTGTTTCCATCCTTCTTAATTTAATATAGCCTGCACATGCTTCTATCAGTAAGAACTTTCATTTTTATACTTCTTCGATTTCATGACACCAGTGGTTCTATATTTCACAGTGTAGGGAGCAGAATGAAATTACACTGCTCTCAGACTTCAGCAATATCTGCTTTATGTGATTCAGGACCTCCACAAAGAAGAGGTCACTCTCAATATTTCTGTAAATGGCTCTTTCTGAAGGAGTATATATGGTAAGTCTGATAAAGTGTGATTTGTTTGTTGAGTATAAAGTGGGGCAAAAGCCCCACAAACTTCTGTGATAACAGCTGCATAATTCAACAACCAATGATGCTGTTTTGACATAATTTGTCAGAAGCTGGAAAATTTTAAATAACCATTTCTCATATTTTTTGCTATGAGCTGTCTTGTATCTTGCTATCACAATCTCTGCCAGCAGGATTTCTGCCTTTTGAAATGTGTCCTTCTTCTACACTGGAGAGCAGAGGCTGGGCTTATGTCCATCTACGTTTCAGTAAATAACTATTGCTATACAGAATGTGAAGGACCAGATTAAATTTAGAAAACTGGTTTTGTGCACCTAAGGAAATTGGTATTCATACTGAGTATTTTAACTACTTCTTCACTGTGTACTTTCTGAGCTCGGGTAATACCTCAAGAGTCTTTACTGTAATTGGTTCACTGTAGAACTGTGATTTCTATTGTTTAATGACGGCAATTCTCATAGATATTTCTGTCTTCACACTAACCATCAAACTGTTGGTATTCTGACAAATGAGTTATTTCTCTCAGTAGACTGACTTATGTGATGATTCTTCCACTACAGTGACAAAATAAACAGAGAACACAATGTACAACAAGAAAAATATTGTATCAAATATTGGTAGGAACCTATCTGTTAAACAGAGGGTGTGAATTAGTCACATCACGTCTGTAAAGGCAAAAGTTCCCAATACTTTCTTCACCCCCAACATAAACAGCACTGCTACACTCCAAGCCTTGGGAGGAAAAATCCAGGTTGATGCTAACACAGAACCACTGCCAGTGAAGGAAGCATTGATGTGTGAGCTGTCACAGGATCTTGACCCCTATAAATAAATGGGACCTAAAGCGTCCATTCAAGAGTGCTAAGAGAGCTAGCTGACATTTTTTTTGAGGCTATTCTCCATAATAATTTAGAAGCTGTGGCAATCAGAGGATGTCTCAAAAGACTGAAAGAAGACTACTGTCACCCCCGTCTACAAAAAGGGCTTAAATGAGGATCCAGGAAATTTTGGGCCCATCAGGCTTATTTCTGTCCCTGGGAAAGTTACTGAATGAATCCTCTGGGGGGCTATAACAAATCAGATGAAGTAGGTGATCAGGAAAAGCCAGTATGTATTCACTAAGGACAGATTGTGATTGAAACACTTGATCATCCTCTATGGCAAAGTAACCTTCTCTGCTCATGTGATGAGAGTGGTAAATGCATTGCAGTTTAGACCGGTGGGTGGGGAACAGACTGACCAGACAAACCCAGAGGGGAATGGTAAACAGCTCCCTTTCTAATGGGCAACCTGTCACAAATGGGATCCCAGAGGCTGATATTGGGCCCAACATTGGTTAATACCTTCATAACTGGCCTGGAAGATGGGATCAAGTGGATTATGATACCAAATGGAGTGAAGAAGGAAGATCCAGGTGCAGGAATACCTGGATAAGCTGGAAGAGTGGACTGAGAACCTTATGAAGTTCAACAAGGACAAGTGTAACATCTTATGCATATGAAAACATCATCCAGGAGTGAAGCACAGGCTGGGGTCTACCCAGCTGGGGAGCATCTCTGTGGAAAGGAACCTGGGAGTCCTGGTGGACAACAAACTTATTATGAGTGAACAGTGTGCTGCTGCAGGAGAGAAATCCAGTGGGATTCTGGGTTACCTCATCCAGTACATCACTGGCAGAGATAGAAAAGTCATTATTCTACCTGACTTGTGCTTGTTAGGCCACACTTGGAAAACTGTGCTTAGTTTTGGTCCCCATTACGCATAGAAGATGTAGACAGGCTGCTGAAAGTCCAGAGAAGGGCCACAAAAATGACCATGCTGGCAGCCCAGCATGTGAGCAAAGGCATAGAGAATTGGGTTTTTTCAACCTGTTTTTACTAAATGAATAAGACGTAATCTGCTTTTAAATGAATACATGAGTTTGTTCTTTTCACAGAATCAGAAAATTAGGAGATTACGGATGGATGAGATAAGGGATGACTGGGTGTCATCTCAATTTTTTCTCTGGGCTAGGCAGGCTCAGCTCCCCCACAGTTTCTTCTTAAGGGACATACTCCAATCCCTTAACCACCTTTGTTATCCTCTGCTGGACCTGGCCCAGGAGCTCCATAACTCTTTTGTACTGGGCAGCCCAGAACTGGACTCATCTGGGGAAATGTGCTCACCAGGGCTGAGCAGAGGGGCTGGATCACCTTTCTTGACCTGTTGGCAATGCTCTTCCTAATGCACCTCAGGATGCCTTTGGCCTTCTTGGACACGCTGCTGGCTCATGAACAGCTTGTTGTCCACCAGGACCCCCACGTCCTTTTCTGCAGAGCTGCTCCCCAGCAGGTCATCCCCTAACCTGTCTGGATGCATGGGGTTATTCCTCTCCAGGTGCAGGACCCTGCATGTCATCTCCAAAGGAGATCAGAATTTATGGTAAATCTTATTTTTTAAATCAAACCAGTTCTGTCAGCATATCCCATTTTAACTTCCATTGCTACAGCTTCCTGAGACTTTTCTGTCTATTCCTACCTATTACTTGAGCTCTCTCAAAACCACAACTGCCTGCTGCATTTGATACTAAAAAGTCATAATGATGAGACAGGATGAGTTGGGTTAGAAGAAACAGGATCTTCTCTAGAATATAATTTCATGATTTTGAATTTGAAACATACTTCTAAGAAGAAATCTGGTAAAAAAAATCTGTTATTTCTACGATACTTAATATTCTATAATTCTAATAATTTCAAGTGTAATATATGTCCCAACTAATTCCTGAAAAGCCTTTTGCTCCAAAACAATAAATAGATGACTATTCATTTCTTCTATTTCCGAACCTGTTTCTTTGCTTTCATGACAGCTGTTTTGATCAGAAAATGAAATAGATGATCTCAATCATGTTTTGAAGTTTAGATGTCTTTCCAGCAAGACTTAAACACAATGTATATCAAGAAATTTATCTTCATAATGTTTCACTTATCTATACTATTATGATAAAACTGAGGATTTAGTTACTATGTGTGTGTGTGTATATATATATATATATATATATATATATACACTTTGTATTATATCCATATCTATATTTGTAAAAGAAAAATGCAACCAAGCATAATGATTAGAACTGGAATGGAAGGTACTGAGAAAATTTACTGTATTGGTGGACATGTATTTTAAATTTAGTTATCTAATTTCATTTAGGTCCAGAAGGAACTAAGGAGAGTGAAATATATCTTTGTTAACAAGTAAGAAAAAAGACCTTCAAATAATAAATCTAATTTTTTGAAAAGTTTTATAAACACTGAGTATGAAGCTTGTATTTAATGTATATAGCAACTATTTGTCTTATGAACACATTTGAAACTTCGCTGTTTGTCAACTTGCACATAAGGTAAGGAAAATTTATTGTGTCATAGCTGAAATTTAAGGAGGTTCTTTTTTTTATTATTGTTTCACACAATGTTCTGAATTGGAAGAGACACACAAGGATCAGGTCCAGCTCCTAAGTGGATAGTCCGTATTGTGCCCATTTGAAAAATCTCTGAATTGAGTCATTACCTGAAGAGTCGAAGAGCCCAATGCAGAAGCAGAAGGATCTGTCTGAAAGTCACCTGCTGTCATCATTTGCATGTATCTCTGTCAGCCTCTCTAGAGACTTTTATATATTTCCCATAGCAATTTATTGTATCACATAGCAAGATACATACACTGCAAAGCTACTAATAGAATGAATTTGTACTAGATTGTCAGATGTTCTGTAATTATGCAGTTTTTTTTCAGATAACAAACCTGTAAAGTCTAATCACAACACTAATAATGTATTTCCAGAAAGAGTTATGAGATTTAGTGAAAGGACATTAAATAATTTTTAGTTAACCTTTTTACTAACTGTAGTGAAGCCATGAAGACTGAACTGAGTATTCTGATGTAGTAATTGTTTCTCTTGTTCCAATAATGTTCAAAGTGTTGAAACAAGAAGGTGTTGCTGGATAGTGTCATGGAGAAGTGAGTCTCCAGTTCCATTTGTTCCTCAAAATCTTGTACTGTTAAAATTTCAATAGGAAATGTGAATAAAAGAGAATGTATTGTTTTGGTTGTAGCTGGGGGTTTCACAGCTGAAAGAACATTTAAGTCTTCTGGGTTTGTTTATTTTTGCTTTTAGTGTTTGAAGAACCTTAATGATGATAACCGCTTAGCTTTCATATCAGTATCTCTTTATCTTGATAATGTTTCACTGGAGTGATATTGTTTCCTTGTCTCAATATTACAGTTGTACTGAGGTTTGCAGAGGGTTAGAATATAGCCCTTGGGAATTCAGGCCTAAATTTCAAGTCTAGTACCATAAGTCTCTCTTTTGGTTATTGAATCTCTATTGAGGAAAACTTATGAAAAATTGCACACATAAAAATAAATTCATGAAATAGGTGTTGCTTTACCTGTCAGAATGTGCACTAGAATACCTAGCTATTGGCTGTAATGACCACATTTGGTGGTTAGAATGTAAGAGCTTGTCAGTATATCAAAGAAAAACCTGCTCAGTTCAGGACAGAAGTTGTTAGTTGATTTATTAACAACATGTAACTAACAGGCAATCACTGAACTATACATGCAGGAGTATAAATAATTCAAGAGTTAGACAATCTTATTTAGAAACTTACAAAATGTTAATACAGCTACAAATTCTAAGCATATTTGGATACCTAACCCCACACAGTTCTAATCCCTTGCGAAGTCATTTACTGTGAGGATGGTGAGGCACTGGAGCAGGTTGTCCAAAGAAGCTGTGGATGCCCCATCCCTGCAAGTGCTCAAGGCCAGGTTGGATGGGGCTTTGACGTACCTGGTCTAGTGAAAGGTGTCTCTGCACATGGCAGTGGGGTTGAAGCTAGATGATCTTTAAGGTCCATCCTAATCCAAGATATTCTGTGATTTTGTGATATTGATGAAGCTACGTTTGGGCTACCAGCATACCCTGTTTGCTGGGGGATAGGACAGATTCCTTGAGTACAGAGCCCTCCTTGACAGATGGGGGTGATCCTGCTCTGTGTGTTTCCCTGCTGCTTACTACTGTTTACTCACCAGAAAGGGAAGACTCCACAAGTCCCCCGGGACACATCGAGATGAGGGTTCCTGCTTGCTGTCCCACACTCTGCTCTAGCTGGATGCAGGCTGTTCCCAGTGCTTCACAGAGGGGCTGCACCATCAGCACCTCAGCAATGCTTGTAGGGTGACTGCCAACAGCGACAAACCAGAGTGTGACTGTTTTCAGAGCAGCTATTCACTCAGGGGTCTCACCATTTCCATTTCTTTGTTTCTTTTATGCTTCCTTTTGGGGTGCTGACTCCTTTGGTTCAAAAGTTGTTTTCTAATTGCCTGGTTACTGTGCAAACCAGATGATAGACATCTCCCTCTTAAGAGGCCTTTTAGAAAGACTCAACCATGTGATCATCCCCATGCTCATACTTAAAAGCTTCCTACTGAACTTCTGATATAAGCAATTAGACAGTCAAAGCAGCATAATTATCCATCTGTGCAAGCAGTTATGATCTTTGAATTCACCTGAAATTTAGCAAAAAAAAAGGATGAGTAATAGAGGAGTCCCATGAGCCCAAATCCTTTAAAGGTAGACTGAGCATTTCACCTAAGAAACTGCTGGTCAATAGAGAACTCATCTGGTTGATTACAGTATTAGCTACACAGATGTCAATCATGTTCTGTTAAACCTCTTTAAACCTTGGGACAGCAGTATTTTGATCTTTCTCAAAACTCAAAGGATTATACTTACATGGCTGATTGATGATAGCATTGCATAATAAAAGAAATGTTTACATTAAAACTCTAACTCCACGTGTAAAATCTGAAGTATTATTTCACATGCACACACACACACACACACACACACACTTTCACTGTGAGAGGAAATAATGTTCCTTCTTTTTTCCCAAGTCTTTCCCAAAAATATTTCTCAAAGTAGAGTACTTCCAGACACAATTCTGTATCTATCATTTGCTTATTTGTTCACTGTCCAGTGTGCATTTAATGTTCCCAGTGCTCACAGTCTCTGGTTGTTCTCCTGACATTTAGCCATTTTTCTATTATTTCTGTCTTTCTGCTTACAGAAGCTCATTTGATATTTTCAGTGGTATTGCAGCCAAATAGGCAGCAATATTTCATGTAGCAACTTCAGCCAGACTTATGTCAGAGGTTTCTGGAAACCTACATGTTGTATCCATGGAATAATATGTGGTGTCTGGAGAGAGGTGCCTTCTTCAGTGGAAACAATTCCAAAATTATACTGAAGAAGTTAGAAATTGGGGTGTCTTCCAAGGTGATGAAGGTTGTTAGCACTCTGAAAAGTAGTATAAAATTTCAAAAAGAAAAAAGGTTATTTTTTTAATCTTAGTAACATGTTCTAGATAAGAAAACAGAGCAATCAAAACACAAAGAAGAAATACATAATTTTATCATTTAAGCATATATCACTCTAGGTTGCAAAAAACCCCCAGTTTTCTCAATACCCAAATAGACAGATCTGTTTTATATTTTAATGAAGGCTCTTTAATGAACTCAGAAATTTGGTATCTAATAATGAGAAATTATTTCAGCCTTATTCAATACACTTAATCTAATGCAATCCCTCCCTCCTTGATGTAAAAATATGTGCATCAAAGGAAGAAGAATTCCTTTGAGTATATCCTTTCTCATGGAAATTATTATTTCTATCTGATGTAGGAATTAGAGATGTAGTGGTGCTCTTCAGTAAAATAAAGGACAATGTTTCTCTTTTCATGTCATTATGATCCAAAGCAGCATGTTACCCAGGAAGATATTTTGCTTACACTACTACTTATTCATGTAATCATGATCTTGGTTCCAGGATCAGGTTATCTCTTCAAAGTACAATTTGAACCAAGTTCTATTAACATAATCATTCCTTTTAAATTTATCTTCTATTAATTACAAAAAAAAATTGTCTGTAATTGATCTTCCTTGTAAATAAGCAGTTATATTTCTAAAAAATTTCAACAAGAGAAAATTTTTACTATATATACTTAACAAGTTATTGCTCCCTTAATGTGTAATGTGGGGTCCTCACAGGAATCAAAATACACTGAAATGCAGACTATCAGAAATGGTGTTTTATATATTGTTTTAAATTTCTATCACAGAATCACAGAACCATGAAATGGTTTATATTATAATTCATACAATTGAAGAAGAAAGGAAAAAAAGTAAGTAACTACTTGAGGATACTGAAAGGCTTCTAAAGTATAAGTGTTTTGTAAAATGTCATGGCATAAATATATGACTACAATTTGGTTACTTTGGTGATAGAAGACATAAAGAAAGGAAAAATAACTGATATTTCAGGGTTCCTCTTTAATCTTCTGAGTATCTATTCTAAAAGAAGTTTAAGAACACTCTGTCAGGAGCCTCCACTATGGTGAAGGTCAGCATATAAAATCATTGAATAAGTTAGCAGGTAAACAAGAGAGAAAACATGTCTCAATTTCTATTTTGAAACTTCAAGGACAGTTATGATGTCTTGAAAGGTAACTATTGATATTCCATTTGCATTATATAATACAGTCAATAAAACATGAGCCTAAATAAGCATGGTAACCAAAGTAAGTAGTTCTCTGCAACATGCAGAATGGTTTCAGCTGGAGGATGGATGAATTGAGAGAGAAAATGCTGGCTGACTGCTGAGAATGGAATGAAGTTTTCAGGTATAAATTAACACCTTTTGTTTTGTTGTGATATTATACAAATGCTGCAATGAGATGTTTATGTGTTTTTTAGCAATTCTTATTCCTAAATCTTCTCTATATGTGATAGCTCTGTATAAGTGAGCAGGTGCTGAACACTGCTTCTCTGAGAGAAGTATTTTCACATCAAATGGTATACTCACCAATTAGTACAAGCTGTTAGGTGTTCTGGTAACATAGACTGAGATTTCATCCTCATAACAGGAACAGTTTGGAGACAAGTGGCCACAAATTTGGAGAAGAACATCTTTAAGCAATCAGAAAGAATTTCTAGAATATACTTGTGCTTTCACTAAAAGGCATGCATTCATCACATGCCTAGAAATTTTCTATGCCTTAATACAGAATCATATTATTTCAGTTGACAGAGAGATGGCTTGCAAAAGACTTGATACTTTATGTTCACAGTTAAATTTTAAAAAGCTGATTCTACTCGGATTGAAGTTAACAGCAAAATTCCTGCTTATTTCAATGACAGCTGTATTGGCCTATAAATGTCCCTTTGTTATGCTTACTCTGTTCTGCATAGTATGTTTTCCTTTAACAACATTCTGTAATTAACAACAATTTGACAGACTGTAAGATCCCACTGTTTGGTACTTGTTATTGCTTCACAAAGCTGCATTGTGGTTTTTGTTGATAGAGGGAAATTGCAGTTAAGTGAAATGTGCTTTCTTTCCCACAAAATAGCTCTTTCAGTATAACCACATGATGCTCATACCAAATAACAACTTGCTGATTATACACTCATAAGATTACCATGCTGAAGAGATGCAAACACAAGAGCATCCAGAATTTGCTGAAACTGGCAAATTCTGACTTAACTATGCATTAAACAAAACACTTAGCATCCCTTCCTCCACACAATCTTTGAAATTTGTTCACATTACATGTTTTATCTAAGTGCTAAATTAAACCCTGTCTTGGGATACCTCTTCTATTTTGTGTACCTGACAGGTGACAATGTCATTTCTGTAGTCAAAGTTATTTGGACAATCAGTGATTGAAAAAGCTAATTTAGTATCTTCAAGTTTCATTTATTTAAGAGATCACTGCATCACTTTCAAAATGTTTGCACAATGTATTCAAGAGCCTTAAAGGAAACAGTAGACAAGGATTTATTAGTATGGATTAGTTAGTATAATTTTTCCATAATTTATCTTCTGCTTTGAAATGTATTTTACTATATTTTATTTGAAATGGTATCCAATACAATTTTATTCATAATATATTTGCTTGCAGAACAAGTAGCAAAATGACAGTCCTCCACGCATATTTGATCTAAGGCTAGTTTGATGATTAAAGCTTTGAGAGAAATTGAGTGCTTGTGTGCCTATAGTGTTACATGAACAAAGATTTAAGTATCAATTTACATTTGAAACATCACTATTTGTTTAGCATAATTCATAAAGATTAAATTTAGTTTAGATGTCAATTTTCAAACAATCTTTATAAATAAAGATTGATGAGTATCGATGTGTTTTATGAAAATACTTAGGAGCGTGAGAAATTTTTATGAGTATACAGACTGTGAAAAAAAAATCATTGTAAATCAGCACATGCCAGGATTTGTCCTCAATTGATATTACTTGGGATTGAACACTAGTAATGTCCATTTCTTCCTCAGCCGCACTTTTCCATTCTGTCCTTTTAATCCTTTTACTGTTTCAGTTAGCAGAGCGAAAGAATTCACAAAATTATCTAGATATAGCATATAATTTATTTTTAAAAGCATCTCTCAGGGACCAATATGATCAATTTGAATTCAAATACATGCTGTTAATGAAACTGGAGAGAGAGAATGTGAAAGGTGGTATGATATGAGAGTGCAAATATCAGTGACCAACTAGATTTAAAGAAGATCCTGTTGTTCAACTTTCCCATTAAAAAATAGAAACTCCACCCAGATAATAAACATTGATTTTATTTAAATGCCCCCACAAATATAGAAACCCCAATACGTAATAAGCCAGACATTAAGCAACTCCATGCCTTCTGGAAGAGAAGTCATTAAACAATTGCTTCCTTGTTCCAGAAAGAAAAAAAACAAAACGTCCTAAATGTATCAGAATTTTATGATTTTATACTATACAGTCAATTATGACAGTCAAAAGCTTTGGTATTGTAAATGAACTTCTAAACTCTTTAATTTTATCCCACAGATAAGATAAGAATTTAGGAAAATGCCAATAATGCTAAGTCAATCTCTAATATTTATTCAAGGTGCAACTCAATGAAGCAACAGTCAGCTTAAGAACATGCTTCTGTTTATTTAGGTGTATTTTAGCTGAAAACAGTCTCACTTCAGCTTCTATTTCAATCTGGAGAGGTGTCAAGCTTTCCTTCTGAAAATCAAACTCCCCTTGTATAGCCACAGAACTCTATACTCTTCTTTCTGTCTAAATGCTAATGAGACTAAAAAAAAGCCATTGTCTCCTGAGAAAACACTAGCATTTAACAACTCAAACAAGGAGATGTCTTTCTCACCATTTTTAGAATCACAGAGATAATTTACAATATCTAATTCATGTTTGTCAATTTTGTGTCTTGTTTCTCAAATGCTCTTTTCATCTAACTTCTCTTTATGACTGTCTACTCTGGCAGAGCAGGCAGTGTCAAAGAGTTTTGGTTTCAACTAAAATTATTGTGTTTTGTGCAAATATTTAGATTTGAGATACTACAGGTCAGTCAGCCTGTCCTTGATCCCTGGGAAGGTCATTGAGTAAATCCTCTTCAAAGCCATTCAAACATCTGAAGAACAAGGAGATTAAGAGTAGTGACTATGGATTTATGAAAGGAAAATAATGCTTAAACAGCCTGGTAGCCTCTTACAATGAAATTACTATCTTAGTGGAGCAAGGAAGGGCAATAATTGTTGTTTAGTTTGAATTTTGAAAGTCCATTAATTTTGTTTCCTGTGGAGCCTTTACAGACAAACTGAGGCAATATGGATGTACAGGTGGACTGAAAACTGACTGAACTGCCAGATTAAAATATTTTTGATCTGTGCACACCTGCAATCCAGTGGAGTTCAGTCCCTAGAGGAGTACCCCAAATGTCTGTACTGGGTCTAATAATACCCTCATTGCAGAACTGGACAGTAAGGCAGAATGCAAATGATCCTCAGCAAATGAAAAAAACTAGGACAAACTGATAATACAAGATACAGATGTGTTGTCATCCAGAGGGACTTCAAAGAGTGACGAAATGCTTGAGTGACCAGTGACTCTCTGTGAAGGACCTTTTCCCAATGTCCAATCTGAGCTTTCTCTAATGCAGCTTCATTCCATTTACTCATGTCCTATCTCTGGTCACCAGAGAGGGGAGATCAGCAGCATCCCATCTGCTGACACCGTTGAAGAAATTGCAGACTGTGGTGAGGTCATACTTCAGCCTTCTCTTCTCCAGACTGAACTACTGAAGTGAATTCAGCCACGCCTTGAAAGTCTTGCCCTCAAGACATTTCAACATCCTCTGGGCACACTCAATCATTTTATAGGCTTCTTATACTGAAACACCTGAAACTGCAAAGAGTAACAGGGTTTGGGCCACTGTGTAGCGTGGAGTGGGACAACTGCCTTGCCTGACCACCCTCTGATAGTAATGAATAAAGAAGACAAAGACAGTGTTTCCTCTGTGGTACCTTTGTGACAGCAAGAGGCAATAGACCGAAACTAAAATACAGAAAATTCCATTTAAATAACAGCATAAAAAATTAGTGTGAGGGGGGGTCAAACACTGAAACATCACCCATAGAGGCTGTCGAGTCACCATTTTTGGGAATATTAAAAAAGTGACTGTGGTCTTTGACAACCTGATTTAACTGATCTTACCTTGATCAAGAAAATTTGATTAGACAGTTGCCTGACTTGCTTTCCAAATATAATGATTTTGTAATTCTGATTTACAGGTCACTATTACTTTGTCATTTTGGAAAAAAAAATATATATTTTAAGTAAATTCATCCAAATTTAACTGTTTGGTGTTTTTGGTGCTAAATATCAAGTTATATATAAATCTAGGTTTGGCTCTGATATTCAAAAAATTAATTTAAGACCGAGAATGTGAGTGTCCTGTGGCAGACCAAAGGTCCATCTCATTTACGTACAAAGAATAGGGTCAGAAAGCTTAGCAGAAAAGTACAAGAGCAGTCAAGACTACAGTAACACTTCCCTTGGTATAATTCCTCACCACAAGTTTGCTATATTCTCTTTTTCTTGACATCCAAAGACCCTCCATAGATGGATGATAGATAAGATTTTAGCCCACAGACAGAAGCCTACAGGTAAAAAAGAAACTGGAAAGTTAAGTGTAAGGAAAGAATAGCACTCTGCTGGATTTCTCCCTTGCAAGGCAGCACATAATCAAAAGACTAGGATGACAAATGCTTTGAAACAGTGATAATTCAAACTATTGCATACTATATTCTTTGAGGGTAGTTTCCCATTGTTTGACCTGCACAGCTGTGGAATGGAGTTTATTGAACCTCAGGTGAGTATCTTACTGAATCAGTCTCTGCATGAGAAAAGTGTTTCTTTTCTTTTGGATACTGGAGTTTAAAAACATAATTTCTCCCAAGGAACATTATCCTTTATTCTCTATCTGCATGATGAGTCTACATATTTTAAATGGAAGAATGATCTTATCATTATACCAGATTTGGTGAGTTCAGTATCAGGTTTAAAATGCTTATGATGCAATGTAATACTAATTCAGTAGTCCCAAAATGGTGCTTCCTGACTTTCACTTACTTCCAGAAGCCTTAGTCTATAGTGACCACTTGACATGCAAGCATTCATCTAGATAAAAGTCAGACAGGGCCTGTTAATTCTGGCAACAAAGGGATTCTATATAAATATGTAGTACACTCAGGGTACTATAATGATATCTATGTACATTATACAAGAATGCTTCCCATTCAACTCCAGTTGTACAGCAAGGGAAAACAAAAAGAAATCTTTGAGCTTCCTTGTATAAGATCACAGAAATTTCTAAATTATTGATTTTGTCTAACTTAAGGAGATAGGATTGGAGCTAATTGATAAGCATATCAATCCATTTCTTTATGCAGTGATACCATACTGCACTGTGTCTTAAATAATCTCAACACTGAATCAGTGCTGATTTCTGAAAATTGTTCAAGCTAGGCAGGTTGCTGAGTGCAGTTTTTCTGAATGTCATGGGATAAGTTAATCCTTTTCCAAAAGGCAGACTGATGGTGCTTAGGCACATGACTCTTTATTTAGCACCAGGACAAATGCACCAAAAGCCAAGCATAAAGCCCAAGACATGAAGTTATAATTTTGGATCATAATTATAGGTCAATGTGAATGATGATGGAAGCACTGTTTTCATATCAACATGTATCTGCTTCCCCTTTCCCTGTAGAAGAGGTCGAAAAGAATTACTCATAGGAGTGAATATTTGTATGAAGAAGTTATTAGAATTGTTTCCTGACATATGGGAGTAGCTTGTTTGGTCTGCTGTGCATCATTAACACCTTCATAAAGTTGCTTGTATGCCATCAATTATGTAATTGCAAATTGGCATTGAAAAGATTGATATCACGAAGCCAAGGAGTATGTTAATTTCCTGCCAGATAATATTACGATAACATACATTTCTAGACTTAAAGGCTTTTCTTTCCAAACATAAATCTTTTTAGTACAAATGTTTTCCGAATATCCTTTTAATATAAAATACTAAAATATATATCAATGAATTAATATGCACTATGAAAGAGTCTACAATATCATTTGAAAGTTTTTTAAAGTTTTGCATCACTGCTTTTAGCAGATTTGCCTGCAAGATGATTTCCTTCCCATCTTCCTGAAGGGCAGCACAGATGATTGTAAATAAATGGAATTATTTCTGAGTAGAATCATAAAGCACATAGCAATGTGTACTTAACATGAAATATGAATGCCTCAGGAATTACACTTCTACTACCCTGAGGCAATGATACTCAGTTTTACTAAAGCACTGTTAGGAAGAAAAAGCAGTGTATTCTTTCATATCTCGATCCTTTAAAGTCTGGATTTAAGACTTTTCAACATGACAGATTTTCACTAAAACAACTTGGCAGCTCAAAAACCTTAGAACAGTGTGAGTTGCAAGCAAAAGATGGAGATGTGAAAGAAAGTACAATTTCCTCTCCTTTGTTGAGATTGTGACACATCCTTGCAAAACACAAACTTTTCAGAAAACCAGCCATGTTCCTCTTAAACCCAAATTGTTACTCTGTCAGGGAAGTCAGTTCCATTCCTCTCAGCAGTAACTCCAGAAAGAAGAGAAAATGAAAACAGAAGAAAAAACATTGCTCTCAGTTTCTTTCATATAATGAGAGCAATAATGTATTTCATGCATTGTAATTTTGTAATACTTAAATACTGAAAATAGATAGAGTCTCTTATTTATTCTAGATTTTAAACTTCCAGTTCCAGATGACGTGAAGAGGTAATATATTTGCATAAAATCATGAACACTCCAATACTTCTCCCCTAAACTGTTTCATTTATCTAGTATGTGCATTGTGCATCTTTGGTGATTTCTAAGGAGCTGCTATCAATTGGTGGCTGGTATCCACAGACTGAAAGCAACATTTTTCTTTTTAGGAAAAGAAACCAAATCAAAGCAACAGAAAACTGTGTTCATCTAACACCTCAGAATACTATTATGTCTGCTCAAAAATTACAGAATATTTATCTTTTCAGAGCTCAGGGTTCAGTTATTACTTTTGTCTATCCCATACATCAGTAATCTCTATTACTGTGGTGTGTGGAATGTGTGCACAGATAGATACACAACTAAAATTTCTCTATGATTAGAGGTTTGAAATGCCCAGTCAAGTTTGGCAAATCATGGTTACAGGATTCATGCGACAGCAAGAGTTTAGGCTGGTTAGGCCATGGACTCATTTTGAGAAATCTGGCCCACTAAGGGCTGATGGGGTCCACCTGTCAGGGAAAGAGAACAGCATCTTTGGCAATAAGCTTGCCAAACTGGTGAAGAGGGCTTCAAACTAAAGTTACTGGCACCAGGCTGTGTGGTGTGTTTGACATGCTGAAGGGAAGGGATGCCATCCAGTGGGAACTTGAGAGGTGGACTTGTACTAACCCCATGAAGTTCAAAAGGCCAAGTGCAAAATGCTGCACCTGGGCTGGAGCAATCCCACAGGCACAAGCTCGGCAAAGAATGGATTGAAAGTAACCCTGAGAAGATGGACTTAGGGTATTGATGGAAAAGGAGCACGAGTAGGAGGTTGTGGGAGGTGATTCTCTCCCTCTACTCTGGTCACTTGTGAGAGACCCCCCTGGAGGATAGTGTTCAGCTTTGGGGTCCCCAATATAAGAAAGATGTGGAGCAAGTCCAGAGGAGGGAAACAAAGATGTTCAGAGCACTGGAGCACCATTCCTATGTACATAGGCTGAGGGAGCTGGGGTTATACATTCTGGAGAAAAAAGGGTTCTGGAAAGACTTTTTAGAACCTCCCAATACCTAAAGGGGGCCTACAAGAAAGCTGTGGATGGACCTTCTACAAGAGCATGTAGTGATACAAAAAGGTTAATTGCCTTAAGGTGAAGGAGCATAGGTTGAGATTAGCTATAAAGGAGAAGTAAGAAGGAAATATCTACATGTATTTGTGATGGCAGTAAGATACCGGCAATGGTTGTCCAAAGTAGTTGTGTGTCCCTGGAAGTGTTCAAGGACAGGTTGGATGGAACTTTGAGCAGTCTGGTCTAGTGGAAGCTTATCCCTAACATGGGGAGATGGGGCTTGGAACTGGATGATCTTTAAGGTTCTTTCTAATCCAATCCACTGCATGATTAAGAAAAGTTAAAAGCCAAGTGGTTTGTAATGTGAAGGCTTCACAGCAGTTGAAGTAGAGTACCCAAACTGATTCTGGCTGCTGTCCTGGCAGCTTTGAAAGTAGGGTAAATTATCATGGAACTGGCTTGAAAAAACATCTATGCAGGAATAGCTGTAATTTAATATTTTGGATGAGAAAATACAAGGGACTTGGCACAGACATTTTTTTCACTCCTACCAGAGAAGTAATGAGTTCTCTTGGGATGAATTTGGGCAGAAGAGTGGGAGGAAAAGCACTGGGAGAAAACAACTCCTGGACTCCTTGATTACATGCCAGTGCTCAGAAAAGACATAGATCATAGCAATGCTACTGTGGGAAATTCTTTGTAGTGAATTGAGAATGTGCAGTCATGGTCTGGTTTGGGGCTCTGGTAGCTGCTGTCACTCTATGGGATACTCTCCTTTTCCTAGAGAATGAGTCAAACACTTTCATAACTCAAGAGCCACTAAGATCTTCTGTTGACTGACAAGATGTCAGAACACTGAAAATCTAGGTGCCCTCTGCTGCTGTTGAAAAACTTGAGAACTGTTAGAGCTAATATTTGACATCTAGGGACAAACCTGTCTCAGAGCTGGTTGCAGATGTCCACCACGGCATTGATGTTTAGTTTAAATCTCTGCTTGAGAGGTTCAGGAAAGCCAACTATCTATAGGGGATCCAATGATGCAGGTTATCTCTTGCCAGAGACAAGATCTGAAACTCTCCCTCAGATCTTCCAATCAAGGACACTTAAGGCTGGAGTTTGTCACTCAGCAAGGATGGTGGCACTCCCACCATTACCACGGATGGAACTGCACAGCCCCAGCTCACCCCAGGGAGGTGAGAGCGGCTCATCTCCAGACACACAGGGTGTATCCTCACAGATCAGGCCCCAACTGAGGCCCCACAGGTCCCAGACCCTGAACCCCAGGACACTGCAGGGCCACAGGCTTCTGGCAGTGATTTAAAAAAAAAAAAAAAAAAAAAAAAATACAAAAAATCATGTGCCATGTTATTGTCAGTATCTGCAGTGAGACAATAGATCCAATGCTCCCACCCAATATTTCTCAGTCCATCCTAGCCAGGTACCACAACAGAGCCCCAGTGGAGCTGTTGGGCAGAGGCCAGGAGAGAGTGAGCTGAGAGAAGCTCCAGCAGTGCCCTCCATGAGCCACCTTGGGAGCTCTGGTCCCTGGCCTTGCTCAGCTCATTGGGAAGCAATAGCACTGTTCCCACTGGAAAGGAGAGGGAACACCTCTTGCCAGCACATCTGGTCTCTGTTGACCTCAACACCTAGGAGGAGTATAAATGATTGGTGACATATAGACAGATTATTATTCTTAAATGCCTGCTGGGGGAGGGGAATATAGTCTTACACCTCTAATTTAGTTTGCTGAGAGCATAGCTGTGATCAAAAGTGTCAGGATCAAACATGCATTTTTCCCCCATATTCCTGAGCTAGCTCTGTTCTATGTGGAATCAGACATACTGAGCCTGATCCTACTGGTTGCAATCACTGTTTGACAGAGTGGTAATATATTGCACTAATTTATTACTTTCTCATGGCATTTGTGGCAGGAACTTAAGTAGTAATATACCATTTATAGTAATATACATTTTAAGATGCCAGCTCAAGGAATAGAAACTTAATCAGCTCATAGCACATATGGGATAGCTAGCCCTACCTGGTCATTGCTGCCAGTCATCAACTTCCCACTGGGAATTTCCTTCATGTTTAGCTCAGAATTTGAATTGACAGAAAGATGGATGAAGTAGTCCTGTTGCAATGAGTCACAGCTTAAGCAAATTCAGAGGTGGACAGAAGGGAAGAATGTATGCAGCTATCCAGCTGTTTACCTTGAACTGTTTAGTGGTATTACAGGAATGAGGGAACAGTGAGCTGGACCATGCCTGAGTTTAGCTAACTTGTAGAAGTTGAGAATATTTCTTTCTTGTCACTGCTGCTTGCTAGTCTGCAATGAGACATTGTCCTTTCTGATTCTTTTAGTCTGTCACATACTGTGGTTATATCTTCACATCTTGGACTTTTTTGCTTGTTTTGCTCCCTGGCAAAAGGGAGGATCATGCCTTTTATTATTTCTGCTGCTGTCACATTCAATGTACTAAAAATTTTATATAGATGGACATCAAATCACTCAAAGACCTTAATACTCAAAAAGTTTTCATTTTTTTTATTCTGTTATTATGCAGAGGGTAAAGAGCATGAAGTCTTTAGTTCAGTTGATAATCTAGATGTGTTTAGGAAAATTATACAAAAGATTAAGGAACTGCACTAAATAATACTAAGCCTATAATACACAAGTTCATCTTTCAATTGAAATTTTGAAAGCCATTAAAAAAAAAACTATGGAATTAAGTCAGTGAAAAAAACAAACCCTCAGTGACTTCTGGACTAAATTGTTCTTTTTTATTATCAGCTAACAATTTACAGGGAATTCAAATACAACTTAAGTTCCTTATTTTATGCCACTAGAAATGGTATCTTCTGAATTACGTTAGCAGGAAAAATCCTGCAAACCTATTAACTTCAATGGACTTTACAGGACTGGAACCTACAGGACACATCCATTGGTGAAAGAAGAAATACAGAATTGAAGTTGTACTCTTTTAGGTGTGATGAAAAAAACTGGGAATAAAAAGGGTTAAAAATGATGCAGATGCATTTTTGCTCTTGACATCGGCAGACGGTTCTGCGTAGATACACTCGGGTATATACAAGGTAAGAATGGTTAAGAGAAACATCATGTCTCCTCCTCTCATACTGTTTTATTAAATCTTGAATATTCTCTTAACTGCAGTATCACAAATTGCTTCCCTATTTTAAGTCATTCATATTCGAGAATCAAATGTACATGTTGCTCAATTCCAGGGACAGAAAAGTTCCATATATATTCAGGAAGATTATTAGAGAAATTTCATTTCTAAGATTAAAAAAAAAATTATTACATATCTATGAATTTCTATAAATTTAAACTGCAAAAAACATACGGATTTACTCTTAGAGAATGAAATAAAAGCATACATTTCTAAATAAACAGAAAATTTATTTATTTCAATCATGTTATTTGAAGTGTTATTTGCTTAATTGAATCTTAGTGTTCCTTGAGTCCTCAGCACATTAGTTTATTTCAGTCTAATAATATTTTTTTCTGCATTGATTGAAGCTTTGACCCTACAAATAGAAAAGAATTACTTTACTTACAGTAGTAGTGTAATATAATATAGTTAGAGTACTTAGAGTGCTAATTACCAGAAATTATTTTTAAAAATTTTAATTTCAACAGTGTTAGACAAATTACCTAATAGATTTTAATAATTCATAAATATATAAGAATGTGCTTAATTTGACAAATGATACGTGGTTAATTATGAACATATCAAATTCTTCATTTAACTATATCTGCAAATATTTGTTTCTGTAATGAAAATATTTTACTTGAAAGTAAGGAATAAAGTTTAATTAACCAAGAAAGAAAGGTAAAATTATTACTTAAGTCACAAATTTGCTTTGAATTGTTTATATTTTATGTGAAAAAGTAAGCCAAAAGAAAAAAAAATCATAGATAATAAAACATATTTACTTCTTTTTCACTTCAGGGTCCTTACTGGACTAGAGGCTACCAAATTCTTCTGATCTGTACAGTCTTTTCACCATAAAATGCAATAAACTTTGATCAAACTTTTTTTTTTTCCCCTGGTAAATCCACATAAAATCTTCCTAATTGTCTTCTTTTACTTCACAAGCCTGAAAATGAGCTCCATGAGAAGCTAGTCTGTGATTTTTCCAGGACTGAGGGGAAGCTAAGAGGTCCCTGGATCCTCCCTGTTTGTATTACTTAGGGATAGCTGAGTCCAATATCATGCTCTTTCTGATTGTGAGACCTTCTTCATTTGCTGTGATTTTTTTGTAGGTGTTACACAAGGGCCTTACAATCACATCAGAATACTTTTTCTGCAATTTCAATTGAATTTCATCTAGCCTCATGGACATGAATGCATCCCCAGTTGTGATCAGACTTCATCTCTGAAAATAGGAAAAAGAAAAAAAAAAAAAAAGGCATGGAGTGGCTCAGCCATTTCAACATCGTCTACCACTAACTTCTCTCTCCCGGTTAAGCAACAGATCCATATCTTCCTTGCATTTTCTTTACCTATGCCAATATTGAACATTTCTTCCTCATTACATTTCATGACATTTCCTTATTTCAACTTCAGTAAGTCTTTGGCTCTTCTGATTTCATATAGATGTTTCCAAGCAATAATTTTGTCCAAGCAATAATTTCATGCTTCTTTACTGCTTACAATTGTTTCCAATTGTTGGATGTTTTTCAGCTCTCTGAAGCTCTTTATATTGCAGGGGGGACTTTCTGGGGAAATCTTTGGTCTTCCTGAGCCCTGAAATAGTTTGCTTAATATTTCTCTCTCTCTCTTCAAAAAGTGAAAGCCATCTCTCATAGGCACCTTTCTACTTCATGGTTATTTCTCAGTGTATTCTGCCTTGTACTTCTTTAAGTTAACTGAAGGTTGCTCTCTGACATAAGTCCAGAGTTAAATGATACTGCTTATTATCCCAGATCCCTCCTCTAGATCCTGAATTTAATCACTCCATAGTTATGAAGTCCCAATTTGTGAGCAGCAGGACAAGTAGTATGTTAGAGTAGATAAGTCCTCTAGCCTCTGCCTTTGGAGACAACTACAATCTACAAACCTCTTGAATTGCTTGCACAGTATTTTCTTCCCAGGAGATTACTCTATGTTTGACCACCCAAATAAAAAACAGATTTTGAAATCACAAGACTTCTGATAGCTCTGTATGAAAAGCCTCATCAATTGCCTTGTCTTCTGGAGGTTTATGATGGGTCCTTACCACAACACTGAAGTGTTATTTATTCACTGATCTTCACTCAAAAACTCTCAGACTCTGTGGTTTAGGGTCTGCTTTAGTCTCCTTTTATTTTGCCACCTGTTCTTTCTAGAATTTCTGACAAGTTTATTTTGGTTTGGAGAAAATATTATTTTTCTCCTCTTTCCTCTGTTTGTATCCTTAAAGTGAAGCCAATTATTTTTTGAAGCACAAGTTCTGACAGCAGTTTAATGAAGAAGACAGAAAACCCCCCCTTAATTATCTTGTTATTTCATGATGAGTTACTGTCCTTTTATTCATGCAAATAATGTGCCTATAATTATTAAATCTTCTAAGTTTCCTCATTTCATTTTCTGATATGTGTTTTGGTGAGTTTTTTTGTTTTTTTTTTAAAATTTCTGAGACAATAAAATGTAATAAATTACTAGGATTAACCTCTATGCCACCAAAATAGTAAACCTTAGCAAAAAACTTACTTTCTTCTGATATGCCAGAAATTTTGTTCCTTTTTATCCCTTTGTGCTTCCTCTCCTTATAGACCACAGTAATATAATATAGAACTTTAACAGTTGCTTATGCTAATATCCTATTAACATAAATGTAACTCATCTACTGAATTTCCATAAGCAATGGCAGAACAGAATATAACCATGGAAACACCCAAGACATCCCTCAGATATCCTTTAAAACAACACAGATTTCCTCACTCATTTAGCTTTTCTCAGTATTCCCTTGTGCCATTTCAGTTCTTTGCAGCTTTATTTATATTACAAGTAGAGAGAATTGATAATGGGTAAAAAGATTTAAGATAGAATATTTGTCACTTGTGATTGAAGACTAAGGAATTAGATAATGAAAATTTCTATTTATACATTACTTTATTCATTATATAATTCAGAAATTAGAGATGTGATTTCATTATCATAAAATAATCTCAAAGAGTTGAATATCAGTATAACAAAGCTTTAAACTTCAAGAAGAATTAAAACACGAATTGTGCTGCTGTCTTTAAATCTGATCTTCTTAAGTTTATCACTGATAAAGCAACCTATTTGAAACTTATAAGCTTTCTACTGTGGGATTTAAATATAACTTACTATCCACACTACTGTGAATACTACACTTGCTTCCTGGTCAATTACTGCTATGTGGGTTTTTCCATGAAAGAAAGTACCTGATTTTGTCACCCATACATTTATTTCTGTTCAGCATTATTTGATTTCATTGAAGGTAATTTTTAATATTAATCAAAGACCTGGAATTTCTAAACCACTGTGGAAATACTTAGTACATTCTTATCTGATAGGTCAATAGCATCATGCTCATTTTTGAAGGACTCAGATTGCTGAAGAAATATTTCAAATCAGTATTGAACACATCTCCTCCAAGTCCTGGTTAAGTAAAACAAAAAAAAATGTCTTTTTTTTTTCCAAATTTCAAAATAGCTGAATGTGGATCTTGAATGGCAGTGTTAAGGACAGTAAATACCAGAAAATGGGCAACATTTATCCCTGTTTGGGCTATCACTATAATTAGCTTGTTTTAACGGGAAGATTCCAAATATCTTTTAAATTTATATTTTTTTAAACTTATATTTACTTTGCAGACTTGTTCGTTCTAATTTCATTTTGTTCTTTGTCACCTTTGTGATTTTAATCAAAGAATTCAGCCATTTTTAAGCTCCTCCCTATCTTACTATAGATTATTTTTGTACTATGCAAGCATAATTATTTCTGTTTTCTCTACTTGTACTATGTTACATTTCTTTTTTTTATATGCTCTGCATTTCCACAAATTAGATCTACCTTTTTATTTACATTATTCCTCTGGAAAAAAATACAGGTAATAGGTGCAATTCTTCAGAATTTTTTTTACATAAGAACTTGTTAAATGCAGAATGTTTCTACAGTTGTTTCATTATGTTATCTGCCTGTACATCCAAGGTTGTTATAAAGCCTTCTATTGTATTTTCAGCCTTTCATCCCATTAATAATAGTAGATGCAGTTATGCCTCACATTTCTATTTGTATGAATTGTGTCCTACATTTTTTCCTAGTGAATGAATCGATATAAAGTGGAGACATTTGACCATTTCATTTTATTTCACAAAATGATATAAAGTTGTTTATGTGTAAAAGATCTTTTATCATCTTGAAGACTCAGAGATGGCAAAAGCTTTGCAACTAATTTAGGCACATATGAACAAATATTTTTTTCATATCTACAAAAATAGGAAGTGAAATAATAAACACATTTTTCTCTTGCAGATCAGGAATAGTGGCTGGAAAGCTGTTTAAGTCTTTTGTTTTCTGGAAATAACTTCAGGGTAAATAAGCTTTCAAACTACTATAATCTGGCATACAGCTGCTAGAACCACAGAGTCATAGAATATCCTGAATTGTAAGGGACCCAAAAGAATCATCAAATCTAGCTCTTGGCCCTGCACAGCATAACCCCAAGATTCACACCATCTGCCTGAGGGCATTGTCCAAACACTTCTTGAACTCTTCACAAAATTATTCTCTAGGAATTAGGCAGATCAAGTTACTCATCTTGAACCAGCCATTATACATTAAGCTTTCACTGTTTTTTTCTTTTCACAAACTGTAGGATGCAGTAGAAGTAAAAAAGAAACAACATTCCACAGCATAAAGGTCTTTTCTGCTTCTCAGATGACCCCACCGGCAAGCAGACTTGGGGCACAAAATATGTTGGGAGGACACACAGCTGGGACATCCTAACTCTCCAAAGGGAAATTCTGGGCCATACAGCAGCATACTCAGCAGCAAAGGCTGAGGGAAGTAGGAGGAGGGGAAAACATTCTTAGTTGTGACATTTCTCTTCCCAAGTCATCATTATGTGTGATGGAGCCCTAATTTCATGGAGGTGGCTGAACACCTGCCTGCCCATAGGAAGTGGTGAATGGATACCTTGTTTAGCTTTGCTTGTGTGTGTAGCTTATATTTCCCTATTAAACTGTCCTTCCCTTTGGTCAGAATCCACTTTAAATCCTATCCTGCTCAGTGACAAATTTACAGAGTGATGTATTTCTTCTGCTAACCTAGAAAGAAAAGGGTGGGGGAAGCTGTATGAGTAACATTAGGGACACTGTCAGGTACTCTGTTGCTTAAATTTAAAAGATGGCAAAGTAGGAAATGCAAAAGAAAACTCCTAATTTTTTTTTTTTTTTTCTGAAAAGCAAACCAGAATTTTGATTCAATAATATGAGCGGTATATAGAAAATCTACAAAATGAAACAGAAACCTTCCCAAAAATCCCCAGTAAAATAAGATTTTTCAACACTAAATTATTTTATTATCAGTATTTATATAAATAACAATAACCGCAAGTCTGTCTTAATTTAAAAATCAAAAAGACAAGCAAAAACTCCAAACTATATTTTTACCAGTTTTTGGAAGACAAATTACTTCTGGATTTCTGTGAGAGCTGATATAAATAAAACAATTTCTTCAGTATGTGAAATGGCATGTGTAAGTGGTACTTGTCTGATGGCACTGTGGTAAATTAACTAGTCAAATTAACAGCATGGGGCACCTCTAGGATTAATTGAAACTCATTAGTTTATTTGTATTAAGTATTTGTAAGTACATACTCTACTAATGTTGTATTTCTTTAAGTGATACTGTAACTAAACAATGATAAGTTGTCTTTTTGGTATTTTGTGTTGTTATGGTTTATTTTTTTTCCCTGGAAGATAAGATGTTGACATGTACATTGTGTTTTTAACTGCTATACTCCCTAAAGAGACTGTACAGCTCTTACCTTTAGCACATCTGTTGTAATAGGGAACACACCAAAACAAGTCTCACGTAAAGATTCTGCATGGAATGATCAGCAAATGCCATAGAAATATAGCCAGTACAGGTACAAAAAGTTATTTTTACATATGCATGGAAATAGACACCTGCACAAATATAGATGTGACATAAAGGACATCTAGCTAGCAAATATCTCAGAAAGACATAAAACTTACAAAAATAAAGTTGGCATTCCTTAAATAACATGCTAAACCATATACACAGAACAAGTCTAAAATACCACAAGACCTGAAATTCAAAATTTTGAGACATTAAGATATAAATATGCAGTAGCACAGGGAAGTGTGGTCAGTTTTGGAATGTGTCCCACTACCTAACCATAGAAACTTAAGCTGGAATTTTACTAAGACTTTCTACTTAATTTATGCAACTTAATTTATGCATTTGTAAAAAAGGACAGCACTACCTTCTGCCTTCAGGCTGGCCTTTATTGAGTTGCTTTGAGATCCAGCTCAGATATGCAGCTTCTGAGATTGTGGAACTGATCCTTCTTAGAATAGTTTTGTTTCTGATCTAGCTTTTCACATGAGGAACTGCTTGTACAGACACAACAAACAACTACCTGGGCTCAAGATCACTCCATACAACAGCAACCTTGACTTATACCACTGGGGCCTGGGTAAAGGACTTCAACATGAAATGCAAGAAAGCCCATCCAGAATGCAAAATGTGACTTGATGATAGTTTAAATTCTCCATGATTTCAAGCACAGATTAGTAGTAATCAAATTATGTAAGTATTTATGTCTGAGCTATGAACTGACAGGGATGTTGTATTTTTTGTACTTTTATGGATTAAATAAATGTATGGAAAGCATACATATAATGCAAATTTCATAACTTGGAATACTAGGAACTTTAGTTACAAAAAAACCTAAAAGTTATGGCACCATTTCACTTCAAATTATGGTTAGAAACATTATAAGTGTCCATAATATTTTTGTGAAAATATTTTGCCCAGAAACTTGCATTAAACACTAAAGTGTGGCACACCAGCTCACAAATGTTCAGTCTTCAAGAGGTAAAATTATGATTCAGGAGGTCTTGGATATCAGATCTGTATTCAGACCTTTATTGCAGTGAATTTGTAAAGTCAACTATATGCAGAGATGAATATTACTAGAGGGCTATAGAATTCCAAAAAAACTAAACCATTAAACAGGTCATACAGGCTGGTCTTTTGGTCCAACATGTCTTCTGGATAAGTTATTAGTTCTGATAGTGTAAATAAGTGAAAACAGTATGGAAGAAAAATATTGGGGCTTTGCATAAACTATCACATGGGCCATCATCGTTACTGTTGTGAAAAGCATAAAGATGCTGTTCTGTACATTAACCTAGACACTCTGAAGTCATGCGGTGAAATGCTGAGTAGTCATCTACCAGAAAGGACTTTATTGGGTGGGAAGCACGTGCCCCTTTCAAAAATGTTATCCCTAAGAAGTTTTTTATCCAGCACACTTCTGTACTACTCTATGTATAGAATAATTTACTCTGCAAAAGACCCTTAAGACCATGAAATCCAAGCATTAATCCAACACTGCCAAATCCACCGCTAAATCATGTCCCAAAGGGCCACATCTGCACATCTTTTAAACACCTCCAGGGATGGTGTCTCAACCACTTCCCTGAGCAGCCTGTTACAATTGATAACCCTTCTGTGAATAAATTTTCCCTAATAGAAAATCTAATCCTTCCCTGGGGTTCATAATCCAAATATCCTAATATGCATCAACTTGTCTGAAGTTAAATACCTACACTGTTAAAATACATGCAAAAAGAAATATCTGAAACCACATGTAAAGATATAAATTTGAACGATTTGTCTATATTTTAGTTTTGTTTTCCACATTTAAATCTTTTTCCTTCTTTCATATTTCTTTTTATTATTAAAAATTTCCTCTTCGTTGGAAATATTAATGTTGTGACATTTTTAATAATATCATAAAATAGATTTAGTGGTTAAAAAGCCTCACTCTTTGTGTATTGAAAGAGGATTGATTTTTTTTAATATATACAGGTAGTAAAACAGCCTATGAAAATTATTGAAGAATCTGAAATAGATGGAAAAAATATTTATTGCACACCTGGTCTTCGAAAGCCCAGAAATGCAACAGAGGAAGAAGACTACTGCAGTAGCTGAGGGTTATGGTGGTCACAAAACAATGAATAGAACTCTAAAAACAACAGGTTGGTATGTCACAACTGTGGTAAACCCACTGCAGTTGGTGGGTGGTTTAACTTGTTTATAAAGTAACTTACATTTCTGAACAATGAAAGAGCAAAATTACTTTTACTACGACACTTCATGTCCCAAGTTAGCACTGCCATTGTTAAAGAATATGAATGATTAATCTGGAAACAGTTTCTAAATTCATCTGGAGAACATTTTACATTATATAATCTTGGAAAATGTATTGTATTATGTCTCTGTTTGAATAAGATCATCTCAGGAATCACAAGGACCATGAAGTCACAGAATCCAACCATCCAATGATAGTTACAAGCATGAGAAATGTTTCCTTCAAACGGGTCCACAAACCATCTCTTTATCTGGCCTTTTACTCAGTAAAAGGAACACGCAAGCACCACCACAGTCACCTATGTTTAAGCCTCAGAAGAGTTAGGATCAAAGGGAAAAAGCAGGTTATCTTAAGGCACTCCCCAGATGGCAGTTTCCTGAAATATCAAGAAATCAAGCTGGAAGAAAGAATAAATTAGAAAATTTGGATATACTTTATGTCATCTGTGGTCGCTTATCAGTAAATTATGAACCCTCAAATAAAAAGACAATTATTTAAGACAGTAATGGGGAGAGAAAATATTGGTATTAAAAAGTATAATAAAAAATAAAGAAAAGTGGATAAAAAATAATGGGGAAACTGAAAATGAGCTTGGGAAGCATAAAATTCCCAGATTGTGTCACTTGCATACACAAAAATGTATTTGATGTTTCTCATATGAAGCCTATAAGGTGATATTAAATATGAACTGAGCATATTTCAATAAAACCATTGAAATTGCTGTGCCAAATTCCTTTTAGTTGCAAAAACAATGCTGTAAGTCTAATATAGTAGATATATTGTTCCCATAAACCACACTGTCAGTCTACTTTCATGTAAGTTCTACCTTCAATTCTGTTAATTTTTGTCTTACATTTAAAATAGGATACAAACCAAAAATTCATACTATTGCATCAAGTGCCTACGGAACTTAGAACATCAGAATAAAAAATAAATTCCCTTTAAGTGTAGTTTTAAATTCATAGGACTAGATATACTTTTAGGGAATCTGGAGGTGTGACCAAATAGATATTTCTGTTCAATTAGAGAGGAGATTTTTTTTTTTCTGTTTTCAAAGGACAAGAAATTCCACTGGTATATTTCTTTCCTGGAAAGCAGATAAAAAAAAAATCAATTTTCTCCCCCTTTCAGATTATTCAAGATAAAAATATCTCTTAAAATTTCTAGTTAATGAATATAGCTTTGACTGGTTTTCAGCAATTAGTTCAGAGGACACTGAAGAATCATTTATACTGGCTCACTTTGGCTGAAATAACACTGGGAAAAATATAAGCACTGATGTTTACTAACAGTTGCAAATTTAAATTCTTATCAAAAATGCTGCTAATTAGAAATACAAATATACAGCTGAAATATTCTTTTGTCTTTTTTGTTTTTTAAAATTTTATAATTTCCACATAGCTAAGACTTATGTGAGCAAATTAGAGGACAACAAAGAAGCAAGCAAGTTACCAGATTTGTGCAGGCAGCAGCAGCTACTATTTTAGAGAACTCAGTAATTATAGAATAGCCAATGGCAGCTAGGTTTTACAAAGAAGTGTTGTTGTTGTTGTACATCAGCTCTGGCATGCAGTGAGGGAAAGTTCACTTGCCTCAGGTGCTCTAGAGGTTGTTCATAATTTAGGTAGCTCTGTAGGTTGGTTAATTCACTACTCACTCTCCAAAGGCCTTTAAAGAGCTATTACTACAGGGAAAATTCAACCTCTATTAAGTTGTTTTTGAAAATAAAATCAGTCAGGATGGACAGCTTGGAAGATTTAGAAACTAACATTTAAGAAGTACATTTTATAAAGAAATTAGATTTATGAAAAGCCTCTGCATCCTTCTAGTATGTGCAATAAACTTTCTTTTATGACGCTCTAGGGAGAAAAAACCTTACTAATAAAATTCGTAATTTGTGTGCTTTAGGTTGCCTTTACAACATGTCCATTGCTGTTAAGATTACTAGTCCCCATCTGAAGAGTTTGGATATTGTTTTCTAGATTTATATGTACAATTTATTAGTGCTGATTAATATACTGTATTATGTCAGAAAATGTCAGAGACATTCTTTCAATAAATTGGAACAGCATTATATACACCTTCACTTCTCCAGGCATTTCATCAATAAAAAACTGGTCAACTCATATGTGAAACAGAGAGAATGGGTAAAAGAATTGAAGACTGGATAGCAAAGAGCTTCCTCTGTTATGATTTTAACACATTTGTTTTATCATATTTTGTATTTCACATAAACTTCAACATACACTGAGGGTTTACAATTTTCAGTTTTATCCTTTCCCACAATATTCAGCTTTAAGGCTCTAGGTGGAAAAGTCTTTAGCTGATTTGTTTATATTTCTAACAAAGCCATGAATGAAACTTCATGACTGTTGCTGGTTGAAAAAGTTGGACTTACTAGCTCTAGGCAAGTTAATAAAGGAGATGAGTACAGGCTACAGAGACAGACAATCTCAAATACTTGGCAAAAAAAAGGGAAATTCACCACTCTAAAATTCTTTATCACATGTCCCACCTTAGCTTTCTCCGTGGCAGATCTGTATTTTGAGATTCCACAAATTTTCAATTAAAATGTTTTCTTTAGTTTTTTGCTTGTGCTTCATCACTTCTGCATTCTGATGCAGTGTGGAGCAAGAGAGAATGTTCCAGTCTAAAACAAAAACATGATTTTTGCAAAGATTTATTTCCAACTCTTGCAAATGCATTGTTTTTATTCATGTTTTTATTCATGGCTAGGGTGTATAAGGTAGGAAAAATGGTGCATTTCAGGAAAACAAAAAATCGCAGTTCCTATATCTGTGGTATTCCTTTAAGACTGATGGAAACTTTGTGTGCATAAGCACTACTTGAGTGAACCCTTAAACTACGCTGAGGCAGAGGCTGTGTAGTCATTTAAAGTTCAAACACAGTTTCATCTTGGCCATTAGTCAAAATAAGGCATCTTGGGAGGCTTCCAGTTTCTCAAAGTAACCCCTGTGGAAGTTCTTTAAAGGAACTAGGTCTTAGAAAAGATCCAAACAAGTAATGCCTTGATCCATAAATCACCAAAAAAAGTCAAGAATGGCAAGCTTAGCTTTATATTTAACAATACTCTCTGATCTGAAAATTCGTGTGGGTAAATTCAGAAAAATATCTCTTCTGTTTCAGTATATCGTCCCTTGAAATATCTATATTATCATCTGAATAGAAAAAGATAACATTAAACTATTAAAATAATGAAAAATAACTTCTGTTTGCACTTCACAATTCTCTTTAAGCTCTTTTAAAATTCTGTTATGCTTTAAATTGTGAATAATTTCTCAGGCAAACAAAAAATGAGTTTTAAGTCTGTAGTATGTAACACATTTGCTAGTTTTGTGAAAATTGGATAATCCTATGCACTAGTGTGATGGTGTAAATGGATAGGAAGGAATTCCTCCTATGCCTTGTATGTGTGTCCTTTTCCTTCAGGTCTACTTTTCAGACAGGCCTCTCTAAGCTTTGATTTTGGTTTTCTCCACATTTGTAGATGCCACTGAGAAGTGGACATAACCTTGACACAGTTTTCACCGTGGTCATGTCAGTCTGCTGTATTTTTTTTTCACAGTGTTACAAAAAAGGACCTGCTGCAGTGTACTACAAAATTGCATTTTTCTTGCCTCTGGCCTTAACTGAAAACTATCTAATTGTGTTATCTAGCTGTGAATCCTAATTCCCCCCTCCTCATTAAAAAAACCAACAACACAGAACTTGTACTGTGCTAAGACGGAAGTACAGAGGAAACGCTGTTGGGTATATAAGCAAAGCCTGACAGTTCAGACATCTATCTGAAGTCACTCTGCACATATTACATGTCTGAAATGAACCTCTTCTTGTGGCTAGCACACCTATTTTCCACTCATACAAAAGCCTTTTCATTAAGAGAGAGGGATGGATGGACCAGTATGCCATCGCCCAGAGTAACCTACATAGCCAAAACCTAACTTTCTGTCTCTACCTGGAAAGCTCTTGCTCAGCAGGCAGGAAGACTCACAGGTTGGTGAATGGTCCTGGTGTGTTATACATGGAGTGATGGTGAAGCTGTTCTCTCCTCTTTCCCAGAAGGATTGTCCTGAGTCTTATCAAACATTATATAGTCTCTAGAACCACATGAGAATTTGCTTCATAAAGGAATAGGCACCTGAATATCTCACTAATCTAGTAAAGTCCATTAAACTGTGTATAAAATAATCCTGCTGAGAACTCAGCTAGCACTGAGTATCTTCTATTAATAATACTCTTTTTCATGCTGGGTAGCTGAGGAAACATCAGTAATTTTTCAGTTAAATGGCATAAATTTGTAACATATATTTTCTTTCCAAATATATTATATTTAGATAAATAGACTTTCTTAAATTGCATAATATCGGAAAAAAGGGTTAAAGTAAAAACTTGATTCTCTGACATGTTTAAAAACATCCTAATATTTCCTTTGGAAAGATTTAAAGAATACAAATACCATCCATTCCCTGCTGTGAGATAAAAATTCCTGTACTTTATTGTGGAGCAGTTATTCATAACAACTTACCTTCTTCTCAGTGCACTCTCTGTGGAAGCAAAGGTGAGACAAACCAAAGTGTAAATTGACCCTATATCTTCTGCTGGAATCTTATACTAGAAGATAACAGATGTTAAGTTGTGAAGCAAACACCAAGATATAAAGAACCCTTTCTCCTGGCAGTTTGACAATTGAACTGTCAGTCAATCTGCATCCCCAAAGAACTTAAACACCACAGGTTGCTTAAAGTCCAAAGCAGGGACTCCTCATTTCATTCCTTTTCAACTCTGTGCTCTGACTGATACTCTCTTTAAAAGGATACTTTGATTCTTCCAAAATTCCATGAAGTAGTATTAGACCTACTTCAAGAAAAGTATCTAGAAGTGGATTTTGGTCTCTATCACACTCTGAACTTCACAGAGACAACTCAAGAACTCCAGAGGGAGACTGAGCAATTGTCATTTAAGTGTACCACCTAATTTGCTGAAAGCTACTTCATTCCCCTTTCTGTAATCCTGTTTGTGAAACAAGTATGCCAAAAGGATGTCTCTACACTCTAAGACTGGACTCAAGATCACACAAAAAAAATATTATTCAACTTACAACAATCATTACATAAATATGTACCATCTTAGAAAAATTCCTTTCAGCTTTGTATGGGTGACAATTTTGGACTCTCTCCCTCTATTAAACCTTCAAATGTAATGTGGATGCTGAGCTTGTTGTCTTTTTGTGCACCCATTTGATGGTGTTTTTACATCTGTTACAACCTGACTCTGAGGCCAGGTAACTTGTTAAGAGATCCGTTGGGGCACATTGAAGTGGAACAACGCTAAGTGACTGGTCTATATATGAGGCAGACAATTTAAAAAAATTTGGATGAAATGGAAAGGAAGTAGGTAGCTAGTCTGGTTCTTTTCTACAAAAGTATAAAAATACAACAAACAAGATACTTAAAGAAAAGAAAGAAAGAGAAGGAAAGGACAAGAGAGTCAATCATTGCAGTTTGGATGTCTGTGGTCGGAGTGATGGTTGAAGTCTTGATCTAGGGAGGGTGAAGGTGAGACCCTAAGCAACAGATTTTGACAGGTTATGGATATTTAGGATTATGCAGGAATGCTCTGACACCTCCCTTGGGAGGGGATTTACACTGTCTGATCCAGCACTGAAAATGAGTTGAGTGGATTAATGAGGGAAGGGGGTGCTTCTGGAGTCTGTGATGGGTCTTCTGGATCTTTATGGATCCTTTTAGTGACATGACCTACGACAGGAATGTGTGCTTACTTGTGAACTCCTGATACCTCCTCTGAGGTGAGTTTTCCTTTCCAGGAAGGAGGACAGTGGCATGATAAAAAGCATGACCCCATCTCAACAGGAACTGCTTGTCAACATTTTTTCTTGGCTGTTGTGAAACACTTCACTTAATGCATAGGTGCTGGGCCATCAGGGAAAAAAATCAGGGCTCAGCAGTCCCATCCAAGAAATGGTCAGTCCATCACAGCAACTTCTTTATAAACAAATACGACTAGAAAACACACAGAGGTGGTGTAATCTGCTTCTTTCTATTTATTATCAGAGAGAAAATTCCAGGCTGTTTTGCTAATTCTGTGAAGGATAAGGTTATGTATGAAGCAGATGTAAATATTATAGGATCCAATTTCATCCCATTTGTCTCTAGGTCTCAGTCAAGGCAGGTGGATGGCACTGAAGTCTCCTTGCACATTGACCATGCAGGTGCTCCTCATAGTATATTAAATTACCATGTATGTGTAGACCAATCAGCCTGCTGCAGCTATTCCTAAACTTTCAAATTTGCTGTCTGAATAACATACAAATCTGTTTTAAATATGACCATAAGAGTGCTTTATGCATGCAAGTATTCCATTGCTTTTTAATCAGTTGGGGTCTTTTGTTTGTTTGTTTGTTTGATTGTTTTGTTTTGTTTTGTTTCTCAGGTTTTTCTGTCTTTCCTAATAAATGTCACAAATACCATTCTGGGTGTGATGTGATACACACAACAAAAGCCTCATTTATCATGTGCTCTGTGCATCTATTGAACATACATATCTCTGGTGGAAAAAAAAAAAAAGGGTCAGTGAGCTTTGTGGAACACAACATTGTGATTTTTTCCCCCTTTGCATAAAATAAAGGTTATGTGTCATATAGAAGGTTAAAGTAAAACTGACATATAAAAATGAAAAAAACACTACTTTAGTGACTTATTTTTAAGCACTGAACCTGTTTTAAATTATAAAGAGCAAGTAAATTCAGGAACAAGTTGAAAGTGTCACTTAGAAGAAATATTGACAACCAATTAATGTTGAAAGACCTGCTCAAAATCTCGGATCCTTTACTGGTCTAAGCTAAAAAAAAAAGACTTGGAGATGATAATATAGTAAAAATAATAACAATAATAATAATAATAATAATAATAATATCAATAATCAGAATAAAACTAAAACTATCTGCCCCCAAGAAAACCACCAAAGTTTGTACCTCTAGATAAACAAAAACAAACAGACAAACAAAACACTAAGACATCAACCAAAAAAACAAACCAAAACAAAATTCTTTTCCAGTTGCTTTCTTGTGGTATGAAATTTAAGCTGGACAAATATAGGAAAATCTTAAATAAAATCTTTCTTAATTCTTTCAAAAGCCATTATACTAATATCTAATTTTTGAGTTGTTCATACATTTTTAAGTTTGTGTGGAGAAATACCTCTGACAAAGAAAAAACTAACTGTAGACATTAAATCACTTCTTTGCTCATTCAATACTGATTTTAAATTAAAATATAAATAATTTATATATTTATATATAAATATATATCATTAATATATAAATAATATCTTATGTACATTGTTGTTATGACATCACATTGAATTTAAAAGATTTTGAACATAGCAATGAATAGCAGTCAAACAGACTGAAATCTTTATAGTCTAAATTATTTGAAAGCATAATGTTTAAAATAGTTCTTATTCAACCCTTATGTATTTTTCAAGTAGTTTCTGCCCATAAGCTTTCATGCCACTCCCAAAGTTCACCCAGTCCCCAGTAATGATGAATACTGAAAATTGCACTCCATCTTCAACACCTGCTGAAATGAACATGATAGCATCTACAGGATATGTTTGAATGAACTTTGAAAAAAAATTTATAGGGTATCTTTTTGCTTATACTCATATTGTCTGGGTGAACTATATTGATAGATGAAATGTTGACTCTTTTTAAAATATCTATGATGAGAGAGACTGCAGTCTCCTAAGTAATCTGTTCCACTGTCTTGTCTTAACCTGAATCCTTCTTGTTGAAATTTAAGATTATTATTTATTTTCTTCTCCATATCTACAATAAAGAACAGATTATTTCTATTGGGAACTTACAGGAATGGGACAGATGGTAACTTTACATTTTCTTATTGGATGTTATCGTCCTTTCAAGAGAGGGATTAATTCAGTTACTTTTCTGTGGAGAAAAGAGATGTTTCTTCTCAGGAAGCAACAGAAGCTGGCAGAAAGCAGGGCTTCTGGAAACTGCATGCTGTGGCAAGCAGAAGAGAGTGAGAAAGTCACTTGAATTATGTAGAAGTCTGCAGGTGGAAGAGAACCTGATCTGCTGAGAAGAAATAAAGAGCAGAAGAAAATTTTCAGAGGTGTTGCAGAGTGAGCACAGAAAACTCAGTTTTATTTTCTGTGTCTTAGTCACTGAACAGGATGGAAGTAAAGAAGAAGTGAGTTGGGAGACATAACTGCATATTTCTAATCTGTGTGTATTTTTAAAGCCAGGAATTCCTAGCTAAACCAGTTAATAGTTTAATGATCCCTGGCTTTTGTGAGTGTAAAAACAATTTATTCTTCTTTGGGGATTTCACTATAAAGACAAAGTAGGCATAGGCTTAGTACAAAAGCCTGGCTGACTTAAGGTCCTCATATTTGTTGATGTGCTATTATTTTAGCAATAAATGCAAATATTTCCTGCAGTGCAACATGTGAAATATGTACACTGTTCCAGCTGAGGCCTTACCAATCTGAATAAAGTAGGAGAATGTGTAAACATCTGAATTATTACATAGATAGGAATAATGTGATCAGTAGTCCATAAGTCTGTTCATAATGGCTTTGTGAGATATTTGTATTCATAATGTCAGTACATTAACAACCAGCCATTTGGCAAAAACTCCAGATCCTTTCTTGGAAAATTGTCATATTCTGGATGGCTTATATCCTGTCCCAGTACACTGGCTATATCCATTCAGCGCAGTAATTTATAATATACCATTTGACCTATTCATATGTCTTTGTCTCTGTTTATTCCAGATATAATGATAACACAGAAATGAGTCAGAGTTGAGAAAGGTTCCTTTTTGCCAAGAAGAGCAGCTCTACCTCTTAAAAATTAACTCATTAGGGTTTTGTGATGCTGTGGTTCAGCCTTTACCCTTTTTCTTTGGTTTGCTCTTGGGAATATAATAAGAAATAGTATTTAAAGCCACTATGATGTCATAAGTTGCCTGTTCTTTTTTTAATTGAAGGCTGCTTAATGTTACTGACCAATTGATGCAGTGATATCTGAGCCACACAGGCACTTTGGAAACTCCTGTACTCCAGTTACAGGCTTTTATATTTTCAGCCATCCAGGGTGATATTGCTCAGATACCAGCCTCAGCTGTTTGCTTCAAAATGTGTTCCCAATATGCTCCTTTCAGGAAAGAGTTTTCCTAGCCACATTTAATTTCCATTTTCAAGTTCTTGGTTAATTTTATCACATTATGTCATATCTTCTCCTGGTTATTGCTGTTTCACTTATGTCTGACATAAATTTCTCAGTTTGCTCAAACCTGTATTTGCTGACCAACATGAAGCCAATCACTGTAAATATCCAGAAGAATGGTGTTTAACCACTGACTGTCCTATATGATATTGACAATCTATTGTATCTTCAATATAGAGATTTGTTTATTTCCCATATTCAGCTGCTTGCTTTTGTTACTCACTTCATCAGAGATGTAAGAATTTCACCAGATAAATAAGAGCTCTCCTGTATCTCACAATTAGCTCTCATCTGCATAAAAACTAAATAAAATACACGTAAATTCCTGTTTTTTAAACTTTTATATGAAATGTAGCAGTAGTAAGTTCCAAATTTGGCTTACACAGCACTGCTTCATCCTTCCTCCCCTCATTCTTCCCTAATCAAATTCTTATTAATCTGTCAGAAGAGGCAAACAGCTCGGTTTGATTGCATTTGTTCTTGAAAAATCTATGTAGGCCCTCAGTCATCTCTTCACAATGTTTAAAAGTAGTTGGCTTGTTTTTTTTTTTTGTTTTGTTTTTTTTTTTTTGTTTT
>JAOTQP010001286.1:72357790-72401623 GCA_026413545.1 Cichladusa arquata | reverse complement strand
TGTTTTTTTTTTTTGTTTTGTTTTTTTTTTTTTGTTTTTTTTTTTTTTTAAATTATGAAAAGATCTGTTTTTATTCGGAGGAATGAAGTCTGACTAACTGCTGTATAAGTCTACAACTTTTCATTTTCTCTTCTTTTATGAACAGAGAATTTTATTTCTTTAAAACATTTGGTACCACAGCTGTCTTCCAATAGTTTTTGAAGATAACCACAAAAAGTTTTTTGATTGCATCAGCCAGTATGCTAAGATGAAGTTCATCAGATCGCATTGATTTAAGTTATCTAAGTGCTTGCAGCTCATGTCTGTCTTATTCCATACTGAGATCTTCTCCTTTTATTGCTGATATTAATTATGCTAGGCACTCCTCCTTAATGGATGTTTTTACTGCAGATTGGTGCAAAAAAAGTCATTAAAAGCTTCATCCTTCTCCGTGTTATCTGTGCACAGCATTCCTTCTTGATTAGTTGCCGAACAATGCCTTCTTTGGTCTTCCTCTCATACTTAGAAACTGATTTCTTGTAATTTTTATGCCTTTTGCTAATTGCATCTCATTTGTGTCTTGACCTTTCAATTTTTTTTCTTCTATCCTCAGGCTTTATTTTTCTCTTCAATAATTTCTCCTAATTTTTAGTTTCTAAACACTTCCTTCTTCTATTTGAGGCCAATGAAGAACTCGTAGTTTATCTAAGCTGATCTCCTACTAAACTTTTGATATTTTTCTCTTAAGTTACTTACACTTTCAGTGTTATAACTTTGAAGAGTTGGTAGCTTTTCACAGATTTCCTATTTCCTTAGTTTTTCCTTAGTCTGCTAAAGGATCTACTCGCTGCCAAATTTCCAAGCTTATTGAAGTTAACCTTTATGAGTAGATCAGTCATCACAGTTCAAGGTGACTCAGGAAGTGTATTGGGTAATCATTTGTGACCTGGTAATATTTACATTATGTTTTATTTCTTTGCAATGAAAATATTAGAAATAATGTTCTTTAAATGCCTTTCATTCATTCAAACTTGACATTTCTACAGTGCTTTTCTTTTTGATTCCAGTAATTTCTACTATTTTCCTCTTTCTTTTATGACATACCAAAAACCATTAAATAAACTTTTGTTTTTTTTAAAGCATGACACCAGCTAGGACAAACCTAGATGTTTTCTATGTTCCATAAAGATAGTGAACAAATATTCTGCTATGGAAGACATGTTATGACATCACATCAGTTGTAAGGACAGCGACGTGCTGTTACAAAAATATACAGGCATATAAGCAAAAAAAAATAATTCCTTTGTTTCCTTTTAGAATTATTTTTTTAATTATATTTGCTGCATAAAATTCTGCTTTCAATCCAGACATGGATTGCCCAATTGAAAGTTTGTGATCAGCTTTATCAGAAAGTTGACATATACATGTAATGAAAAAAGATTGCACATAAATATATCCAGATTTTTGTTATTAATTTATTGAGTCTCTGCTACATATTTCAATATATACAGCTCTGCTCTTTAAAGGGTTATACTAGGCTCAGAAGGTATTTAAAAAAGAAGAAATGCACGACTTTTTCAACACACTATAGTAAGAAGAAAGTATCAAGGGAGGAGATGCGATGTAAATGTTCTTGCACAAATGACAAAATTTTCCATTGATACCTGGCTATCTTGCATTTTCAGAAATCTTCAAAGTGGAAAATTCTGCTATAAATTCTAAAACAGGTCATAGAATATTTTTTTCCTGTTAGATGCGCAATTTCCTACAATACTCCATGAGCACTGTAATAACAGGACCTTCTTTGAAGTGAGTTTGTTGCGAAGTTTTCCTTATTGCTACCTCCCAAAAGAAGGCACCAGATACATAATCTATATTTGAGAGTTTGGGTTATATTTATGTAGATATTGTCTTACTTATTCTAAATAACTGAATTAGAAGACCCTTTAACTCCAGGTAAAATTTCTTGCTGGCTTTTTTGAGTTAGAAGAAACTTTATCCAGTTGCTCCTTATCTCCATGACATGAAGATTTCTGTCTCCATTCCCTCAAACGTCTGGCTGGTGCTTTTCCCTGCTCACCACTGTATTCTCTCTATTTCTACTGCAAGATCCTTGCTTTGACTCCCTCACTGCTCCCTTTGCACAAATTTGCACTCTGGTTCCCCGTGAGATTCAGAGGTTTACCAGGAAAGCAATCTCTCTTCTGAGGCTCAGTCTAAGTAATTCACTTTTTTAAACAAAATGTATCTTGCAAATTGACTTCAGAATAGTCAATTATTCTCATTGCCCAACTTAATCTCATTTAGAAATTATCAAGTCCTTACCAATTCAATATATTCTGATTCTTGTCTGATTATGAGGTATAAATGCCTCATATTGTTTGCAGGAGGAGAAAAAAAAAATCTGTAGTGAAATTATTCATTTTAGTGGATTCTTCATGTTGCAATACATGGAAAGAGATTAGCCCCACTTAGAAAATCCTAGGAATCATTAAGTAGTTAAAGTGTTTTATTTGTTTGCATATGCTTGCCACCTATTCTTGAAAGCAGATGTCACGGAGAAAACAAGGGTCCATAGAGGGCTATCAGTAGCATAGGAGCTAATTTATTTGATATAACTTGTGAGACATTCAAAGCAGAGAGGGAAGGGAAATAAATTTACAAACACAGGGGATTGAATTAGGGCTGTGTGACTAGAAGTTAAGTGTTTTAGCATAAGGCATGTGGTGCAGCTTTTCAAAGCTCTTGGGAAAACAAGAAATATTTGGTTACTAGGTTAAAACTGAAATATTTTTTATTTGTGAAGACTTCTGTGTGCAAAAAGGGATTGTAGACAGCTGAGAACACACAGATAACTGCCATTTCCTCAAGGTATGGTAACCCCAGGTGAAAGCTAAAGGCGTGGGCAGAATGTGATCTTTTTCTGAAAATTGAAGATATCATCCCTGTGAGGACTGGACAGCTGTCACCACAGTTTCACCGAGAAAATAGCACAAATGGAAGTAGAAGCATTTTGCAAGTGAGAATTTTAAAAGAGCAATGATGGTAGGGACAATAATTACTATCTTTCTCCAGGAAGATGTGAAAGGCAGGTGATGGTTTTTCAGAAATGGGGGCATCAGTTGAGGAAGAAAATATATATTTCCAGCATGACTATTTTGGTGTTTTAAACAGCATTGCACACATGAAAAAATGAGGATCTTTTGTCAAGGGACTACTCCTAATTTTCCCAAGGCTCACTTAGTTATGGTATGAGGGACCTCACTCTCTACTGCTTTGATTTTCCAATCTTCTTTAATTCCAAATTGTTCAATAATGCAAGTGAAGTCCTAAAAATACAATATCTGAGAAAAGGTGAGGTAACTGAAAAGGTACAGGCTGGTGGGAGAACTAGCATTGTCAGCTGCCATGATTGCACTCACAAATCTTCCTTAATTAGACCTAAGATTAATTTATTATTTCTGATGAACATGTTGCTGTTTGGAAACTGCAGGTACCTGCATGAGGCATTCCTACAATGTCACAGGCCTGCAGCAACTCATTTAAGAAAACTGTTTATCTTTGTTTTTGAGGCCTCAGGGACTATCCAAAGTGACACATCTAATAATTTTAGCTCTCTGTCAATCAGAATCAATTAATACCTCTTTTATTCATCACAGAGCACAGCTCTCTGCCAAGTATTGCAGACCTTGTTTTTCAGTTGTGTATGAAAAATAAATTAAGAGATGATTGGCTAAAGTAATGCATTGCTCTTTTTTGAAACATGAAAGCAGCACTGAATGTATTCATATTAGCAAGAAAAATGTTTTAAGGAGACCCCTTTATGAGAAAGCTCTTGTCTGAGGCTTTTTCCCATCAATAGCCCTGATTATTTTGTGTTTAATTAACATGGGCGAAGTGACAATTAAAAATTCAAACTGCATATATTTAACAGCACTAGGATGAAGAAATAGAATTGATAAATTAAACTTTTTAACTGACATTAGTGTTGATAAAAGAATACCTTAAACACCAGAAACCTAGCATGTATTACTTCCACAGGGAAAAAAATGCTGTGGTGTGTTCTCAGTGAGTCACTTATATTTATAGATTTTGCTTCAAACTCAAAAATAAACTTCTTACTCTTTGCTGCTGAAAACTGTTGTTCCTCACCTTAGTTCTAGCACCTTTTTGAAGAATGGTTCCAAACAGTGGACAGAATAAATTATGTTATATAATTATCATTATATAAACATTTTAATATACCTTAATGCTTAAAATGTCATAGGCCTGAGGTGAATAAACAAAATCTCAGCTATGCTAAACAAAATATTTCACTAACCAAAATATTTTTTCATTTAATTAGAATAATACATTTCAGTACAATAAACATTTAGTGCTTCAATTGTGATGTTCTAAATAAATATTTTAATATATGGTTTCTTGTCATTGGTACTTCTACTCCACAGGAGTAAAGCATAGCATTTAGTGATGCACAGTGGAATTAGAAATTGTGCCACATTATATTCTTTCATACTAAAAAAACCCTATTTTACCTTCACTGCTTAGCTATTATGAGCTTCTTCTTCGTAACTTCTTTTCTTGAGGGAGATATCTCAGTGTTGTAAATTTATGGCCAAAAATAAATGCAGACTTCATTTCATTTCTCTATCTGATTTTGAAATTCTAGACATAGTGTTATGTCCAAAATATGTATATATGGTATAACAACAACTTTGCATTACAAAAAACCCAAAAACTGTAAAAAATCCCAAAAACCAAAAAAAAAAAAAAAAAAAAACAACACATTGCTAGCACAGGATAAACCAACCCAATACCTTTCTAGCAATTTCTGTTACTGTGAAAACATTTTCAATCCCTTTGAGCTACTTCCTTGCAAACTATAACTCCTCCAATGAGATTTTAGCAAAAGATAAAACTTTTGGGGCTAAAACCAGGCTTTGTTCTTAGTATGTAATTTGGCTTCACTTGCCTTGACTTCCAGAAAAACTTAAGCACACTTCAACCAGGAATCTCATATGTTAAAACTTTACCTGATTATTCACTTTGGGAGTGTATTTGAGTAACAGGATTTGAATAAATTGCTTTTAAAGATTGTGAAAAATAAAAATCAATTTTAGTTATATAAAGGAGAGATTGTTGAATTATGTCTAACAATAAGAAAGTTTCATCCTTTGCACTTTTTTAATGGATTTAAAACATCATAATGAAGCTTGACTTGGATTTTTTAAGTTTGAGGAGGCCTAATGCTTTTTCTCCATTGCTGACATAGCCAGAAGGGTCACAGCAGCAGTCACAGCAGGCTGAGTAAGGATACCATGTTTGTTGTATTCATATAATCAAGGTGCCTATAAGAATTATTTTCCATGGCAATTTCCAAGAAAAATCTCCTGTGTATACCAGACTTTTCAAAATGGGATGAACCTAGCTTTACTTTTGGGCATAAAATGGAGCTCATTAAATAGGGAAAAAACTGAGAAAATATAACTCTCAATATCCATAGAAGATTTTTCACTCAAAAAAAAAGAGTTTCTGTTCAAAAAATATCTTGTGATTAGAATGTTTTTCTAGTTATTTGCAGGGTTCATCTTGTGCCACACTTCTTTTCTAGCAGCTGGGCTCACGGAGTTAAGACTCCTGTCATAAGCTGTTCCTTTCTGCTGCTGAACATTTATGCACTGTAAGACCTACTGCCTTCACACAAATTGGAAAATATAATCTTGATGACAAAGTATCATGGGGATTAAAAATGGGGACTGAAGTACCTGCACTTGATATCTGAATGTTTAATTTCAAGCTTTTACTTATTTTATATTTTTTATTATTTCCTTCGTATTCATGGGTTCTGAAGAACAAACACTTTCCATGAGTCAAACTTGCTGTGAATTGAGGCTGGAGAGGGTGTGAAAAACAGCTGTTAGAAATCCTGGATTTTCATCAAAAAAGCAGTGGATGGGATAAACTTGGAAACACCCCAGATCTTTTAATGAAAAACAATTTCTTGGCCTTGAAATAAGACAAAATCAGTTTTTGAAATGCTGTTTTTCAAATTTAGGTCTTATAAAAGAAGTGAATATAATGTGATGAGTAATTCCATCTGAGAAGAAAGGATTCTGCTTTCCCCACATATTCTTGGTTCTGGAATTTGCTAAATTTGTCTGTATTGTAAATAATGTTCACAAAAGTGCCTTTGTTTTGAAAATGTTTATATTGGTCTATTTTTCACTGTTGGTGAGCAATGATTGCATTGTTTTTCCATCTTATCACTGAGGCATGCTTGCATTATCAAAATTTAAGAATGGGAAACCAAGGTTTTATTCTTCTTGAGCTTGAGGATCCATGGATCATTCTAATAAGGTAAACTGGTCTGCAAATTCTTTGCCAAATGTTACTGATGCCTTTTTTTCCAAGTTTCTTATAGACTTTAAAATTGTAGCTGGCTTTAAAATTATGGCATAAAGGATAGAACTGCCTTTTTTTTCAGAGAAATTTGACAATTTACTTTATGTTTTTTATATGCTACTGTATCATCAAATATCTGGTAGCTATTGATAGATATTGTGGATTTAAAACTTGCAGGTATGTCTGAATTATTTGGAAAAAAAGTTTATTTACCATGGTCTTACGGGATTTTTAGATACCATGAACTTCAGTTCTTCATGGTAGATAATAAGAATTTAAAACAGAGGAATTAGCCAAAAGATTCAATTTCAATTTAAAAATACGTTGATTCCTACGCCAGATAATTATTTAAATCTCCCAGAAATTTGGCAAAGAAAGGGAAAACTGACTGTCCGGAATTGCTGAAGTTATCAATAATAAAGAAAACACAAAAACCCAAATCCTTTAAACAGAAAAAAATACCCCGCAGTAAACAATACAAGTGCTCTAGAGATGAACATACATATAAAGGATTAATTAGTACATTTAAAAATATATATACTAAATATTTTGTTCTAGATAAAGGTGATATATTGACCTTGGCTGTTTGCTAGGTGCCCACTGAGCCACTGTACTATTCCCCTTCCATCAAGAGGATGGGGAGAAAATACAATGAAAAATCATGGGTCAAGAAAAGGACAGGGAAGCAATTTAACAATTACCACCACAGAAAACAGACTTACCTTGGGGAAAATAATTTCATTTATTGCCAATTAATTGTAACAGAGTGAGATAGTGAGAAATAAAACAAAATTAAAAACTCTTTCATCCTGCCTCTCCCTTCTTACCAGGCTCAATTTCATTTCTAATTCTTCCTCCTTCTCCTGTGTGGTGTAGGTGCATGGGAAATAGGATTTTTGGTCAGTTCATAAAGCATTGTTTTTCCCACTTCTTTCTCCTCACACAGAGTTCTTCAGCTCTAATGTGGATTCCCTCCTAAGGGATAAAATCCTTCATTAAGGGCTCCAATGTGTGCCTTCCCCACAGGCTCCAATTCTACAAGAACTGCTCTGGGATAGCACCTTTCCATGTGGTGCAGTCCCTCAGGAGCAGACTACTGCAGTGTGGGTCCTCCATGGGACCACTGATCCTGCCAGGAGTCTGCTCCTGAACGGGCTCCCCACAACCTGTAGCTTTCCTTGGACACATCCACCTGCTCCTTCACTGGGTCTCCAATGGCCCACGGAGTGGGTACCTGCTCCACCATGGTCCTCCATGGGCTGCAAGGGCTGTCTCACCACAGTCTTGGTCCTGCAGACTTGTTTCTCTCACATACTCTCAGTCCTCTTTCCCAGCTGCTGTTGCACAGCATTTTTTACCCTTTCTTAAACATGCTATCACTGAGGTGGAGCCACTGTCACTACTGTTTGGCTCAGCTTTGGCCAGAGGCAGGTCCCTCTTGGACTCTGCTGGAACTCCAGTATGGAAGTGTCCAACATGGGAACAGCTTCTGATATCTTCTCTTGGATGCCATCCCTGCAGTCCTTCCCACCCTCCTGCTACCAAAATCTTACCCCATAAGCCAAATATAATAAAATATTTAAATCAAGGATTTCTTTCTCAGCAGACAAGATCTTACATATACCTTCTCTTGCATGATCCAACATCATTGCTGTACTATTGTTTGCCACAGAAAACTGTGATTTTTTTTGTACCAATGCAATCTTTGTAACAAATCAGCAAGGAAAAGGAAACCTCTGTTCAAATGTAAATATCCATTTGGAGACAAATATGCTTTTGAATCTGTGTTGATGCTTTTAAAAATTTAAAGTTCAGGACTGAGTTTGAAGTTATTGTAGTCATTTAAGTATCTTTCTGCTTTATATCACTGGTGGCTTTAAATAGCATGCCAAACATATTTATGATTATCACTTAAATCTGACCATCTCTATTTACCAAAATTAAGAACCTGGTGACTGAAATTTATGGTATAACAAGTGAATTCAAAAGTTAATAAATTAATATGGGAACAAATGTAATTTTTGCTTGTCCTGTAAATAAAACATATTTTCTAGGTGTATTTATAACTATAATATTTCCATGGTGTTGCTGTTTCTAAGAACACCTCCTCTAAACTTTATTGCCAATGTTACAAAAACACTCTTTTCTCCAGCTTGCTTAGACTGCCGTTCTTATCCATTACTGGTAATTTACAGGTATAGTAAGTTAAAACATATTGCTACAGGGAAAGGTCAGTAGTGTCACCTGACTAAGATTTTCTTCATGTTTTCTGAATTTTTTTCCTCCTATATATGCTACATTTTGGTTTGCTGAACATATTGTACGTACACATCACCTAGTCAGTGTCAGTTGCTCAGGAATAATTGGCAGCTGACATGTACCATAAACAGACCTTAAAGTAGTTTGGAGTGTAAGTTATGTTTTTAAGATGTGGGTATTTAGGTGGGAGCTGTGATAACTCTGGGACAGAAAACTTAATACTGGTTGTTGTTGTTGTTCTGCTTCAGTACATCTCGTCTCCTAGTTTTAGGTATTACAGCTTATTATTTTAGCAACTATTCCATGGCTTTTCTCCATATTTCTGATTTTGAGATGCAATAGAATTCAATCAGTGTATCTACTCTGTCACAGCAACCATGGCTGCAAAGGTGTTCATTGGCTATAAGTTTCAAGTGCTTATAACCTTGAAGGAGTTACCCTGTGAGTTGACATATTATGTATTCATTGTTAGTTCATAGGTAAGATTGCTCAAAATTGTGATGAGTTAGAATATCTTTTTGCTTAGAATTTCATAAACTTGCACATTTTAAATCATTTCCTTCTGATAAGCTCATATACAGTAACACATAAAAGATAATACATTTGCAATAGTTTTATCCTCTGGTAGATAAGGTACTTTTCCTACATGTAGAAATGCTAGAGTTAAAGGAGAGAGGATAGTTGTAACATGCTTTACTGAATGAATGATTATAATAGAATGGGAAAAGAAAAAAAATTCAAATAAAATTGCAGGAAAGCAAAGCAAACAGAAAAATAACAAAAAAGCAACAACAAAAAAAACCTCCTACCACTGAGGTAATAAGGACTAAGAAAAAACAGGCTGACAATACAGCCTTTTTACATATTGCTCTGATTGAGTATCTGGATGATCAATTAGGTGTACACAGACTGTGTCATCATGATTGGTTCAAGGTTTGAGGAAGGGTACCAAAAGTGTTAAGGCAAGAAAGTGAGTGGGAGATGGTCACTGTGTTAAACTACGTGACTCCCACTGCTTTGTATTCGTACTCCCTCCATCAGCTTTAGGTCTGTATTTTGGAAAAAAACATATGAAGTTGAGAGTATTGACAATTCCATTTTAAATTTGGGGAAATAAAGTAGAAAAAGGTAACAGACCAGAGTTTTCTGATTTCTGCCTGAATCTAAGAAGCTCCTTTAAAGACTTTGTCTCATCCCATAATCATTTTATTTCCAGAATTTTTAGCAGAAAAGCTTTCTGAAGGCTTAAGTAACCTTGTTCACCAATTCAAATGTTCAAGGTCTTGGCAGTAGGAATCAGTGCATTTCCTTCTCTTCCTTGTTCTTTTTTTTTTTTTTTTTTTTTTTTTTTTTTTTTTTTTTTTTTTTTTTTTTTTACTAAACAGGCCAGTACAATCAGCATTCAAATAATGTCAGAGAAAGGGAGAAAAGTGTTTGTAGGCTATAGCCACTTGTTAACCAAAATGCTGTTCACTGAGAGGGAAGACAATGTTATGAATAATGTTATGAATCTTCATTGGTTGAGTGGGGCTGAGCTTGGATGTTTTCTGTATTTGAACAGAGAAGCTCAACAATCTTTTCTAAGCTTTAAAGAAGGGAAGAAGCCTCCTAGAAAAGTCTAGCAAAATATAATTCTGAGATCAGAATTTGGAATAGGAATCTCAAAGGGGGTTAAAGTACTAACCTGAGTCATGCGATAATCCTGGCACCATATTATAGCACTGTTTAATACGTCTGATTTACTTAATTCTTCCCAGTTACAACACACATTTTTGAAACTTTGTTCAGAACAATGACTGGTCTCTGGGCTATATATATATAGTTGGTTGCTGATACATTTGGAACAGAAAGAATATGCTTCTACTTCTGCTTCTTCTTTTAGAAAGGAATTTCTGCAATACTCTTTTGAATCTCTAGAAATGAACTTTATCTAGCATTTAAGTTACTTGTATGTAAAGAAGTATTAGGAACTGGTCTCTGAAAGTCTGACTTCATCCATTCTCTTCAGTGTGACCTTGAATTAAATTCTACATTTTTCCCACAAGCACATCTAAAAGCAATTCAGCTTGTAAAGTTTTGTGAAGTTTGAGCTAGAAATCAGACCTTTGTTCCAAAGGTATTCTAACAGATGCTGCTGACTCTGTTTAAACTTAACTAGACTCCAGCTGATTCCTTCTGTCATTTTTAGTGTCTCACTGAAATCCCCTGCAAGATGAAGGAAACAACCGAGTGACAGCAGTATCTGTGACAGTCAGTATCCAGAAAACAGATGTCAGGTGAAACCCCTTCACCATGTTCTCAGAAACTCCTAGCTGTGAAATGCATCTTCTGACTACGCTCTTCCAATTCATGGCAACAGAACCTGTTCAAGGTTAAAAAGTAGATACCTATAAGCCACAGTTTGTTCTTGGCTTTGGCTCCGTGCAGGAGACAAATACCAGATGCTACAGCCTTATGATGCTGCACATGAAAAGCTAACATGGCATGGTAAGCTGCAGGAAAAGGTAATTAATATGGCTGCATGCAGAACAGAACCACCTTCATATCAATGAGAGGTTCAGCAGCTGTTTCTTAGGTAAACGTTCAATTCCATGGCTCCTTTTTGACAGTGAACAAAAACTTCACTATGTGTAAGAGTGTATTTTTTGCTTTGTTTTGCTTTTAGAAAAAAAAAAAACCTGTAAAACCCTTTTAGAGCTAAAATCTAATGAAACCAAAGGAAAGAGTAGTTAGGTCCAAGGACTCGTCACCCATCATCAAGTTCAATATCATTATCACAGGAACAGTCTTACTGTTTAGAATTAGGGGATGAAAGCAGAGGAGGGAAGAATTTCAGATTGTGCTAGTCAATGTCTATCAACACTTATGTTTTGCAACACATCTTTCATGAAGCTTTGCATTTTTACCAAATATTGGTTTCAGGCTAGAGACACTGTTCATGATAACTTTGACCTGGTATAAAATTAAAGGTGTCTGTTGGCTGGTAAGGCCTGGCAAATCAACCACTTGTCATTCTGTTTTAACACAGCCTCAAACGTCAAACTGTATCCTAATTTTTACTGTTAATGTGGAAATTCTTTCTCTGATAATGTTAAATGAAGAAAAAAATATTTAAAAAATCCTCACAGTACTGATAAATTATTTCCTCCATAATGAGATCTGCCAAGGTTGTCATGTATGAACCCCATACTTCAGCACTGGAAAGATGGGAAATGGTGGCCTGCCTGCATTCCTAGAAGCACTTTGTATCATCAGCCATAATATTTGGGAACATTTTCTTATAATTTGAAGCAATGTAAATCTATCTCATTTTTTCATAAGCTCAAATTTCATGTATTATTAACTTTCATTGCATTTATCCTCTGTTTGAAAATTGTTTCCTAATCAACCCTTCAGTAAAAAAGGGGGAGAGGATTTGTAAAACTGGAGGTCCTTCCTCCTTGTAAATTTTAATTCTGTTCACATGCATTTTATCAATTTTATGAATAAAGCCAGAAGTTCGTCTCCTACATTTATCTGCAGTAAGGAGCTCTATCAGTAACTCACTTTTATTAAGAATATTTTTTGTGTGATTCACAGAATTGTAATAAAAATGTAAAATTGACTGTGTGTGGAAATGGAGAGTATGCCTGCATGTAGAAGCAACAGAAAAAGGGAAACATGGTTAAGAATGGCAGCAAGAGACAATCAATGCTTAAAGCAGCAGGTCAACAAGACCACAAGCTGACACATAACACTGAAACACTCATGGAAAACACAAGACTTTCTCCACATGATGAAAATCAAGGCCAGAATTTCAGACACTGGCTATCCTAAGATATGGGTGAAAAGGGAAAGGACTGGAGCTCGAGCCCTGACTATTCCCTCTGCCTCTAGGAAAGAAAAAAAGAGAAATTCAAATGACTCTGAGAAGTAAGACAGGATGGAAAGAAAACTGTGATGACTGTGAGCACCTTGAAGCTACAATACGCATATCCAAATGCAACAAGATAGTCAACCTAAGAAGAAACTACAAAATACAGGTTGGACTAGGGTGGTTGAAAAATATTCCTTTGCTTTGAGTTTCAGCTAGAGCTCTTGAACATGGGTATATTGGTGCCTGTGAGCCTTGGCAAGTGAGTGCAAAGGGAATGGGTTTTCTTTTTAAAGATTCAGCCCCCTTCTACAGGGTCATTTCCCTCAATTTGTTGGTGCAAATGTGAGATGCTGAAAAGTGTGTGGTAGAGTTTGATGAATGTTTTCAGGGGGTAAAACACAACTGAATCTTCACAGCCTCCTAGCAGTTTTTAAGAATAGCGGTGAGATCTACAAGCTGAGCCTGCTCCTAGCTGGGAGATACATATGAATAGAGATGATAATTTGGATTATCTCTTTGTTCCCCTTAAACACTGGTAAAGACAGACTCCTTGAAATACAGCAAAGGCATTATGCTTTGCATTATAATATATTTTCTTCCATTTTAAGCTGAAGACTTTATTTTATACATTACTGAGATCCTATTGTAAGAAAAAGGCTAATTTAGCTTTGCAACTTCTGACTCTTTTTAGAGGTTAACCTTTTGAAGAGGAAGGAGCTTGACTGTCCTTTTTGAATTGTTATCCCATGAAAAATTGTGTGTGGGAGTTGCTAATCTATTGAGAAAAATCTATTGCTGATATCCTCAGCACTTCAGTATCTAGTTGTCAGTTTTGCACTTTTCCCGCAGTTACTATTTTATTCACAATAACTACATGTCATTATTTTTCTGGCCTCCTGTATTTTATCTGTTGTAAATTCCTTTATTCATTTTTACCTTTCATCTTCAGAAGTCATGTTTTATTTCTCTGATTCTCAGCAATATTTTGCCATTGCCACACCATGTAGTCATTTATTTTTTGCTATAAATAACCTACCAATTTCATTGTGGAAGTCCTGTGGAGATGCATCCCTTGCAATTATACCCTTCTTGTAGAGAGATAGCTGTCCCTCTCAGGCAAAATGTACAAAAGATTCTAATATAAATATAATGTGATACACATTTTAATTTGTCTTTGAGCTCACTAGGGGCCCTTATCCTATATCCTTTGTATAAAAAGTGATAGTACCAGAGAGTTTAATTGGTTATAAAAGATGATAGTCTAGTATGAATACATATTTCAGGCTAGGCTGATGAATTCTTGTAGGCATCAAATGAGTAGGATAGCCATTGTTATCTACTGTTTTTACCCTATCTACATTCCAAAAATATTGATCCTAATCTCTCAGAGCCTGTAGTCTCCTTCAGTTCAGTGAAATAATGCTGTTTAGCTAGCTTCAGATTAAGCGTCAGGGAGCATCAAGATCCTCTTCCAACTATGCCAGAAAGACAGTTATACATCTGCCAGACCTTGGACCACAGCTCTGAGTGACAATAACATAATTCATCCAGAAAAGAAGAAAAACCCCACTGGAGGTGATAGAATAGCTCAGCACTGGTGATGCCACGCCGCATGATACTGGAGCAAGCCTCCTGGCACACCAAAGGCCTGAACCCAGAGCTGGCCAAGAGGGAGAATGCACCTCCCCAGCTATGGGACCTCCTACAGTCCCTCTCCATGGGTGGAAGAGGCAGCAAGGGTGTCCTTGTCTGGCAAATATGTGTATTGGCTGAGGGGCTGCTCCCATGTGAAGGAGCTGTGGGTGGACCTGATCAGACTGTGGAGCACCAGGGAAGGTAAAAGATTAATAGAATCTTCACTGAGGCCTTACATAGACAAGGCTGAAACCCTCGTTGCATGATATTTCTGCTCAATTGAATCCAAGCTCTAAGGCTGAAGCCATTAACTTCTGACTGAAGGCATCTCCTCCCTTGGAGATTTGAAACTGCAGAGTGTGAGCAGTGTCCTGGTAGCAGGGGAAAGGCAGAAAGTCACATCTTGTCTTGTATCATTGCCGGGTGTGAGCTTGAACCACCAGTCTGCACCAACACTAAGCAGCAGGAGATAGCAGGGGGGAAACTCCTTGCAAGGGACAGAAATCCATGCTTAGTGTGCTGACTTGCTGTGTCTATGGGGATCCAGTAGAGCTGGAAATAGACAGGATTCACCTGTTAAAGTGGAGTGGGAGTGTCTTTGCCAGTAGGATGACCAACCTGCCCAGTAGAGCTTTAAACAAAGAAGATGAATACAACAACCAGCTTACATATTTAACTAAATGTGGTAACCATGAATTGAATGGCAAGTAGAACTTATTTATTAAAGGAAATAAATGGTGACAAGGCACCAGCCTTAAGTCTGTGTATCAAAAATGAATAAAGCCTGAATAAAACATGAAGAAAGAGCAAAAGCTCCATGAGTAGTCCCAAAACTACAGTGTTACTGGAGTAAATGAGATATCTAAAGACAGTTTACACAAATCGAGTACTTCTATGAATGGAAACAACTCAAAGAAAAAGCAAGGAAGATGGTAAGGAAGATTTGCCCCTACAGTAAAGACAACTTAAGTGTATCAGCTCTTCTGTGGGATGGACAATGGACTCATTAGTGGCTTATGGTTCATGAATTGAAGAGAGGCCAATGAGAGTGATAACATGATGGAACTGTTTCGGATCACCAGATCAGAGTAAGAAAGTGTGCAAAGGGTTCTTTAACACATGATATAAGGAAGTCATGGAATGACAGACTGATGCTCTTGGAGGACTTGAACCTCTCTGATGTCTACTAGGAGCACAATGCAGTGGTGACTTCTGGAGAATGTTTGGGATAGCTTACTAATACAGATAGTAAAGAAGCCAAACAGATGCAATGCACATCTGGGTCTTCACAGGCAGAAGAAAAGCTGCTTGGATTGGGCAATTGATCACAGCTTTTACAGTAGTGCCCATGAAACTGAGGTGGCTGTGAAACTGAAAGTTCTGAGACAGTAGCACAATATGTGTTTGGGGCATTAAACAGAGACACTTCAGCTTGTTCAAGGAATGGATAGATCATCTGGTCCAAGTTCTGTGTGAAAGGGAGCCTAGAGGAGTTTTATCTAGAGTATGTAGTAGGTTATTTAATATATGACAATGAATGCTAACTAACTTGACTTCAGAGAAGCTTTTGACTCCTGCTATCTCTGAATAGGCAGATGTCCAGCTGGCTAAGCACTAGCTCTGTGTCTGGGCTCAGAGGGTTGTGGTTAATGCATCATAATCTACTTGGAGACCTGTGACAAGTGGTGGAGGTCTGTAAGAAATGGAGCGTAGCAGGGATTTAAATTGGGACCTGACCTGTTCAACTATTTTATCAATGATCTGGAGGAGCTAATGGAGGATATTTGCACCAAATTTGTAGATGATAGTACTGTAACAGGGTGAGTCAATATGCAGGAAATAAGAGCAGTCATCCAGAGGGACCTAGTCAGACTATAGGAATGGGCAAAAAAGTCTCATGGAATGCAACAATGACAAATATCAAGGGCTATCCCTGGGCACAAAAAGCACCAGTGCACGGACACAGGCTGGGGCCTGATTAGGAGCATCTCTGCAGGAAAAGATCTGTGAGCCCTGGCAGACACAAGCCAATTATAAGCAAGCCATGTGCCCCAGACCAACAACACCTCAGTGAGTAGTCAAAGTAACAAAGCCAAGACACTGAAGGGAGGGACTTTCTCTCTCTGTTCAGCATTCATGAGTTCCCATCTGGATACTCTGCTCAGTTTTGGGGACCTAAGACACTAACCAACTGGAGAAAGACCAGTGGAGGGCCAAACTAGTCTTAAGTGGAGGATCTGACATATGAGGAGAAGATGAGAGAATGGGCTTGTTTAGCCTGGAAAGTGACAGCTTCAGTGCAACCCAGTAGAGCTTGTCCCTACCTGAGAGAAGATGAGCAAAAAGATTAAACAGGCTCTTTCAGCAGTACATGGCAGGAAGATGAGTTGATGAACATAAGTTGAAACGTGAGTTTTACTCAGATTATGAGGAAAACTTTGTCACCCTGAGGATGGCCCAGAAAAGTCTGCCCAGAGGCCTAGCAGTCTCTGTCCTTCAAGGTTTCTAAAATCCAACCAGACAAAACCCTGGGCAACCTGGTCTGACCTCTTGTTTTGAGCAGAAAGCTGAACTACAGATCTCCTGAAATCTATTTCAGCCTGAATTGTTCTTTTATTCAAATTACCCAGTAAACTGGAGCTACTGGATTGTATGTCCTGCCATCTGTGTCTGCTAGCAGAACAGTCACCAGCAGAGCAGTGATCACCATTTTGCTGTTCCTAAGATTGTTTTGCATTAGGGATGTGATGGACCCACTTTTTTGGAAGACCAAAAGAAAAACTGAAAAGCTATTCTTTGACAAATACACATATGAATAATTAATATTCTCGGGATGTTAAATTGTGCTATAGCAGGGAAATTTGGCAGGCAGCTAACAAGTTAAAATGGATAATGCTGCTGACACGGTAGCCAGAACAATGATCCGTGGTAAATGCAGCACTAACAATGCATTTGCCTGGCAACTAATGAAATACTTTTAATTGCTTCATTAATGTAAGGAGAATTGTTAATTTTTCTTTGTCACCTTTAAGCTTCAACTCAGATTTCATTGCAAGTCTTGCTCTATTTAAGGATTTAATTAGTCTTCCGTTTTTAAAAATCTACTATTTAATACAGGGGGAAAAAAAAGCCTTCTATATCTGCTTTCACTCTAACAAACATGCAAACTGTAGCTCATTGATAAAGTACTCTGGAATTTACAATTCTCAGTGATTAAAAAGCTAAATAATACAAAGCTTTTGTAATAAGTACCAAAAAAAAAATACAATATGTCTTTACACTGTCTCTCAAATGGCTGTTTCTAAAAAATTATTGTGATCAATATTCACAACTGGAACACTGTTTTTCTTTGCAAAGACATGGAAGAGAGCAAGGAAAATCATTATTGCATTCTATTCTAGAAAACTGTCAGAAGTGAAATCTTAACACTTCTCTAGACCATTGGTATGTTACTTGTTATCATCCTCCACACAGTTTCAAAGATTTGGAACAGAGACCATAATGTATTTTCTTCCTTTCTCAGCCACTAGCATTTACACTAGCAAGCTTTTCTCTGACTCATGAATTATTTTAAAAGTCAGAGCTGAGAATAACTTTTTTTCAAGAAAACTTGGAAAAAAAGCACAGAACACCATGAAGTTCACATGGAACTGCTATTGGCAGCACTGATTTTCAATTTGCAGGCATGGTTACATTTCAATAGTGATCTAAGGATCTGAATAAGTGCATAAAATTATTTATGAAATACTGATTGAAAATACTTATATTTGTATTAAAATGCATTTCAGTTCAAATTAAAGGATGTATTGGTTTCTTACAGCTTCAAAACAGGAATCTGATACTTACAATCTACCAATTGTAATATAAACTTAAGCTGGTCTTAAGGTTTTTACATTTCTACCAATACATTTATACTTGTACTCTTAAAATATAGAATGTTTTGCTCCATGATGTTGTTGGATGAGGATCCATGTATAAGTATGATGCATTAAACTAAACCCAGGATAGTCAATGGACTAGTCATTGATGGGTTGGGGGGTTTTTTGTCATTTGATGTATTTTTTTGTTTTGTTTTTTTAATTTGGAAGATTTTTTTGAGACACTTTCTCTACTGACATGTTCTTTACTTACATCTACAAGCAAATACAATTCTTTACTTCAGAAGTATCTACCATATTATTTGGGCTATACTGCTACTCTTATCAAATGTAAAATAGACTGAATTATCTTCAGTTGCAGAATTAACAATGACTTGTTACCTTGCTTACTCACATCTTGTGCAGAATTAAATATACTTAAAGTCAATATTCCAGCTGTCCTGGAACAAGCTCGATTACTGCAATTCTTTTGGCATTTCTCTCTGGAAACCTAAATTGATCAATTTCAAAAGAATTCAAATTTCTTAAACAATTATTTTAAATGTAGATACATGTATAAAAACATCTATGCTTTAGTGCACTTGAGTTTCAGCTTGCTGTAACCTGCTAGTCAATGCACAGGCTGTGCACAGATACTGTGCACATTTTCAGGGTTGCCAGATATACGAGTTGGCAAAATGTTCAGCACTGGCTTTAGCATTTAAAAGAAGCATTGCATGACTAATGAGAATAGGGGAACAGTGCTAAAAGTAGAGATTAGCACCAAGGGAGACAGAAGAGAACTGTTTCTTGGCAACAGGACCAGAATCAGTGGTATGTTAGCTGGAATTTCTGCAGATTAAATTTCCGAAGTACCCTTTCAGCTGTCTGTTGAAGGCAAAACAGGAATTGTTTCTATTTTGTAGTGAGGTTATTGGCAAATTCAGCATGTTTTACAACTTTAATTCTTTTTAATTTGGAAATCAGTCCTAAAAAACCATAGACTTTCTATCATTCATCAAAAGAGAAAAAATAATATGGACATAACCCACTCAAATAATTGATTTTACTGAAATGTGGCTGTATGTTTTTTAGAGAAAAAAATTGCTGTTTATTGTCTTTCCAATATTTATGGCATGTTAACATCTTTGAAAGAGTGGAGATATTTAGTGTAAATTAGGCTTGGTTTTGTGTTCTTTATTCTTTTTTCCAGGAAAACTATTTTAAGTGGCAAAATAAGGCGATTAAAATATTATACCTTTCGAGTACCATTCCAGCACTGAAAAGTTTGTTGAACATAGAGAGCCTCCAAAAGACTACAGGGAAGGCTTCAAAACCTGGATTCAGGGCTGCATTTTCATGCCAGGAAAAACTCAGAACAAAGTGAATGTTGAGAGATCTGATGAATATGGATGCAATGTAAGCTTTTTTTTTTTTTTTTTTACCTTTTTGGGTTTTTTAAAATCCTAGTATTCAGAAAAGGATATATTGAATTTTAATTTGATTTTAAAATCAGAGTGGGTAAGAACAGTTATTTTTGAGGAAAAAATGTTAATATTTTTATCAGTTCATCAATTTTTGTAGAATCTGAGACAACTTTAATACCTTTCATACCACAGATCTCAAACTATCCTATGGTAACTGGACGAAGGAAAATAAAGCTTCTGACATATCAAAACCAGGAAAGATGTAGGAGGAAACTGTCCTAAAATTACTGTTAAATAAACCCCAACCTCTTCTGGCTTTATTTTTACATCATAAAGAAGCCTCTTGAACTATCACTTTTTAAGAGAATTATCTAGAAATGAGCAAAGAACAATCAAAATTAGTTACTGTTGCCATTACAGCTCTGAAAATTATTTCAGTCCACACTACTTGCAAGAAAGTATGTACCAAATCAGTATGTAACCAGCTGCAATTTGAATCAATTTAATCAATCTCTCAAGATAACAATTCTGCTTAAAAATCAGTTTTACCTGCTAAGATCATTAATGAAGTGAATCTCATCACTATTCATTAGACATCATTCACCATACTGTAAGACCCCTTATAACATTAAACAAGTGATTAGACTCTAGTGGAAGATATTTCCTGTGGAAGAATCATCATGATTCATTTCCTTTTCTATCTTTTCATTATGCCTTCTGTCCACTAACATATATGTGAGGTTCCCCTCCTTGTTAAAGCCTTTTTCATTGTTCATGCAGTATGCTGAAAGGAATGCTATTCCAAACCAGTGAAAAGACAATGAAAGCTTTCTTTCTTCATAGCCATGACTGAAAAAAAATCCACCCTCCTCAAACAATCAAACTCAACTCCCCTCCCAATACCTGAAAAATTCAAACAGCCTTTGTTTAACTGCTACATGCCTCATCCAAAATCAATGAACATACAATGTCAGTGATTCACTGATAACCATTTTGAAAATATGATCAAGAAACATATATTTAGGCATTATGAGGATTTCTGAGGTATCGGTTTCACTGTGCAACACTTAACTCTTATGACAGACCAATTGTAAAGCCATAAGATTGCTTTCAGGTGTTTCAGTTGTTCACCAAAATCATGAACTGAATGCAACTCCACCGCACAATATTCTTGACCAAAAGCCGTGGTAAATTACATCTCCTTATTGCAATTTTATCTGCTTGTGCATTTGTGTATATTTGCTCATGCAACAAATCTATTATTGGACTTGTATACAGGGATTTTAAAAGGCTGCTACTGTTTTGACTTGTACTTTTTCTAACTCAGTAATATTTTCTTTAGCTCCACTCTTTCAGATCTCAGAAAATCTAACGTCTCTAATCTTCCATTATGTGTTGGGGTGAGGGATGCTGGGTGAAAGCAGACACAAAGCAACACAACTTGCTTCAGAGCATGATGATTGTAACTGCTCAATGGATGAACCTCCAGCATTTGAGATTACCTTGTAGCCTAAATTTTGTAGACAGTTCTTTTGGTTTCGTCTTGGGTTTGTTTGATGGTAGGGTTTTTGTATTAAAACTTGCATTAAATTTTGTGATAAAGCTTCTGGTGGTCTGCCAAAAAGGAACCAAATATTAAATTTCCTTTGAAGGCAAATGTAGTAAAAATTTCTGTTGAACAAAAGAACTAGTTAGGTTGTACTGGGTTTGGGGATCCTCCTTAATTTTTCAGTCAGTGAAGAGCTAATAGTTTTCAGGCAATACAAGTTGTTTTGACAGCACATATAAAAATATATTACTCTAATTTCATTAAATTTCTATTTAATTTTTTTTTAAAAACAAGCAGGAAAAGAGGAAAAGTACCCCCTAATTTGTAATAAAAATAGTGAAAAAAATGGAACAACCAGCTATCATAGGAGTTTCTTTTTTTTCCCCTAACCATAGCCATTTTCTCTGCACAGATAAAGAGCAAAAAATTAGAAAAAGGAAAATCCCTAACATTGTTTTGCTTAATTAGTCAAATATATTAAAGTATTCGGTGTAAAATGGAAAAATCACAACTGTCTAATAAATTGAGAAAGTTAATCTAGTCTTGTTAAATTATTGGCTGTGAAATGTCAAAATATCAAAGTATTGCTACATATGATCCTTCTACCTAAAACAAACAGAAACATAAAGAGATTCAAATTAGCAGCCCTGAATGAGTCCTTTCTCCAGCTCTGATATAGCATGGAAAGTGAAGTCATGTATTCCTATAATGTGGTACTGTCATTGGGAGTAAAGACTATAAACTCTGCGCTGTATCTGAAAGGCCTCAGGCTGATGCCTCTCCTTTGTGTTCTTTCTGAACTTTGTTCAACCTGAGTGTAGCTTTTTTTGGCTAGATTTAGCTGTGACAACAGGTTTGGTTGTTTTTTGTCGTTGTTGTTGTTGTTGTTTTTTTTTTAATTTGCCAAGTGTTTATGACAAATTTCCTTTATTTTTAAAAATTCCGATCTTGTATGTTACAACCACAATTTTATATACAATGTACCCAAAATAAGATTCTTACAACTCTAACACAATAATGCAGTGTAGAAAAATACAGGAATGTTGTGACTGTAGAGGCCCTGAGAAGTGGGGACACAAGATGTGATATATAGGAGTAGACGCATGTCATGAGAAGAAAGGGAGCACAAACTGATACTGGAGGTCCCACGTCTACCAACAAATCACTAGTGGTCAGTAAAAGAAATGCAGACCCAGGGATAGCACAACTGGTTTTAGGGGCAACAAAGAGAACACAGAAGTAGTATCTGACCTGTAAAATCTGCTATATATAATAAATTTGGATGCAACACAGTGCTGTGAAACAATAAAGAAAGACAAATGTATAAACATATATTAAGAAAATGTCTTTCAGTAGGCTACATGACCCAGATGAGCAGAGGAAGGGTAAGAGGAACAGCAGAAAACAAGGATAGAAATGAAAAGCATGTATTGCAATTTTAGCTGTATTATTATTGATATCGAGATTCTTTCAACATAAAAGTATTGTAATACTTTTTTTTTCTGTACTTCTGTAAAAGAGTGGACCAATACTTTTGAAACATTTTAAGTACATTAAGAATAGATATATAGACGATAGATAGATAGATAGATAGATAGATAGATAGATAGATAGAGAGATAGATAGATAGATAGATAGATAGATAGATAGATAGATAGATAGATAGATAGATAGATATAGTTGCACTTTCTCTTTGCCTGTAAACAGTATCTTCAGCAAAATAGAAGGGAATCATTCTCTAGGTAATATCGTTCTTTTTCAGGCCTCTTATCTGTTAGCCATTCCTTTTTTGGGATTTGAAGTGGTTGCATTGATAAGTCATGAGGAAGTAATTGCTGTACTTAAGAATATTTTTCAGTATCTTGCATATTTTATAGTACATACTTCAGGAGTTATAGACAACACTGCTTTTCTGAATATGGATTAATCCAAAGGATTTCTTTCAAATGTATTACAGTTTAATATTTGCTTTTTCCATATGTTCTTGTATTCAATTATTCTGTACAAAGTTTACATATGGATATGAAATAAGCTATACATAAACATGACCTGGGAAATAGATAATATTTTCATGTCTAAACTGTAGCGTTTATGCAAAAATAACTGGGAAATCTTCGTGGAGTTGTCTGTTTCAAAAAATATTTCACAGAATCGAAGACTATCCTGAGCTGAATGGGACCCATGAGGATCTTTGAGCCCAGCTCCTGTCCCTGCACAGAACCAGTCCCTGTGTCTGAGAGTATTGTCCAAATGCTTCTTGAACACTGTCAGGCTTGGTGCTGTGTCTTTTCCTTAGGGAGCCTTTTCCTGTGCTCAATCACTCTCTGGGGAAAGAACCATTTCCTAATATCCAGCTAACTTCCCTGACACACCTGGTGCCATTTCCTTGGGTCCTGTCAATGGGCAGCAGGGAGAATAAAATAGTATCTGCCCCCTCACTTCCAATTTTGAGAAAGCTGTGGGCCAGAATAAGGTCTTGCTTCAGTCTCTTCTTCTCCAGGCTAAAAAAATCAAGTTACTTAATCTACTCCTTGTATGGCCTCTCCTGCTGCAGGGGGTCTGGGCCTCAGCAGACCTCCTCCCAGACACCCTCTCTCTGGCCATTGGAGCAGCTCAAGGGACCTGTGTCATGCCAGAATGGGTTTGAAATGTGAAGATTGACTGGCAAAGTAGTTGTTGGAGCAAGTAGATGCAGAAAATATTCTGTACTCAATCTCAGCAAATGCAAGAGCTCTGCTTTTGATCAATTTGCATGTCTAATCACAAGTGGTCAATCGAATCTGTGAAAAGCCTTCTGGCTTACCCTCTATCTCTCCTTACACAAAAGTCTGTATAAATGTTCTTTCTAACTTTTCAGACACTGCACTGGAAGTGAAAGTGCTCTGAACAGCACTTTATGGTCCATGTCTAACACCAAGCAAAAGAATTGACTGTCATTTAGACTCCTCATTGATTTGGTAGATGCATCTAGCACTTGTGCATGCTTTGTAGTCACTAGTTTCATATTTAAGATCTGTTTTCTTCAATCAAAATATCAAAGTATAAATAGAAACATGTCACAAACAGCTGAAAAAAACTGTTGCTTTTTTTTGTTTGGTTTTTTATTTTTAAGAATTTTTTCTTGCCTGAGTGTATGTGTAATGTCTCATAAAATACATACATCACTCACAAGGTTACACACACAAGGAGAGAGCAACAAAGTTGGTAGTCCAGAATTTGTATTTGTGCATAGTATTTTGTTGATCTATTATATGCAATCATTCATTTACTAACTAAACTCATGTCAGTAATATTTTATCTTTGAAGAATTCTATTTCTGCTTGTCCCTCAATTCAACATATTGCATGTCATTGCTCCTTAAAACAGGCTGTTCAGGGTTTCTTAGTGAAAAGAATTTTTGCTGTCACTGTCTTATTACAAGTAATTGTAACTGTCTTTCCATGTAGACGTTGAAAGCTGTAATTCCTCCTACTTTAAAAATGTTCCCACTCTTACTAATTGACAAGTGCCCTTATCCAAGAAAACCCTGTTTTTCATATTTGAAGGTACCACGTGTAACAATGAATGTATATTGTAAGGCTGGCAGATTTCTAGACTTCAGTGGGAATGAATTAATTAACAAACAGCAACAACTTCTAATAAACTGCTTTTTTTCTTTAAATTTTTTAATATGATTTGGTGTTTTAAAAAATGCTATCAAACTGCCAGCTCATATACTGATTGTATGGTTTCCCCTTCATGTGTGCCAGTTACTATCTATTATGTCGTGACTTGGGTTAATGAGTCAGCTGTTTCTTTTCCCTCAACTGGTAACTGCAGCTTCCAGTGCAAGACATTGGGGACAACTCTTTAGATATATTAGAAAAAAAGAATGGAAGATGATTCCAGGCTCAGGAGGAACTGTATTCTCATATGTACTCTATAATTTCTTTTATTTTTAATCCTAGGTTTAATTATAGTTTTTGTCTGACTTCTCAAAGTTATTTTTTTCTCTCTTTTAATATGATTTATATATGAAATTAATCTCTTACAGGTGTGTGCAGGTAATACAAATCCTTATTTATAAAAATCTGGACTTGATCTCCCCTGCAGTACTGTGACCCTCTCTACATGAATTTACATATTTCTTCCAGGATTGTAGTTGTACTCACTTAAGGCCCTTGATGATTTAATCTTAAAAATGCATCTGGAAATTTACTGTGTTCTCATGATATTAAGCATTCCTTGGAAACATTTCTGATAATCTCCAGGTGCATTTTTCTTTTTTTTTTTTTTTCCCTTTTGCTTTGACTTTTTTCTCCTGTCATTGTGGTGGCTGACAGATACACTGGAAGCAATAACTCTGCATATGCAGTTCTAATTATGAAGATTTTATTCAGGATTTACAGTATTTGTGTCAATTTTAGACTACTGTTTAAGGAGGCAAGAATATTTTTGTCATCTTGTGATGTAAGCAGCTGCCCACTGATTAAAAAAAATCGTAAGGAAAAGTGTCTCATTTATTTAATTTGGACAAACTTTTTTTCAGCCATCACTTTTTGGACTTTTTATGTACTTTTACATAATATGATTGGAAAGCTCATGTACACGAATTAAGAATGGTGGTGTGCATTGCTAAGAAAGCTAAAAATGACAAAAAGACCACCTCACAAAAAAAATCTCTAAAGCATAGTGCTCAGCTGGACCTCTCCTGTATGCCTTGCTTTTCCAACATCATTCATGATCTTGAGCAATAGACATACAAGAACAGAAGACCCAAAGGTTGCTTCTAATGCAGATTTTTTTAGCATGGACTTCATTACAAAACCTTTAGTGCTGCACCTGACAGTACCAGCATGGGGTAATTTTTGTATCTTGTCATTTTTGATAACATAACAAATAACTAAGACAGTAGGATAAAAAAATATTATCCTTTATCAAACTAGGATAATGAAGACAATAGACTATTTTCCACCTAACTGGATTTCTGGAACCTATTTTTCAAATGAAAGTGAAGCAAAATTTTTAGAATTCACGTGGAAGGTGAATGCAGAATAAAAATTTAGTTACAAATATAATTTCATGTTAAGCTGATTATTTTTCTTTTGTAGTTGTAGCTGTAGGAAAAGAGTATCATCTGCCTATTAATACTAGTGCTAGTGTGCCTTATCTTTGAAAACTAAAGCACATTAAAACATGAAGGTGTCTTTTGGATTTTTTCATAGATGAAAGGCACAAATTTATTTTCCTGGTTTTAGGGTAAGACTGAAATATCTTTTCAGTATATGTGTTAAAATGTCCAGAAAGCTCAGCACAACCTCTCAGTCAACACTTTGATATTACCATTTATTTTCTGGTTTCTGTTAATAAGTTATTCCTTCTCATAAATATTAAGTGCTTTCATAGAAGAAAATAAATTTCCTTAAAAACAAAGAACAGAGTATCCATAAGAATGTAATCAATATGCATTCAGATAAATGACTACTTACATAATCATTCTGATATTTAATGGTTCTCTTATTTTCCATAATATCCTGTTCCATGGTCTCTGAAATATCAAAACAAGTATATGGATGTAGACGTGTGTTCACTGAAGTCTCCCAGACTTCTAGACAAAGAGATGTCTCCTAGCAGCTTTCAGATTTTACACAGCCTTGCAATTGCAGTACATCTCTGCGGTAAGTTTCAGAGCCATATGAAATGTCTGACTTATCTGACTACAAATTGAATAATTGTACTTTCCACTTCTATATTATTCTTGGTATCTGGTGTAACTCAACACAGTTACTTTGTCTCCTGTATTGCTAAGAATTTAAATTCTAGTGCAAGTTTATTCAGATTTGCCTTTCTCTTGCAGACAATTCAGGGAGAAGTAGAACACTTTCAAGAAAGTTCTGTAAAGATGTTCTCCATTTCCATGATGCAAGTACCACTTCCCGACTGACGCTAGTTATTGCTATGACTAAGGTTGAAGTAATGCCATTATTTAGGGTTTTTAAATGATTTTACACATATAGATCAAAGGATTCAGGTGCGGACTGCACAAAAAAAGGCTTCAGTTTGGTCTGACTCTTCCTCATTCCTACTAACGGAGAGATTGTCTCTGGTACCGTCTTCACAATTTTAGGAAAGTTGACGTGGACACTAGCTCGCATAATTTCCAGACACAACACCACCACTGCTGGAATCCTTGTCACTAAATGCATCTTAAAACAACAGTTGGACTGCTTTGTTACTGCACAGAGTATATACACATCATTACATGAACCTTTGCTGTTTTGAGGAATACAAAGTTCTTTTTTTTTTTTTTTTTTTTTTTTTTTAATAAATACAAATGAGTGTAAATACTTCAGTGTTGATTATAGACTCCTCCAACAAAAAAATCTATTTCAGGTCTCAATTTCAAGCTTTATGCTGTGAATTATTCTGTTTGGTTTTTTAGGGCTTTTTTTGGTTTTGTGTTTGGTTTTTTTTGTTTGTTTGTTTGTTTTTTGTTTTTTAATTGCATAACCTAATGTAAGACTGAGGAGAAAAGAAAAAAAAGACACATTATATAAACCATAGCTATCCAGCACAGGAAAAAGGTTTAATTAATTAATGTTTACCCCTTATCATGAATGAAGACTAGAACAAACTCATGCTGTGACAGTATGCTTTCCCCACCCTTCCCCAACTTAATCCTCGACTGCCACCAGGGGTTGTGATGGCTGCATTCACCTTACAGTGGACTTTGGGAGAGAGATGACAACATGGAAGCCAAGGCTGTTTGGAACAGTGGCCCAGATGCCTTGCTGGCATGTAGATATCATATCAAATCAATCATCTTACTCCATAACCAGTAGGCAGCTCGTTGAGCTCTCCTGCATGGGGGGGCTGCATGCCGAGCTCTCCCCTCGAGTAGAGATAGCTCTCCAGGTTGGAAGATGGAAGTTAGGGATGGAAGATTCCTTGCCACAACATGTCCTTGGTAAGTGATTGATAGTGTGCTAAACTTTGGAAATCTTATCTAAGGGTCATAAAATATTAATTATGCACATATAATCCTTTAGACATAAACCATTGGTTATATCTAGGACTAGGATTAGGAAGCACCTAGTCTCCTCTCTGAGAAGGAGTATGGAACTCCAGGGAGTTCTTTCTGAACCTCATGACTCAATGGGAGGGTCTCCTTGTGAGTTTTAACTGACCTTGTCCCCTCTGCAGTACATAATCATGTGTGCCTTGCCATCAAATCTAATTAAACCACTGTTGAATTTAACATCGATTTTTTCATTAACTCTCTGCTTTAATAAAGCATACTGTTGCTTCTCTCTTACAAGTGAAGTGTATCACTCCATTTACAACACATGCAGAGTTTATAAATCGGAAGCATATCTATTGATTTCAATGGCTCCTGATTTACAGTCACGTAAAGGGGATGATAATCAAAGTGTGTGTTATTTTCTAATTCTGCTGCAATGAAAAAAGATGTCAGAGGTTTGCTTGAGAGCTTAGCTTGAACTAAATTGATTTAAAGTGTGGTTGCATTAAAATTATATTGCAGACACTGGCATGATTTTTTTATTGATATAACTTCTTTTCTTTAAATTGCCTAAAAGAGCAGCTGTGAATGTGTTATTTACAGGAAATGTGAGAGAATCTTTCTTTTGTATCCGTACCTTTAGATGTGTGCTTTCTGTTATTCCTATTTTCTACCTGTTTTGTCTGTATTGTGTGGTAGAGGGTAGATCAGATAATTTGACACATCCTGCATTCTACTCCTGTCTTCCTTTCTTTGGGATTACTCTGAGTCGGTAGATTCAAAATGGTTTCTCTAACAAGAGTAATGAATTTTCTGAATTTTCTGGATTATCTAATTTTTCTTTGCACATTTGAAGTATGTTATAGAGATTTCTGGAAGAGCTTTAATTTCACTTATTTCTTGTGTGTGTTGTGTTCATTTATTGTATGTTCATTTTCTGGAACTTCAAAATATTTCTCATATAAGACTGAGGGATATGTTTTCCATTATTTATTTCTGATATCCATTTATCATATAATTTTGTACATATGTACATGTAGATATAATTTTACCTAGGGAAAGACTAAACATTTATAGATAAAGCAGAGTAAGCTTAGTTAGATTTAGTTATGAGAAGGAGCAAACATCTAACGTGTCCACACACTGAAGCTTTCTAGTATAGAAATGTTACATCATGCTTTTTGAAGTAGGCATACATTCTAAAAAACAGTTAAAAGTAAAAATGTGTAGGTGTTAATTATATTGCAAAGGGATGACTTCATTAATATAAATGCAGAACTCTTGAAAGTCACCTAAAATCTCTATTTGGAAATGCTGGTATTTGCTTTTTGTGGCATTGTATTTTCTTAAGGTTTGTCAGTGTCTGACATTCCGTATAAACTAAGTCATGCTGCCTTCATCTGTGGTGAGAAAATGTATTTTCATCCTGAGAAATTTTTCTATATTTTTTAATTATTCAAGCTCAGTCATTCTGATGTTGAGTATACTACTGTAGGTTCTTTTAATATTACTGACATTTTGCTGTAAGTAGTATAATTTCAGACAGAAAAAAATTCGATTTTATTTTAGAGATTAAATCTTACTAATAGAGTTTCATAATGGTGAGTTCTGAAGGTCTGGCCTCACTTCTATTGAAGCAAGGAGTTTGAGTTCTAAGACGTTGAGTGGTGTCTAGGCCTGTCTTGCCATCTAAAATGGAAGAGATTTGCATGCTAGCGAGGTTACCCAGATTGAATTTCTTATGAAATTGTTGAAATCTCATTTCAGGTATGTGAGACAATTGCTGATAGTTTTGAGGACAGGGAAAACCTGGCAAATGAGTGGAAGCATCGTAGGTTTCTAATGTCAATTCCATGCCAGCTCCTGGCAGACTTCTTAATCAGCGTTTTCATCTTGAGCTGTAATGCGATGCTGCAGGAGGCTGTCAATGACTGTTTCCCATCATTGCTTGATATCTATTTTTCACATCCATCTGCAATGTCTGAAATGAGACACAAAACCAAAAATAGAAAAGATATATCTATCAAATTAAGTAACTTTTTACAGCTGCTTGCATCACATCTTCCACAGCAATAGACTGTACTATTCCTTGAGCCCCACATTGCAGGAGGTAAAATAGTTAATAGGATGCAGAAAAGAAAGTGGGAGGAAAAACACATTTTGGCATTGTGTTTGCTGGAACTGAGAGCAGTAGAAGAAATACATCTGGGAGGAATGGAGAATAGGAAGATCCTGGAGTAGGTGCCACAAATTTAGATGGACATCCCAATTCTGAATATTTAGCCAAATCTTAATGTTTGTGTCTTTGAAACTGTTCCATCTGTACTACTATTAAATACAGTGTGTGAAAGTTGGTAAGTCCAAAATGCTGTTTTCTGATGCAATGGGTATCTAAATGGAGACCTGGTTTTGAAAAATATTGCAAATATTCTGAAACTTAAGGTTTTTTCCTTAGCCCTGAGGCCTAGGTATCACTGGTGGTATTTCGCAGCCTTCCACCCACCTGCTGTTTAGGTGTTGCATGGCAAGGTGGATGGCATGAACCTTCTAAATTAGACTTCCTAGGAAATACTGCTGATGCACTGCCGTGTGTGCAACCACAGCACAGCTTGTAGGTATATAAACATATTTACTGTGAAACAGTAGTATTTCTTTTGGTCTTTTTCTTTCTCAGAATATTAGACAACAAATTATTTAGGGGGGAAAAAAAAGAACCAGAGAAAGTAATTAAGTAATCATCCTTTTTGCTCTTGTCCTACACAAAGGCTTGGGGCATTTTTTTCCAATTTGCTGGTTTTGCTGTTTTTGTAAAAAACAAAAAAGAGTTTTATAGGTTGAAAACAGGGAAATTAAAATACTAATTGAGCTGCATTCAATTTTAGCTAATAGATGTTTTCTTAAATTTGATATATTAAGTATTAAATTGCTCTATTTTATACTACATTAATTTAAATGTGCATTATGTTATTTTCCCTCTACAATGTCAGATCTGAGGCAAGAAAAAGCAAAATACCTTAAGAATATCTTATTGTATCTTAGTTAAATAAATCACAGGCAATAACTGGGGTTTGCATAACAGCATATCCTTTATAACAGGAAGGGCCATTGTACCATAACAATTTTTAGGCAAGTCAGTCATCTTGCCACTGAAATATTTCAGCTTTCTATGTAAAAATTATCACTGTTGAATATCCTCACATTTGCTACTGCCATAATTGCATCTTTCTTGTGAGAAATTCCTACATCCTACAGATATGCAAAATTGAGGCATGCAGAGACTAGAGTTTTTAAAGGTAGTTATGTAAGTCTGTAACAAGGTACACAGAAAGCCTTAGATACAGATATGTGTAAGGTTCTTGAGAATTCTAAGTCATGTCCTAGTTTTTGGGGAGGACTGTAGTCCTTTTGTCTGCTGGTCTAAATAGTCCACAAACTAAGGAGCAGATTGAGAGCTGTCATAGGATTAACTATTTTTCTCATATTGAGGTTGTCATAAAGGCATTATTTTACCTTGAAATAGAATTATTTCCATTTCACTTTGTACTCTCTTCCTCCACCTCATGAAAATACACAGGACAGGTTATATCCCTCAAGGTACTAATATTTTATGTTTTTATACTAATTTTACACAGAAATATGAATGTTCCTTTACCAAACATGGAAGCAGTATATATTTTGAACCTGTACTAGAGAAGAAAGATAATACTGTTGATACTGGAAATGATGCACAGGATGTTTTACACAGTCAGTGTAAACAGTGTCACAGTCCTTGGGTTTTGTCACAACCTTTGGTCCTCTAAAAATGCATACTTTTGAAACAGAGCATATCGCTGGGACACCCAGCAGAGTCTGGAATCTTTTTGATCATCTTGAGGCTGTCCTGACCTTCGGGGTAGTTGTTGTGGTATCTGTGAATTCCTGGGAACCCTTGGAAGAATCGGAGGGGTCTCATAGGTCCTCCTGCTGAGAAGTGGCTGAAGCAATGAAGGTTGTTTAGTCTAGAGAAAAGAAGGCTCAGGGGAGAGCTTGAAGCTCTCTACAACTACCTTAAAGAAGAATATAGCAAGGTGAGTATTGGTCTGTTGACCCAAGTAGCAAGAGATAAGATGGGAGGAAATGATCTCAAGTGGCATCAGGAATAGTTTAGATTAGATATTAGGAAGTATTTCTTCACAGGAAGGGTTTTCAAGCATTGGACCAGGCTGTCCACAGAATGGACTAAGTCAGCATCTCTGGACATATTTAAAAGACATGTAGATGTGACACTTAGGGACTTGACAGTGTTATGTGTCATAGTAAAACTAAAGGGTAGCTCAAGGAACTTGTAGCAGATTCTCACAGCTGTCCTTGATCATAGTGTGTCTGAAGCCTTAGGGTACTGCAGAGTTTAGGAAGGCTCCTTTTAACTTTTAATACATGCTTATGGAGAAACCTCACCCTTGTAACCCAGGTATATGGAGAAACCTAAGAGCCACGTCTAGCCCACAGCTTCTGAAGCACAGCAGTTTGTGCAGAATAGTATATTATATAATTAGTATAATTAGTCTTTGGATACTAAAGAATTTGTTTACACTTTAGTAAGGTAAAAAAAATCAAACATTTAAAATCATTAGTGTTTATAGATTGTATTCATAAGTACTGTCTGAACATTAAAAAGGGTACACTTTTTATTCTAACTTTGTCAGTTCACAAAGTGAAAAAAAGTATTTTTTGCTCTGTTATGGTTTATTCAGTAAAGATTATCAAAAATGTAAACAAAATTCAAATCTTTATTGAGCGTAGAATGTAAGTCTATCTGGCCTACAGGACAGATTTTCAGATCTCAGAAATCATTGGAGATGTCTTCACCTTTTTAAGAGAAAATCGTCCCATTTATGTATTTGATTTAGTTCATAGACTTGTTTTCTAGACTTTAATGCAGCTGAAAGTGTTTTATAAAGAATTGTTTTTGCTTTGTTTGCCTTTTGAATTGCACCTGTCTATAGTTTATTAAATTGTATTCTATTATGCTATACTGTTTATTATACTATATCATCCTGCAATACATCATACCGCATCATATATCATAATCAAGAAATGTAGTTTGTGATGCTGCTGTTTCATGACACCAGCTTCCGATCCTCCTTGTTCTCCTATTTATTTTATACTTACTTCATGCTTTGCCATATTATTCAATTGTAACTCCTCTTTCCATTCAACCAAAATGCATTTTTAAACCATTATTTGCAATAATGTGCATAAAATGCATACTGTTGCAACTGCTGCATGTGCATGGATTCTTGACATAGTCCATTGTATTATATTTAAATTGTTCTAATCTTATTTATGAATCCTATCAAGTAAAACTACTGAACTGCATTCCTCCATATTATACAAATACATTCTGCTATGCTCAGTACACATTGTTGACCGTTAGTACTTCTTATTATCTGCAGTGAACATAATCGCCCACAGCTGTAGAGTAAGAATATTGAGTAATTTGAAATTATAGCTTTTTTAAAGGTCAATGTCCTGTATCAGAAATGACTTGCAACAAGCTTTTTATATTGCTATCTTCCATGCAATTCAAATTTATTTCCTCTATTTTTTTTACTACAGCTGATGTAAACCAGTAAATCACAATAACTTCCAGCTCCATGCTGATTCCCTGCTGCTATTGAAACCAGCAGTCTTACAATATAAATTTTACTCTTTTCTATTACCCAGAAATCTTTCAGATCCTTAGGTTCTTAAGATCTTCTGGTGGTAATCCTAACCAAGGTAAAAATCAGATAAATTCTTATTGTAATCTTAATGTGTCTGCAGAGAAATGAAGAAGAAAAGCTATACTTGCCTTTTCCTCTACTCATGTGGAAGTAAGATTGGAAAGAACAGGGGAAAGTTGTAGCTCTGATTCTGTTGAGGATAACCCTTTCATGCTTGGGATATTCCTCCATAGTGTCTGGCCTAGATTAAATATACTTTTTATGTCCAGAACTGGGGTAAGGTATTCTAGAACAACATATATTCAGGCCCAACATGTCTGATATTTCATTGCCTTGTATCTTCTAAAGCCCTTTATCTGTGTAAAATAAAAGTAATGTACAAGTGTGATGCTGTTCTGACTCTGATTTAGTTCTGCAATCACTCCATGAGGTGTAAAGTAACAGAATATATTGTGCTGTGAAATGAGTGTGAAGGTGCCAGTTTGTAACTTCAACCAAAAAGACTGTTGAATAGCTGATTATTCTTCTGTGTGCTGCTGAACATTATAGACTACTTAGCAGATATTGTACTAGTATACAGTTTCTGAAATTAAGGAAAACTTGTTTATTTCTATTTAGAGAAAGGATTATTTTTTATTGTTTTTTAAGCTTTATCAATGGGCTAAACCCCAAAATATTTTCCCATCAATAGGATATTTCAAATTATACTGGAACAAAAAGGTTCATCTATTAGTATGTAATTATATTTGTACCTTTTTTATTTATATTTTCAAATAACTCCATGTAAAATCTTGATCATAGTAATATTTGGTTTGTAATTTTTGGTATATTTCCTTTCTTTCTCTGCGCAATGTTAGGTAGATAAAGAATTGTGTTCAAAAAGTGGAATCTTCACATATAACATGATATGCTAATTCTAGTATGCTTTTACAAAATTGCATGTGACAATTATATGGATTCATCTTAATCTTCCAAATGTGTAAATCTGGCATGTCTGGGGTTTTTTTTAATATATTGACTTGTGGGAGTTTACAGGACATAGTTTCTTTTTTTAATCACTATGCTGCAGTTATTGCTGGGATCAAAAAATGTGGGTTTCTTGGGAACCTGCATGTAATTAGCTGCTGTTAACCCAGAAAGCTTAGAATATCTGAGAATTATCCTGCAGGAAGGTAATTGGCCCAAAAGGCTTTCCTTATATGCAAGGGAAAGGATGGGTTGGAGGGAAGAATATGATGTTTTCATCATATTCTAGACTTGTCAGGAAAGTGGTGCTCTAGCAAATATCATTAAAAGCACTATATGAGTGGAAGTTATATTACCAAATTGGTACAAATCCTAAAGAACTTCCTGTGAATTGATGCCTTATTTTCATGGAGTACAGATACTTCCTTCACATTTAGAAATGTTTTATATCTGATGGTTGAAATGATCATAAATTATAAAGTTCAGGCAAGGTCTTTTAAGAAACATGGCTGTCTTAGACTCTTGAAAGAGTCATGCAATGTTATGATGATGGCACAGCAGTGGACATGCCAATCTTGCAAAGTGAAACTTTTCCTTCCAAGCAATGTATTTGTTTTCTCTAAGACCTTAAGAGATTAATGGAGAGGTGAGTCAAAATGTGCTCCTCCTAGAAACTTAAGTAATTTGCACACCACATCACTTGAAGCATACCCATAGTTTACGGGTGTGAGGTCTCACAAAGTAAATTCCATACATTCTGTTAATAATTGAAGGCCAAAGTCCATGGACTCACCTGAGAAATCTGTGATTAAAAACAAAACAAAACAAAGCAAAACAAAACAAAACAAAACAAAGCAAAACAAAACAAAACACAACAAAGTAAAACAAAACAAAAACATACAAAAAAAAAAAAAAAAGAAAAAGGCAGAGCTTGTCTGGTTTGTAGGAAGAAGTGAAAGTAGATGAAAACATATTAAATAGCAGTAACTTTTCCCACGTCAAAATGTACCCAACTTTCCCCCTTTAGCATCAAACATTTTTTGATGTGGTTATGCATATATATTTTCTTTTTTAGACTACGAGTATATTAATGCATTCTAACTTACCAAGATGAAAAGTAGCATTTTTGATCAATGTCTGGTAAGTAAGGGAAAAATATAGAAGGCATGTAAATTACTGTCTTTAATCAACCATTTAGTATGGCGCTGTCATATAAGATTTTATTTCTTTATAAAAACAAAGTTTAAAATTTTCTGGAACTTCATTAATTGAGATCATCAATGAGTGGTTCTGTTCCCATTTTTGCCCCAAAGTTTCGGAAATAAAAGTAAGTCCACTAGTCAAATATTGACAAGCTGTTATTTATCTCCAGCTTTTTTATTTCAGATATGCTGACATTTGTTAACGTTTTCTGTGAGAGCACCATGCAGTTGCTTTAAAGAGGACTGCTGCTTCACCACTTTCATATTGCCATATTTCTCACTGAGATTTTTTTTCTACAGGTCTAAAAGTCTTCTGAGCAGCAGTAGAGACAGCAAACATTTGGACAGGGTTGTTTTTACCCAGAGCAGACATACTTTGTGAAGTGGAAAACTGTTGAGAGGCATTTGATGGCAGAAAAAAAAAAAAAAGACTTTTTCCTGGTTGGAGAGAAACCAAAAACTGTGGACTTCAAACAAGTATTCTTAATGGGTGGAAAAATCAGAGCAAGTCCTCAGGATTGAGACAAAAAATTATAGTACATTCTGTCTTATTATGCTTTTTTAAAACTTGAAGCACTAAAAGAAGTTCAGTGTTCCCCACTATATTTCTCTTTTCGTGTACATCATTCCTGCCCACAAGTCTCATGTCTGCTTCTTTCATTGCTTATCTTACTTGCATAAGAGTAGAATTTCTGGGTTTGGCCAACATAACCTTTTACTCTTACACTTTGTTACAGAACTGGCAATTCTTGGCGTCATTCAGCATTGACTGAGTATCTCCAGAGGTAAGGAATTAGTCAATAGCTTCCAGATTAGTAAACTTCAATGGCAAAGGCAAGGAGGATCTGGCCCAGTTCAGATACCTAACAGCTGCAGTTAGTCAGACTTCTGCGTCTACATGCACGTATATGTGTGCATGCATGAGTAAATGTGTAAGATGTATTGTAAAGAGAAACTTCAGTTTAATTTTGTCAAGTAAACATGGATAAACAACAATTTTAAAATTTAGTTAAAATAGAGGAATGCCAAGTTAACTTCTTGAAACACTATTGTGACAAAAATATGTAATCAAAGTGACAAAATATATAACAGAATATGTCACAGAAGTGGAAAACAATAGTTTACTATGTACCCAAGTATTGTTTTAGATCACTGTTTGGATACATTTCCCCATCAAGGCAATTTTTGCTTGCAAGTGCAGTTTTCTCCCTGATTAATGTTTGGATATGTGTGTATATAATGTGACAGTTAAAGAACTACTTCACAGGACCCATATGTTGTGATTTGGCAGGCAAGTTTCATTCTTAGGTGGACAGCTAAAACATGTGATATCTAGAAGCAAAGGCATCAAAAAAGTTATTTTTCTTTTTGCCTCTTTATTAATAAGCCCTATGTAAGCAAAAAAAATATTACTTTTCAGTCTTCCCTGGGAAAAAAAGAAAACGTTAAAATGACAAGGTTTTCTGTTTGGGTGTTTGGTTTGCTTCTGGTGGGGTTTTTTTGGTTTTTTTTTTTGTTTCTCTTCCCCAAAATAATTTACTCACTAAATTTATTTAAACTATTTAATTTAAAAAATTACCTCATTCTACCTGCTTCATATGTTTGTTTTTGGTTTTTTTTCCATATGGAATGGGATACAGTTGGCTTCCTGGGCTTCGAGTGCACATTACCAACTTATATCCACTATTTTGTCAGTCAGTAGTCCCAACTCCTTCTCCACTGGCCCGTTCTAAATCCATTCACGCCCCTGTGTCTAAAGATGATGGGGATTGCCCCAAAACAAGTGCAGGAATTTGCACTGGGTTTTCCTAAATTTCATGAAATTACATGGGCCCACTCCTCAAGTTTTTGAAGTCCTTTTGGATGGTGTCCCATCCCTCAAGTGGATCAACTGCACCCTTCAGCTTTGGTGTCACCTGTAAACTTGATAAGGGTACAGTTGATCTCTTTGTCTATGTCATTATTAAAGATATTAAATGGTATTGGCCCCAGGACAGGCCTTCAAAGTCCCATGAGCTGTTGGCTGTAACCGTCTAGATGACATCCAGTCAGTTTCCTAACGGTCCATCTCTCAAACCCATATCTCTCCAATATAGGGGGAATAATGCTGTGGGGGCCCTTATCAAGGGCCTTACAGAAGTCTAGGTAGATGATAACTGTAGCTCTTGCCTAGTCCACCAGTATAGTCACTCTATCACTCTGTCACAGAAGGACACTAGATTAGGTCACTAGTCAGGCATGACTTGCTCTTGGTCAAGCTGTCTTATTTTTTGACACATCCCACAGGAGGATTTGCTTCATGATGTTACTGTACAAAGTGAGGTAGCTCCCAGGGTCCTCCTTTCTACCTTTTCTTTTTTTTTTTTAATAGGTGAAACATTTGCCTTTTCCATTCACTGAGGACTTTTTCTGGTTACTATGGTGTTTAAATATCATGGAAAATGTCTTGACAACTACACCAGCATTTGCCTCAGGACCCTAGGATGCATACTGTTGGGTTCCAAGGAGTTTATTTTCAGTTTCTTCAGGTGGTCTCCTGATAAACCTGATATTATCCTGTGATCAAAGAGACTTCATTCCCCCACTCTCTCTCTTGAGTTTCACGGCTTGAGGGGTGCAGGAAGAGAAATTCCCATTGTAAAGGGAGACAATGAGTACCTCTGCCATGTTGATTGTCACCAGCTCTACCATCTTATGGCGAGGGGAGTGCATTTTCTTCAGTCTTCTTTTTTTACCAACATGCCTGTAAATTCTTTTCTTACTATTCTTTGCGTTTCTAACCAAATTCAGCTCCAGCTGTACTTTAACTTTCACAATCCCATCCTTACCCTTCTGGGAATTGTCCCTGTATTCATCCCAGGATATGCCTTCCAGGTTACATGGTATGTGCATTTCCTTCTCACACTTAAGTTTGATCAGAATGTCCTTACTGAGTGTGGAGAGATGACTAGGAGTAAAATAAGGGGATGGAAATTACAGGTTAAAATTCAGCTTCTGCTCCCTGGATGGAATGGAGTTGGCATGCTTAAAGCCTATCCCACAATGACTCCTCACACACACGGTCTGCAACTATAAGCACTTGCGGAGGGAGTGGGGGGAATGGAACAGAGGGTGGAGCAGAGTGGAAATACCATGGGCAGTCTCTGTAGAAATTCTTGCAGGGAAGGGAGCTTGATGGTACAAGTTTTTGCAGCTGATAAACCGCATAGCACCAGCTCACCAAGGGAGATAAGAGATGTCCTGCTGCTGAGCCAACAACTGTGGCAAAATCATTCTCCTTCATTAAACTTGGTTCATTATAGCCTAATTGTAATAGGCTGAACCTGTTTTCTCCCCCATAGGGACACTTGTTGGGTTGGAACCACATTCTGTGTGTGCTCAGTATTTTTACTGGGGTTGAGAGCTTCTCTGTATTTTGTTTTGAATACATTTTTTAAGTCAGATACTCTCACCAGAAAGCCTTGAACTTTAACCTGTCACAGTTTTATATTAATACAGAACGTTATCTCTAAACTGTTGGTGAGACCCTTTCATGGGTGCTGGCTGTCACTGGCAGTGGGTAACATTCTTGAGTAAAGTGTGAGACCCACTGGGGGGTCATAAAGTGGGAGGACCTTCTGAGGGGCCTCCCCTGTGCTGTTGGTGTGTGTCCCTGAACAAGTCAGTCAAAGTGCCCTCCAGTCCAGCAGCATTGCTCAGTGTAGGGTTCCCCTAAATGGGCACTGACAGGCTGGTCAGGTACAAGGATCTCCTTTCCTGGGACGCTGACACAAAATCAAACACTAAGGGTTGAGGAAATCTCCTCCTCTTCATTTGACACTGAGCCATACAAGTCTCCTACACTCCCTGGGAAGATTTATTTCTTTCAGTTAGCCAGAACATCCAGACTAGGGTAGAAAACAAGTAGTTACTGAAAAAAAAAAAAAAATTACATGAAAAGAAAAACATCCTTTGGGGTTTTTTGGGGTTTTTTTTGCATTTTTTAAAAATGTTGTTGGACAACCATCAAGTTCTCATGCTTTTTACAGTAATTTTTTCAAATTCCAATTTGAGAATCTTTGAGGCTTTCTCTTCTTCATAGGTCTCTCTAGGTATTATGCCTAAAGTAGTTCCATGCAATGGAACCCTAATTTTATTTTAGAAGTATTTCGTCCATTTGTAAAAAATTAGCTGCAGGGCCCTAAACCTATTTTTTCACTGGAGAATTTAAAAGCCATCTTCTTTTTTTTTTGCTTTTTCCTCTTCCATATTGTCAATCAAGGAATGTATTAAAAAAACATATTTCATTGCAAGGGTTTTACATTTGCTCAGAAAAATGGGGAAATCACAGCACTGACAAACATACCATACTCACTTTTACAGCAACATAAGGCCAGTCTTCCTTCCTCTTGTAAGAATTCATAGACAAATATGAGTCTTTGTGTAACTCTTAAACCCAGAAGAAGGTAGCAGATGCTGAAAAAGATTGCTATAACACAATGTTATAATTCTTTAACTAGGAAGTGATTGTTAAATTTTAAACATAATGGAGATTTTACCAGATAACAAAACATGCCAAGAGGGGCTGGAGTGACAATAAAATTCTCAGTATGCACTGGTTTAATTATAGTGTAATAATGCCCTAGTGCACCATCTTAGACATATATTTTATTATGTGGCATTTAAAATATGGGCTTTCTAACCAGAGCAAAGTACTGCTCATAATGTAGCTGCCATCCCTCTTAAACTTTTGTCTCTCTATAAAATCACACAAAAAATGTGGGTTTTACTTTTATACAACTTCTTGAAACATGACCAAAAATTTTCAATAGGTTTCTTGAAGGTGAACTGAAGGAGAAAAATGTACATTTTCATAAGCCCAAATTCTTTCGCTTACTGTAATGAATTAATTAGGATAGGGAGGGAAACATAATACAAGCTAAGATTTTAATAGATTTTTTAATATAAATTAATAAATTCTAATCTAAAGTATGATTTTCTAAAGATAATCCTATTACTTCATCAATGTTACAGCTGGTGTGGGTTGTAGTGTCTGTAAAGCATTGGGCTTTACTACAGCTGAAGACTGAGTCGCTCTCAAGAAATTTTGTAAAATTTTACTTCTCTATTAAATGTTTCTCTAGAATACGACCATGCAGTTTTGCAAATGAAAGCCCTGAGCATAAATCTCTGATTCTTACTGTGACCTTCTCAGTGCACTTTTGCAGTTATTTAAAGAAATAATAAATATTCTGCTGACTATAGACTTAGAGTACACATAATCTGATGGAGAAAAGTTGGTTACTTCCTGATGAAAAAACCAAGAGGCAAAAGAAAATTACCTTGAAGGGCTTTAAAAGTGGCGTTAGTGTTAGAATCTGATTATTGAGAGACGCCTCTGCCCAAACTAATGTGCAAATGAGACCATATGCCAAAGTCAGTAGTAGAGATTTTACTTAATAATAAATGTGAGGTATAGAAATAGAAGGAAATAAGGAAGAGGCAGAGAGAGAGAGAGAGAGAGAGATTAAGCAGAAGATAGTCACCATCCCATGGATCCAATGGCTTTGGTCCTTCTTCTCCAGGGTCTTCACAGGGGTTGCGGTCTCAGAGTTGTTCTTCTGGAGATATCACCTTTATGCAGTCCAAATTCCAAGCATCCATGGAGTGGTTGCAGACGTTCCCATAACTTGGGATAAACTGTTGTTTCCTTTCTCACAGTCTGCCACTGCCCTTTGTCCAGATGCACTAACTAGAATGTGTTAACTAGACCTCACCAGTGCTAGGCTGGAATTAGGGCCTCTCTATTGCAAGCTCCTCTCTTCTGTGCTTATCTCAATTTCCCACGAGTGGTTGCTTGTCTTATGGTAAGCTCCTTCTGTGGCCCTGACAGTGTTTGAGGCAATTGCGATCTTTAAGTCTCTTACAGTTAGATGAAACAAAGCCATGTATTTGTGCTTATTCTACTGGTATAAATCAATTATGTCAGTGTGAGTGAGGGAAAAAATAACTTCATTGTGTGAGCAGCTAAATTAATCATCAATATTAGAAAGTCTTTTCCCATTGTTCATTCACAGCTTGTCGAAAGAAGACATGTTCAATTACTAAACGTGAGAACAGCTGCACAAAAACTAACTGTATGTATGCAGAAGAGTGAAAAGAGGAAGCCTAAGTCAGCACATTCCTTTTTACACAGTGCTGGTGAATTGGAACTTATGTTGACAACTGGTTTTCTCATGAGAGTTAGTCTTTAAAACTTGAAATTAGGAGCATGGAGCCTATTCCCAAACTATGTCATTGAAACCCCTCAAAATCAAGGGTTTTGTTCCCCTTACCACTTCCTTTGACACTCTGCTTTCTTTTCCTACTCTCCTGCCTGGATTTAATATCCCCTGAATGTTAGTATTTTCCTCTTCCTTTGGAAAAGCATAACATTTGCTGAAGATCCAGTCTCATTGTTTAGATATACCATGGGGTTTTTTGTTTTGTTCTGCTTTGCTTTGTTTTTTGTTGATGGGTTTTTTTAAATTTTGTTTTTTGCTTTTTTTTTTTTTTTTTTTTTTTTAATTGAGAGTATTTCAGACTGACTTGAGACTTGATGGGTGCTATAGCTATAAAAAAAGCTTTGTTGTGGACCTTTGAGAATTGCAGAGTACGGGAAGGCTAGTATCCCATGGGCTTAGATTCCAAGTCATGATTTTGCCATTACTTTGGTGTAAGTCATAAATATGTTCATTTCAAACTGTTTGTTAAGGAGCAGTGGTGACCTTTGGAGTCAATTGTGTGAAGGGGGGAAATGGCATTCAGGAAGCTGGATATTTCTAATTATAGCTACTGAATGGATGTATTGAATTTTTAACTTCTCCAGGACTTGTCAGGGAGGGTACCTGTCAGGGAGGGTGCTCCCATCACCCCAGACTGGAGTGGGGCAGCTCAGGACACCGGGACAGCCCCAGCCCTGGGCATCAGGCACCTCTTGGTGACAAAGCCTTGTGCAGATCCATGGGCAGGAGGTGAAAGCTGAGGCATCTACAGCACAACAGCCACGGCCAAGGGCAGGCCCCATGGCACAGCCTCAGCTCAGGACTGTAGGATGACCCTGGTGACCAAATCCCCAAGGTGCTTCTGCAGCTTGTCCCGAGTGTCACCAGGGAAGTGGCTGGATGGAAACTGTGTGAACGGATGTGTATGTACATACCTTGTCTGTGTATAATTCATACAAGTAGCACTCATACATGTGTCTGGGTGTGCATCTGCATGCAGTTACATGAATTTCTTGCTACAGGGAAGTGTTCTGTCACTCTGATGACTGCCTGATGGTTCTGTGTTTGGCTCATACAGCTTATTGCTGAAAGAGTTCCTGGCTCAGGCCAAAGTTGAAGTTCTTTAGGTATGAGGCACAGAAGGCACCCTCTCAAAACTAGAATATGTAATGCTAGGTGGGAAACTGATTTTCTGATAAATTTTGGTATAATCACAGGTCTAAAATTGTTTTTTTCTGTAATAGTATTATTTCCTAAATTTGTTCTGTAGGCTTAAGTGATAACTGTCCTCATTTTTTCTCTTTCTGTGAAATGGAAATACACTGTAATTTTTCATGTGGCTTGCAGACTACACTAAAAATATTTGAAATATGCTATTCTAACTTAAAAAAAATACATGTCATGCTTATTCTGAGGTGACTTTTTGCAACATTCTTACTTATTTCACTGGTTTCAATATGCTCAATATCACAGAGTATTGGGGAAGTTATTCACTCCTAGACTGATATGGATTTCTAAACTGTCCATTGTCTCTCATATTTTGTTCCTCAATTCTTCTTCAATGCATCCCACTCTCTGTGCATAGAAACTAGGAGATATGCCTCATTAATTATGCAGGAATTGCATAATCTTGCTGTATTTTCCTCAGAATTTGGATGCCAAATTGTTCATGTGGGGTGTTCTTAGATCATCTGAACATGTTTACTCATTTGCAAGCAAGATATTACCCTGTCTGCCCAGAAAGCACATTTCGA
>JAOTQP010001286.1:72341279-72354493 GCA_026413545.1 Cichladusa arquata | reverse complement strand
TATAATTTATTTGCTTCCTTTCTTTTGTCTTTATGTGGCCTCCTTTATCTAAAATTTTGTCTTTATTCAAATTTACTCATAGTTGTAATATGTGACAATGTCATATAACAAAAAAGTTAATGCATTTTAGTTGACTTTCTGTCATTTGAGGGAGCTGCTGTAATGTCTTTTGTCACCAACTTCATAGTTGTCAAACTGTTCCTTTATAACTGGTCTGTTCTTAGCATACTTTGATCTTTCCTATGCTTGGTTCTTTCACATATGTTGATATCCTAAAGAGTTGATCTAAATATTTCTTTGAGAACTTAGAAGTTTAAGAGCCTTTATGAAGAGAATTTCAAATTAATTTAGAAATCTTTGGGAGTGGTATACACAGATGTTGTTTTGGCTGTGTGAACTGCACCACGTGGATATTTTCTTTGCCTGACCTGATGCTGTCAAGCTCCAGTCTTGTTAATGACATCTTCTATGCAGGAAATACTAGGAATTTTTTTCACCTGAATCAGAAGTGAGAATGATAAATATTTTAGTTATTTTATAGAAATTTATTTATCAGCATTGCTATGAAATTATGATTTGTCAATTGACTCTCATTTTTATGTTACCTTTCTGTTTTAAAAGTCTTCATTTCCTGTGAATTGTAGCTATGGTGAGAAAGCTTGGAGTTTACTCTTTCATTTTGACTTCTTTTTGAAATTATCATTCGTTTTGACTAATTCTAGAGGCTTGAAGATAATCTCAGTTTGGAGATCAAACCAAGTATTTACGTAATTACAAAATGGTTTTTGCCCCCAAATATCTTTGTAATTCTGAATCAGACTCTGTCTCTTGGGGGAGAAAGAGATGTTAGTAAAACAAAACTTCCTTTTTCTTATGTTTCTGAAATATGTAAATGACATTGAGCTTTAAAAACTAGTGTTTTGATCCTGTAGTTATATACAACACATCAGAAAAGAAAGAAAAGGAGGGAGAGTTGAGATACTATAAAAAATACAACTACAGACAGATGCTGAAGTGCTGATTTTTTCTGGAGTACAGTTAATTTTCTCAGTAGCTACTACAGGGCTATATTATAGACTTGTGCTGAAAAGAGGGATGTTTCTGTTACTGCTGAGAAGTGCTTATATCGAGTTTAAACCTTTTCTCCTTCTCAGTCCATCCCAACAGGGAGGAGGCTGGGGAAGTTGGTAGGGGATTCTACCAGGACAGCTGACCCAAAGTGACCAAAGGAATATTCTAGACCACATGGCATCATGTCCAGCATATAGAGCTGGGGGGGGGAAAGAAGGAAAGAGGGGGGATGTTTGAAGTGATGATGTTTGTCTTCCCAAGTAAACATTACATTTGATGGAGCCTTGCTTTCCTTGGAGATGGTCAAACACCTGCCATGGGAAGTGGTGAATGAATTCTTGCTTTGCTTTGCTTAGCTTTGCTTTATTTTGCTTATTAAACTATCTTTCTCTCCACCCACAAGTTTTCTAATTTTTAATCTTATTATTCTCTGCTCTATCCCACCAAGGAAGAGTCAGTCAGTGGCTCTGTAGTTCTTAGTTTGGGGTTAAACCATGACAGGAATGTAAGCAAACCATTTAGTTAGTTTTAAACATAAAAATAATATCTTATAATGATGTTTATTGCTATGAATTCTTTAAATTATGGAAGAAACTGGATGAGTAAGTAACAATATAATTATGAAGAGTGAGATAAAATTCTGGATGCATAACAAATTTAGCCAAAGATATGCTGATGCATCTGTTATTTTGTATGTGAGTTTTTGGAGGCTTTGAGGAATATTTGTAGATGAAATGTTGGCAGTAGATATCAAACATAACAAAAATAACTAAGATTTGTGTACAGTGTCTAATAAGACCTGGAATCTGTTTCTCTATGCAATTGCTTCATAAATTATACTTAGGCATATTTAAATTACTTTACACACCTCTTGCCAGGGTAGTCATGAGTCACTTGGAGTGTCAAAATTCTGCAATGAAATTTTTGCAGAAATAAAATAATCATTCTTGAGGAAGTTTTCAGACTTGCTGTTCATATTCTTTTTGGTACAAGTGTTTTTATCTCGAAACAGAAGAGTTCATTTTTAAAACTTACTCTTGCTTTTTTCCCCTGCAGTCATGAAATCACTTTTATTTCTAGCTTTTCTTTTACACTAAACATTTAGATAAGAAAAAAGACACAATTCAACTAACTATGAGCTATGAAGTGTTCTTAACCTGTAATTCTGCACTGTACTATTTTGAACCCTGCTGAGGGAAAGAGAGTTCTGTAATTAAATGTACATTCATTATGAAGAATTCCTGGCATGAGAACAATAGAGATAATTTGAAACTCATTTTTAAACAGATTCTTGGAAATAAGCAAAACAAAAGCAGAAAACTAAAGCATGTCCCTGCAATGTAATATTCAAGCTAGCAACTGAAATAAATTAAAGCCAGTAGTGTTTTTAATACTGTGGGAGGAACTAATACCTTTGATTCTTATGCAAACATCTCATCCTCAAATGAATATCCATAATCTTAGAAAGACCTATCAGAGAAAAAAAAAATACCCAAGGGTATGTACGTGAAGCTTTTTAAGAAACTGAATATGCTAATTGAATGCGTCGGCAGTTCTATTAAGCCAAACAATTCTGTGTTAATTACACATAATTCTGTGTAGGCTAATTTTTTATATTAAATAAAATTAACATGTTTACATTAAAATAGGAAATTTCTATGCTCTAGCTAACATCCCATAATTGTGTTATGAGATATATGACTGCAAGCATATTATATATTTAAAATAAGCCTATACAAAAAGTCCCAAATAAAAAGTTCTACTGTTGATATTGGTGGAAGTAAATGTAGGGCCTAAGATAAGTGATCAATTATGGCAGACCAAATTTTTCAATTTCGTACCTTGGATCTTTAAATGCTATTCCAAAACAGAGATTATTTTCTGTTGAAATGACACCTACATAAATTTGATTCTTTTGCAATCTTTCTTTCTCTCTGTGACTTCTGTTAATTCTTGTTTCCTAAGATAATTTCGCCAGTCATTTTAACCACACACCAGCATACATTCAAATATGTGCTTTGTTTCTGAACTTGTAGATTTTGTCATCAATGTTTTTTTCATTATATGGATAGAGAAGCATTAAAAAAAGTAGTGTCATGACTGAATGAAGGCAGGCTGATTTTTAGGAAGCAAAAGAGGAGATCAAGAAAAGAGCTCATATGTCAAGATCATGTGTAGATTTGTCTCTCAGGTTAGGCTGAATTATTATTCTGTTCAACATATAATAGCTCTCAAGCAAAATATTAGCTATTTTAAGTTTTAGGAAAGTCAACTTATAACAAGGATATCGTATTTTACAAATTATGTCCTTTAAGAGTTTGGCTTTGATGTGTATTTTCTCTGTATTCTTTCAGTTGGAAACCAGGTTTATTCCATGAATGCAAAAATTGATGTCTACTGCATTATGACTCCACAAAGACTTTGTGGCTAAGGGGTTAATTTAAAGCCCCCAAACTCTATACTTCCTTATCTATGTCCCCCAAGTACTGCCAATGCTTTGTTTGGTTCAGTTATGTATTTCCTGCTTCATACTGCTCCATTATGTGGGGTTTTTTCCTCCCATCAATTTGTATTCACTGATTGTTTTTGGTTTTTTTTGGTGACAATTTATTCACTCAGCATTCCAGATAGAAAAGCCTGTTTTTCAATATGTTTTAATGTTTTGGCTTCAGTAGCTGTGTTCTTACCTGAATACATTACCTTTACATATCTGTACACTCCCAATCTCACAGCTAAGACATATGGAGTCCATTGACTCTTCAGGTATCACAAGATTTTGCAAAGAGACTGCAGCATCTCTTCTTTTTTTTTTCTCCAAAAGTTGCTGAAAGCTTTTAGTTTCCAATTTTGTGATTTTCTGTTAAGACTTCCTTCTAACTTAGGTAAAATTTCAATAATAATTATTATCATTTATGCATGCTATGTGAGGTGGCAGATAACTGCAAGAGTAGAAGACTATCTGTCAATGTGAGCAAAGATTGAGTTATATAGTGCAAAGAATGTATGTACACAAATTCATCATACTGGTATCTAACTCTGTAAAACATAAAACTTCAGTCAGAATACACCTGGAACATCCTACCTGTTGGATTTGTTGGTTTGTTTTTTTTTTTTAATATTGATTTGAAAAGTTAATGAACTTCAATGAAATTGAAGTATGCAGCAGACTATGCAATGGTATGAATTGGTATGAAATTGAAGAAATTTTGGACACAATGCACAGAAGCTTTGGGGAAATGTTTTGTTTATTCTAAAAAGAAAATATTTAAGTTCTAATGCAGTATATTGAACATAATTTCATTTAGTAAAGTGCTTTGGCTTATAGGTTTTAACAGAGATAATTGAACACCTTGTTTCTGTAAGTGGTGCAAGAGAAGCTTAGTGTAGACATCTGATATCTAGGGGAAATAGTGTCGATATGTTGTCAAAATGTTAAGAACCACCCAACCAAGCTACAGAAACAGTAGTGCATAACCATCCATCTCAGGAATATTATCTGAGGTAAAAGGATCTATAAAAATAAAAATTGCAAATTTTATTTACAGTTTATTTACAGTCCTTTTCTGTATAAATAGATGGATTTATCTTTCACCCAATATAATCCAGGTATTATTTTTCCATTACATTCTTTGAGAGTTGTAAAGGAGGCAAAGTATTTGAGATTAGTGGATTATTAGATAATTCGAAGCAAGACTAAAATGCAGCCTCTGGGGAATTAGTGGTTTAGTGGTTCAGCATAAGGTATATGTGAGTTTGGGTATGTTAGTCTACCTGACACCTTTATTTCCTATCTCCATATGGGGAATCATAAATTTGAGCCCCTCTAGAGATCATGGTAATTAGCTGTAGGACTATACACATATATCCCTAATAGATTATCTCCTCTACATTATCTCCTCATCAAAAGAATAAATGTATTTTTTTAAATGTACACTTTTTGCAAACTCTTCATTAATATTATCAGATCACACAAATTCCTGGTGTTTGGAGTTGAAAGGATCCTGTAGAGATACTCCAGTCCAAACCCTGTAGTAAAGCAGGTCCACCTTGAACAAATTGTACATGATTGTTTCCAGGTGGGTTTTGAGTATCTCCAGAGAAGGAGATTCCACAACCTGTTTGAGCATTCTGTTCCGGTGCTGTGTCACCCTTAAAATAAAGGCAACTTTCCCTCATATTCAACTGGAACTTTCAGTGTTTCAGTTTCTTCCTATTCCTCTTACTTATTCTGTTGCCAGGCACCACTGAGAAAAATCTGATCCCATCCTTTTGGCACCCTTAAGATATTTTTATGCACATATTTATGTGCTCTTGTTTAGTTAAGGTGTGCTCTCAGTTACGAAAATTATTGTCCAGAGCAATTGTAAGAAAATTAGCTGTCCGTTGCATGAATCTCTGCCTGGATTATTTTTGTGCTAAAGAGGATTACTTCAAGAGAATCTCAGATTAAATTAAAGAGCATTAAAAGAAATTTTCATTCTAGTCAGAATATGACAGGTCCAAGACAGAAGAATAGATACACTGATGCCAAGGTAGACAAAAATATGTTGGTATTTATAACGTGCTCTCATTAAATCAGGAGGCATCAGGGCTTAATAGACTTGGAGTGCCATTGAGTCCAACCAGCTGTCTGGAAAACCTCTGTGTTGTGCACCTGTTCAAATATGATTTTCAGCCTTTGTACCCCATCCACATTTTTTTCTCTTTATGTATCTCCACTTGAAAATTTGACAAAGTGTAATCAGGAAAACATGCAAAAAGTATGCAGAAAGAGAAAGGAAAGGGATAATTAATTTTATTGAACTGGTAAAGCAGAGAATTATGTAAACTGGAATAGGTAAATTACAGGGAACTTTACTGTGGCAAACATGTACAGACATAGGAAAGACCTGTGTGAGTCACTTACATTTTCTTTCTCATTAATTTCTATGATTCTGCTAACCACATTAGTTATTAAATTGTCTGAATGAAATAAGTGATATTGTGGCTAGAATAGTGTACCAGTGAGAAAAAGTAATACAAAATTTTGGACAACTTGCACTCTTTTTATGCATTCCTTCCCAAAAGAGATATACAAATGAAAAATTTTATTAGTACTTCAAAAATCTTTGAAGCTTTGGTTCAGTTATGTGTAATATTTCTAATATTATTTCTGGATTGCAATAATTGGGCTATAATTGATATATTTGTTAAGTCGAAAAACATTTCAGAGAGTCATTTACATACTATTTGCCATTTGTTTTTTGATGATTTATCTGTTGCTTTTCATTCTAACAATAGCTGCTGGAAGATCACATCATATTTCAAACCAAGGAAACTGCAAATTGCAGAGAATTATGTTTGTTCTATAGTGTTTGCAATCAAAATAATTAAAAATGCTTACCCCAGATTTTGTTTAGTGTAATTCCATTTTTTTTCTCTTTGCTATAAATTTTTCTCAGTTTTAATTTTCTGCTCTGTCTTTCATAACAAACAGGCTTTCCAAAAATCAAAATTCTATCCCCCTCCCAAGCCCCACTTGTTTTTAATTGCAAAAGAACAGTGACTGCATGATGGCAAGTTCTGGTGTTTTCTGAGAAATAGTATTTTATTCTCAGCAGATTAGAATCTTTCCAACTAAAATTCTTCTGGGCAAATTCTTTAGTCGGATTCTAAAACCTGGTTCAGTTGACAAAACAGGACACACTCTGTCAATAGGACTGAGAAAAAAAAATCCACGCAGCAGAACCCTGGAGAAAAAAAAAAATAAAAAATCAGTGTACAAGAAAGGAGAAGCTACCTAAAAGCATTTGGAAGTTCTAGTGAAATCAGTGGGGTCCTGATGATCTGTAGTGTGTCAGAGCCATATTGTACAGGTGTCTGCCACTGGTGTCCTGGATACATGAAAAATAAGCACCAGGCCACAAGGTTTGATGCTGGTAGATACACAACACCTATCATCGCTCAGCAGTAGCAGAAGCACTGAGTATTTTTAGAATTAGCAGGCTCATTTTGCCAGTTTAAACTAGAGGAGCAGAATCCTTAAGCAAAGTTTACCTGACACAAGTGGGAAATGCCAAGAAAACCTCTTGAGACCACTTAATAAGAATAAACAGGGAGGAAAAGACATTTTACAATGCAGAACTTGTATGGAAAATACAACCAAAGTCCTACAAAATCCTGTTTAATCACACATGGGAAGAGAATTATGGGAGTCCAGAGTCCTCAGAAAGGTTGCATGTGAAAGAAAGCATATACTTTTAAGAACACAGGGCACTGAAAAGCCATGCAGCATTTTTTGTTTATTTGGAGACTGAACTAGGACCTAATGGACTTAAAACATAGAGGAAACAAACATGTAATAATTTATTTTCCATAGACCACGTATTTTATGGTTCGTGGATATGTACTTATATATAGGAAACTTTTCGTAACTTTATAAAGAAAGACTTGAAAAAAGAACTCCTTTAAAATTCAGTAAGAACTGGAGACTAAGGACTGAAGTCTCTGTTAGTTGCCTCACCTGCTGTGACACTGAGAACTCTTTATTCTGTAATACTTCTCAAGCTGGCAGGGGAGTTACTGCTCGAAAGGACTTCACTCAGCAAGAGGCACATTGAGGTTGGTGGCAAAATACCCAGGTGTGATGTGCAGCAATACTAGTTCAGTCAATGAGTTCATCTGAGACACTGATGTTGTTCCTGAAAAATAGTAGAGTTGGTACTCCATGAACTAATGTCCAGCAATAATAGTGGTGACTTGAGTAGAGTTTGCCTCTGCAAAATTTAAATACTTATAGAACAGAGATCAAAACTAGTTTCTCAGATACAATCAATGGCAAGAAACGAAACTTTCAGGGGAGAAAAATAATTCTCCATTCTAGAATAGATTGGATGAAAATTAATGAGGATTTCTATTATTAAGAATAATTCTTTCATCTCCTAATGTTTAAATACAAATTCTTATATGGCAAAAAATGAGTGTGTATTTATAATCAACTGGAAAGAAAAATGGTACAATCCTTAGCTGGAGATCTTTACAGAGTAAAATTCAAAATTAACTCTAAAATTCCAGATTTATATTTTTACCTAGAAAGACTCATTCCATCAAATTTGAACTTTTCATTGTTTCTTTAGGAAAAGTCAAATGTTTCAAGCTTTCTCAAGGCATAAAATCCATTTTCTTCTTCCAAATTATATCTATAGTTCAATGTGCAAATATAAATTAACTATTACCAAAATAAATAATGAACTGGAATAGATTTCTCAGACATTGCAGTGTCCTGTAAATGTAGACGTCTGAGAACAAGCGAGACACATCTGCCACAAATGTTGTTGATACGACTGATGTTTGCCTATCAGCATGGTGATAGAACAGTGTCTAAGCATCATAGAGATATTTTCTTCTGCCTCATTTTCTATGATTGTGGCTTACATAAACTATTAAAAAAATATCAAGTATGTGTGATATTTCATTTTGATTCTGAGTGAAACAAATGCTTAAACCATATAAATCCTTATGAAGTTAAAATGCTGTTGGCAATACGTTGTTGGGCTGATCAGAAGTTTCTGAGATCTTAGTTTTGGTAACTTCTTCAGACTTCTGGAACCTCCTGTGTATGTCAGCACAGTAGGAGACTTCTCTAGTTCTTATAAAAGCCAGATTAAAAACCACGTGGTCCTGGGCTCAGGAGCAGAATTTTACCATCTGTTTCACTTTCATGATCAAGTCTAATGATTGCTGGGAATAGTCTGTGTATACAAAAGGAAAAAAAAAAAAGGAAAATATGCTTCTTTTAATTAACAGTAATAATGGACACAGCAACATAATGCTACAATGGTAGTGCAATATATATACATTACAACTTGTGATTTGGGTAAATCACTACAAGGAGAATTCATTCACATTACTATATTGTATTAATTTTACCTTTTTATCTGTTTGCATAAATAGTCTTTCTGCAGTTCTGTGTATTCTATGCAACAGCAAAATACATAATTTAGAGAGTTTTCTGTATATATTTACAATGAAGTGAAATTTCAGTTTACACAGAAATTCTGCCTCCTGGACAGATATTTTGCCTTTTCTCTTTTTTTTATAAACATGCTTTTGGAATCAAATATTAGTGATGGTAAATTAAGGTCTTAAAATCCTAAACCTTTAGCATGAATGACAATCCAGAGAATAATGCATACCCTGTTTCCTCCACAAAATAGAAAATAAACCCTCAGAACACACAGATGCTGCCACCCTTGTGCTTGCAATATGAGTTTCACACTGAGGAGTTAATAGTATATTTCAACATGATTCTCAGAGATATCACAGCTGTGTGAATCATTAATTCATGCTTTAGGTACTGCTACACCAGATACCATCAACTAAAAAGTATGTCAAAACACATGTGAGATTCAAAATATGTCCTTGCCAGAGAGAACAAACCACGCATAGTAATACAGTGACTCTCTTGAAATTAATGCATTCATGTCTATAGAAATGTAGTTCGTTCCTAAGTATTAGGAGGCGTTCTTTCACTGCAGCTCAGGTGTTGCTAAGAGTATGTTTCTTTTTTTCCTCTGGGGAAAGGATGAAAATACTCTTGCACAAGGAACACTGCTTCAAAAAAACATGAGATAGAATACAAAGGAGGTACAACTTCTCATCTGTGTGTTCCCTCTTGCCTAGTTTTGCTGCTTTGTGTCTACCTCTAATTTTTTGGTTTGGAATTTGGCTTGGAGGGTTTTTTTTGGAGGGGAGGGGGTCTGTTTGCTTGTTTGTTTTATATAAATAGTGTGCATTTTTACAGCTACATGTTAACCAATGGATCTTCAAAGCAATCAAATTAATGGAAGGAAAGTATGTAACAGCTGTTAGAACAGCTCATTAACAAATAACTGAGAGGTAGAGAGGACTTTTTACAAAGTTCAGAATACTTCTATTTAGCAAACAAATAACCAGGGCTTGATGGTGTTGAGCAATGATTTCAGATACTCCTTAGAATGACTTTTTATGGAGCACGTCCAGGCCTGTAAGGACCTTTGTAAGCAACTCAGCTAATATTTAACCCATTTAGAGCAAATGTAACCTAATGATATGCAGTATGCATGAATAAATAAGATGTTTTGGAAATGTTGGGGTTTTATGCTTCATTAACTGTAGTCCTCTCAAGGGACTTGGGCTTTTTCATGTGCTGATCAATTTGTAAAGGCCTCTAGTATCTAGTTATCTGGAAAGATTCTTTAGCATGAAATGAAGAATCTGATTCTACTGAAAAAACTGCCATATTCCATGTCTGCAAGACAACTGACATAGACACATGACAATATAATAACAACAAAGCTAATCCTAAAACGCAATTAGGAAATGGATACTATGTATTTAACAAAAGAAAAACAATAAGCAAAAATCCTGTTAAAGAAACATACTTACTATTACCTAAAAAAATATATAAAATTTGTAGACCTTAATGATGACAGTTTGTTTTTGTGAGGGACGCAAATTGTACTTGTTGGAAGTTTGTTTGTTGGTTTGTTTGTTTGTTTGTTTGTTTTGTGAAAATGCAGTCAGTCTACGAAGTGTAGCTCTTCTTGTGTGAAAATGCCTTTTGACTGGTTGCATGTTGCACTTCACCCTCTTTGTTGGATTAGCCAGGGACATTGCAACAAGTGGGCAGTGGTCAATGGCTTCATCAGTCTAATCAAGAGAATGAGGGAAGAAGGAAAAAAAATGACCATATGCATCACTTCTCCATGTACAAAAACTACTTTTTCCTCAGAATTATTTTTAAATTTACTTGTCGACTGGACTACATCCATTTTATTTTCTAGATGTTTAGTTAAGTCTGAATTATCATCATGGAAGAAGTGCAGATACACAACTGGCTATAATAAAATGTAGTTTGAAATTCAGATTCATTCTAATGACACAGTGCCAATACTGGAGAGAATTTGGTGGATAAGATTGATTCTTTAGTTATGAAATTAAACACTGGAAATTAATTCAATTTTCCTCCTTTGACTTGCATCTATATATAAAGAATAGTTTAAGCTTCTTTGTGACCTTTCACTTTCCTGAGGTAGTAGGTTTTAAATACTATAACTTGTCATTGCAACTTTTTCACTAGGTCTAAAAACTTCATATATAGAAGAGTAGATGCTTTAAGCAGAGAAGTTGGGCTATTCTCTCTCCAACTCATTGTTATTTTTTTTTTGTAGCAAGCAGCATCATGCCACAGCATGTGTCAAAGTAAACCAATTCATGAAGAGTTTATTTTAAGGAAATAGCTGAATTGTGAATATCATATAAAGCTGACAATATCAGTCATTTCAGAAGATACTTGCCACATCACAGGGCACCTTGCTCTATGGATCCTGTCAAAACTCAGCAAAATATAGGCTCTATGTCCTCATATAGAGGGGGGAGTTAAACTCGTTTCTTAAATGTTGTTATTCCTATCTCCTACTTACTGACACTTTCTGTTTCTGAAGACCTTCTTACCTTCTCTTTTCAAATACTGCTGCATGCTCTTGCAGCTCTCTTTGGTGGCAGTGTTTGAGTAAGGAAAAAGCTGTAATTAAGTCTTCAGCTGAGACCACAAAACACAGCCTCTCTGGCATAAAAATAGAAAATTAAAATGCATACAGCATATGTACTTTTGTGCAATATTATTTTTAAAGTTCTAATTGTATGCTGGCAAGTCATTGTGTGCTGGTAAGAGGCAGACAAACATTTCTAAGCTCAGTATGTCATTTGGTGGTACTTCTTTCCATAATTTATGTACTTGGTCACAGAACTGAAGACAAAAGTGTCAAACAAGGAGTTACACACAGACATTTCAAAATATGGTAACCTGCCTTTTCACACTTTTGATGAAATAGAGAATCAAAAAGCATTTTCCTTTTGTACCTATTCATGCTGAAATATTTCTCATGAACATCCCTGTGGTCCGTGTTATCTATAAAAGAACTTTGCAAAGTAATTGCATGCTAATAGAGAAATTATAGAAGTTGATCATTACACTTGAAATAGTATTTTGAAAATCCACAGGGGTTTTGTTACTGGACTTTCCTCTGTATAAATTCCTGACTATCATTCTAGTTATCTTGCTGGAAGCCACAGAACTCAGATGTACAGATGCTTCACACAACACAGACTCACCTTGGAAGACTTTTTCTCTGGCAGATAAAACTGAAATTTGAAAATGAATCACTGTATTTTTTTTGTATAAGAATCATTACTGCAATTTTTCTTGTGATAGTAGCCAGTGAGATTTATGAATCATTACTGCAGTAATTTCTTTTATTTATTGTTTTTATTGGGTAGTTTTTGTACTAGATTGGGTAAGGCTAGAGTTGAGTAGGAAAAAAGTGAGCTACTTTGTTCTCTTAAGTTAGTGTCACATAGCATAGAGTGAAAAAACAAAGTTAAATATAATTCATGTGTTGATTGCTAAATAAAGACTTTGACACTTGAAAATTGTATGTCACATTAGTTTGTTTATTGATGTTATAATTTATATATCAATGTGTCTTAGAAATCTGAATCAAAGTGCAGTAATTTTAACAGAAATGTTTTTAATAATATTGTATTCTGTAAATATTTTCCTGTAGTGGTTTTCAGTGTTAAGGTCAAAATATGGTTTTCATTCTTTTTTTATTCCTTGTCTTCCTCTTCCATCCTCCAGTTGCTACCTTTTCAAACAACCTGCTGTCTAAATGCTGAGACGCATTTGTTTTGTGGAGGAGGGAAGAATATAATCTGAAGTTAGCGAGCAATCTTTTTGGTGATGAAATGACTACTGCTGAAATGGGCTGGTAATCATGGGAATAAACTCACAAACCATGCAGTATGGTTTTGTTTTGGACTTGTTTGGGTTTTTTTCCTTCCTGAAAGCTAAGCAGCCACAACAAGAGTATCAGCTTAATGCTGTTTCATATGAACTTCAGCTGTCTTCTCTACAAATGAGATATGTAAAGTAAATATGCATACCCAGAGTGCATCTATGAAAACTTTAGGGTGGAGAAACATTATTTGAATTGTAGCAACACGTGTGGAGGTATTGTGAGCACTGGATGAGAGAAGGGCACAATGAAATTTCCTTCCTTCCTTCCTTCCTTCCTTCCTTCCTTCCTTCCTTCCTTCCTTCCTTCCTTCCTTCCTTCCTTCCT
>JAOTQP010001286.1:72326313-72337736 GCA_026413545.1 Cichladusa arquata | reverse complement strand
TGTGTATACGGTTTGTTGGGTTTGTTTGGGGTGTTTTTATGTGTTTTGGATTTTTTTTGCAATTTTTTTGTTTGTTTTGGTGTCTTTCATTTTTTTTCTTGGAATACTTGTATTAGGTGTCTTAGTTGAACAATTGAAGAAGATTAGAAGTGTGAGAACTTCCAATGAAGCGGTGGCAATAGACAGGTCATGAGAAAGGGGGGAAAAACAGTCAATCAAAAAGATGATTTTTCAAGTAGAATACTGATCCAGGACTTGGAATATAGGGATGTTATTATGGCACCTCTCTCTATATGTGCTGTATTTGTGTTAAAGGAGAAATAGTTGTTGGAAAATAGACAGGCTCATTTAACCTACTGTTCCTTAATAAGAATGTCTAATTTTTGTACTAAGCCATTTAAACTCATAAATTAAATTTTGACAAATTGGGTTATAGCACCAGGGAGGCTGTATGTCTTTAAGTAAATATAATATTATATTTAGTGAAACTAAAATTGAGCTTTTTTTTAAAGACATACAAACCTCCTAGTGCTATAACTCACCTATTTTATGTAGCTCTACATGCTGTATTGTTATAATATAATTATCTGTTAACTATCTATTAAATTATTTGGTTTTTGTCAGTGTCTGGACATCTGGACAGTCTATAGCTCAGATTTTCTCTCTCTCTCTCTTCTTTTTTTTTTTTTTTTTTTTTTTTTTTTTTTTTTTGGTGATGGAGGTAACATAGATGTTCCTCTGTAATGTGTGCTAAGTAGGTTTACCTAGACTTCTATTTAAAATATTTATATTTCTTTCTTTTCTCTTTTGTCAAGAGCTTATTTTTGGTTTGTCTTTGCTTTGTTTTATTATGTATTATGATTCATTATTGAACTAAGGGAAAGCTAGATTCAGGAAACCAAAATACTAAAGGTTTAAAAATGAAAAACATATGAAGAGAAGGCACCAGAAATTATTTTTTACAGTTTAGTGAATCATATGTTTTCCCCACTAAAAGTTGATATGATGAATTTTTGGATTTTTTTTCTTTTGGCTGGTGGCTGACTACTTTAGTCGGGTGTTTCAACACGACTACAGGCATTTTCTAACTCTTAACCCAAGGAATCCTGAATGATATATATTATCTTATGTCTTATTGAGTTGTTCCAGTTATACTCATGCTGTAACCTTGTGTGACTGCTGAGGACTGGTTGCAGGATCCTCTTACACACATTAACAGCTATTATCATCAAAAGTGCTTACTGTTGACAATTGTCATGGCCTCAGATAAGAGGATTTTTTAAAGCTCACTCTAGATAACTTTGTAACACCAATGATGTCTATATTCTATACTGTAATGGCATTTAAATGAATTGGAAGGGATGTGCTCTGTGTAAATGAGTAAAATGTGACTGTTAAGAATGTTCTGCATTAAAGAAGTTTGTACTACACAAAACTGATTAGCTACAAATAGTGCAGTGTTATTCTCTTTTGACATTGGCAGTGATGAAAGGCCAGTTACAGGTACTGTTGATGTACCTGTGAATACAAGAAAAACTGCTAAAACTGGAGACAAACATTTTTTACAAAAATTAGGCAGCCACTGCTGAGAGATGCTGACTGTTATTTATCCAGGTGAGGAAGAAGTAGTTACAGTGCAGTAACTCAGCCTCACTGCAGTCAGTACTTCAGTGATCATAAAAAAATAATGTATTTGAGTGCTTATCTCATATTGGGCCATGAAGTTTTCAACAGCCTTAGTAACAATACTAGGACTGAAGTTCACCAGGAGTCTTATGGAGACTAGAATATTGGAAGCTAATTCTTTAGAAGACAAGAAGAAGACAAGAAGTTCAGGGGAGACTTTTCACACAAAAGGTGATGTGATACCATAACCAAATTCTCAGGGAAGAATGAACTTAAACAATGTTTCTGTACAGGGAAAACAGACACAATGAATCATCTAGAGAGTTTCAATGACACAATATTATCTGGAATAACGAGGGGATTCACTACCTCTCTTCACTGGTGCTCTGTTAGAGTAAACCACCATTTTTTCCCCAAAATATTGAGTAAGGAATGAATCTGTGTCAATGGCTGTTGACATTTATAATGCTCCATCATGTTTTCTGTTCTATGCTATCCTCAAAAGACAGTGCTACTAACATTTAGCAGTGTGGAGTTGATTCTGTGTACCTCAGGGAATTATGTCCTAAATTAATATTACAACATGGTGTAAATTGTTTACCAGGGTGAAATGAAACTGTAAGGGGCAGATGCTCTGTTCTAGAACTTCCACCTTCTGTGAAATTGTAATATCACGTCTTCAAAGGAGAAAAAAATAACTTTCTACAGCTTTTGAGTTCCGATAGGCATCCAGAGAAGTTTATAATTTAAATGTCTGTATCTTCAGTTTTTCACTAAAATTTAGGGATATCAGAGAGAACACAAGGGCAAAGTAGTATCAGACTAAGTGTCTTAGCCTTTGAGAATTTTAAAGTATTTTGTTGCATCTTGACTTCAAATATAGACTTATATAACTGTATTCAAATGTTGTTTGTATTTTCTGCCTTGTAATTGTGAAATAAATTTCTAAAGCATTTCTAGGCTTGTTTAGTTTAAGTTAAAACTTAACTGAATTTTAAAATGTAATTCTGAAAAATAACTTGGGTTGCAAGTAGCACAGGTCAAACTACTCATTGTGAAGATGTTTACATATCACAATCACTTGATTCAGTGTTTTTTGTAATGAGCACGTCTAAGAACAATGAAGAAATTTAAACAAAAGCAAAACTCTTTTAGTACATTTTGTGGAATAGCTGCAAAAGTATTTGTTCCATGGTATCTTTATTGTTCCGGACTGACTACTTAAACTGCTAAAATACAAGTTGCCTAAAGAAATTGTTAAATCCCTCAAGGACCTGGTACTCGAACCTTGACACCTTCATCTTGAAGTCAGAAAACATGTTAGTCACTACTTGTCTTTAGTGGAGCAGCATGTTTAAATTTCTGTCCTGAGTAAGAGTATTGTGGGTTAGAGTAAACTGGTAATCCCAGTATCCCATAACAGATTTGAAGGAGAGTATATAAGTTCAGACATTGTGTAATGCATGCACAAGTTTGTCTTCGCCAAGGGAAGCATTGTTTCTGACTCAGTGTTTTGATAACCAATTGATTCCTTGATGAACAAAAGGAAGAGGTACATAAACCATTTTTATCAGCTGCCTGGCTTAGCACATGACATCCAGTTTTCTCCAACCACGTTCTTACAGAATAATTAAACATATGTTTGTATGTGTCTTGTCTGATTTATAAAGACTACCTCTGACTTGTCTTAGCTTTTTTTATGCACGAGAACTGAGTTGGGTACTTTTTCTTTCCATAAATCTGTAAATACCACAAGTCTATTGGCTGACAAAACTCTATTACATACCAATAAATGCTTTGCTAACTAATCCAAAAACTCCAGGAAATGTCAAAGAAGTGAATTATTGAAGAACAAGATCAAACCCTTCATAGATGGCAAAGAAGTTCGGAATAACAGTGAAACGTGCCAGCTTGAGAAATAATTTAAATCCAATTTGTAAGTTTGATTAAGTATGTTTGTAAGTTTGGGAGCATCTCTGATTTTCCTGACTTGTCCCCTCTAATTTCTCTTTTCACACTCATTACTCTAAAGGGTTAAGTTTTGAAGCTGGTAAGAGAAAATATGCATACTCTAAATTTGCAGTTGAATGAAGCAAACAGTGTCACCATTTCTATTCATCTCACTGTACTTGGAAAGGGGGCTTAGGCAAACTGACAGTACCTGCTGCATTGCCCTGGGGACATGGGGATTGAGAGCACTAAGCAGGAGGATTGGAATGGTGCTGCAAGTACAGCTCTCCCTAGTTTTTCTCTACCTTAGAGAAACACCTGCAAGCAGTAATTCCATCTGTCATGACTAAGAAAGCCAGTGAAAATGGTTGCTGCACACCATCCCTGACCTGAAGTACCCCTTTGACAAAGTTGTGAGAAAACTGGATTAATTCAGGGATTGCAGTGGCAGTCATTTAGCTGCTCACATAACTTTTTTTGTGATGAATTGAGAAGAAGAAATTTCCATAATGCTGCAGCTGTAAAGGGTGAATCTAACTAAATTTGAAATCTATCTGTTATGTGAAAAAATATTCTTCTATTTCAGGTTAATTGAGACTTCATTACAGGCTTCTTAGGAAGAATAATAAACTAATCACTGACTGTTAGTGGACTCAAAATTCATATTTGTGTTTCAGTGAAATAAAACTGTGTTGCAAAAAGAATGGATTTAGTTTTATTTTGCAGTCCCTGGTACGGACATACTATTCTCTTTCTGTCACCTTTGTGCCTAAAGCTTCTAAACCCTCCCATGCCGAGAGAAATTTCAAGTTTTGCTTTTAAAGGTCGCTAGCTTTTCATCACAGATGTTGTAAACAGTTTCATGCATCAGTATCAAATTTGTTACTTTTTGGTGTCAGTGTAAGTGATAAGCTTGTAGAAACGCAGAAGATAAGGTGAAAATGTGTGTGTGCCAAACACCAACAACTGGACAGCTGTGGGGCCAGGCAAGGACTATTGACAATAACACGCAAGAATTGTTGGTAACAACCAGGGACTCCTGGTATTAATGCACTATGAGAAAGAACAAGTTGTGACTTGAGGAAAGGGCCGTGCAGCACCTTTCTGGGACGAACATCCTTGTTGCAGTTCCTGGAGCCAAGCACAACACAGTAGAGAGCAAAAACAGGAATGAGGCCAAGAAGCGAACAGGGACTGGAGGGGGGGATCAAGACAACCAAAGACCCCCAAAGCCCTCTGACCCTTTTCCAGAAAGGTCTGAAAGCATGGACTGTGCATGATAACTAATTTGCATAGAAAGTGAAAAACCTATCTTTAGGGTGGGGAAAATCTATCTATACAAAGGTGACCCAACCAAGGCTAGGCACTGCCCTCCAGGACTATGGACATCCCATTGGCTGGACTGAGGCAATTGGATCAACCCTAGAATCAGGATTAACATCCTATCAGCTGGATCAACACTGGAACCAGGACTGAAGAGCTCTTTCTCTAACACTTTTTGTCTCTTTCTTTCTCTCTCCTCCTCATTAATTTATATTTTCCTTTCTCTCTTCCCTTTCACCCTTCCCCTTTGTCCCAAACCCACTGCCCTGTGCTTATATAGTTGGTCAGGGACTAACACACCAATTTCCATTTCAATTGTGTATTTTATTAACAAAGCTTTCTGCTTGTTTGCAGGCCCTCTGACTTCTGTTATTCCTGAATCAGGAGCATTTACAAGTCCTTGGTTCTTCATTCTCCGTCAGGGAGGGATATCACTGAAATCCTGAAACATTTTAGGGCATAACAGGAATAACAGATAGACATCTAGTACGTAAATAACACCAAAGTTGCTTAACAATTTTAGGACAATTTTAGGTGCTTGGTTATTCCTTTCCTTAACACTATATAAGTAAAAAGAGAAAGGTGCAAAAATCAATTTAAAAAAAGCCCCAAACATGAAGAGTACTTTTTCTTAACAACCATTCAGAGAATGACATCTTCATCAATCCATTCATAAAATTGCCTTCTATTTTATGTGTACACATAAGCAATTGAGCAGCTTAAACTTTCTAGGGGTTTTTTTTTGAAGTGAAAGTAAACTAAGTTTATATAGCAGCATCCAGATTAGAAAAATGTCAAATGAAGTTGCTGACAGCAGACTGGTCTTGCCTATAATCACATCAAACATGCATTGGAACAGAAGAACCGAAGGTTAACACCTTACCTGCCCAATGTGGATAAAAAGGAAATAATAGAAAACCATACGGACCACAAAATTAGAAAGAAATCTAAGGTTATCAATTACTAGCTGAGATGAGAGGTTTCAAAAATGCTTGTGTATGATTACAAGGACCCTCATTATTAAGAAAGAAAAATCAACACTATTTTCCACACCTAAGCAGTAGACATTTGAGTGTCAAAATAATTTACATTAATTTTAGATTTTGTTTAATTCATAGAGACTAATTATCTGCTTAAGAAACTGGAAGCATCTTTCAAATACCTTCCAGTGGCAAGTATCTAGTGCATGCAATATTCACGAGTCCCAAGAGCAGACACAGTCTCTGATCATAGGATAAAAAAAAGATTGTACATTTACCATCATAGCTGTAGTCTGAACACTTATTACAGCTTTTGTTCATTTTATGTTGCTTACAAAACAGGCTCTTTGTCGTCAGGACTGGTTTGTCCTGTTCACAGATATATGCCAATCTTGTTTTATGTACAGCTGATGTATACTTTCTTATTATTTTTCTCTAAATAAAATATAAGTTCTACAATCAAAATTACGTGTTGATGTTGTGTATGTGGAAGGCTACAAAATTATAATGTTCATCTGGAATGAGTTCTTCTGTAACAGTAGTCCTTTAAGGCAGATATGTGATCTAGGGCTTGAATAACTTCCCAGAAATTTTAAGTCACTTGGCTTTGTCTGTATATATTTAATTCCATAGACAAATAAAATAAATCACCTATTGAATTGTCTTGCTATAATTTGTTAGTATTTTGAACATTAATACGTTCTTGATAACATTTCAGTACATTTTCTGAGGAGGGGGAGGATGGAGACTATATGTCAGAACATGCTTAAAAGCCTAGGTTATAGAATATATCCCCATTAGTACTTTGATACTATGCTCCAATGTTATTTGTGACGTGGCTACCATAATGTGTTAAATTCTGTTAATGAAGGAATAATAAATCACATAATGAAATAGTTGCATTTCACATTTATATTGTTAAGTTTAAAACTCTGTATGTGCCATTACCATATGCTAGGAATCTCTATATATGTCAACTATAACTTTTCAACCTGAGTCTGTTTTTACTAGAGCCCACAGACTTCCAGAAATTGGGTACCAACCATTTTTAAAATGAGTGAGGAACACTCATTTCAAACAAATAAACAGACAAATCCAAAACAGCAACAAGGTAAAAAGAATCAGCCTTTAATATCTAGTAAAAATCTGCAGACATTGCTTGCCCCAAATGCTCTTTCTTAATGCTAAAGGAAATTTACTTGTGTCTGTATACAGAACAATCAGCAGCCCTAACACATGCAGAAGATCTGGCCCATTGCCTTTCCTTCAGTTTTTACTGATGTCAGTTGGTATCATCATGTGGTGCTCGGGAATAGAGCTGCTACTTGTGCTGCATGCTCCTTATCACAAAGCTTCTGGGATTACATTCTTAGGGAGAAATGGTTCCACTTACATAAAGATTAAAAAATACTGCTTACAATTAGGCACTGATTTTACATTGTTTTAAAACACTGCACCCTCACTGAAGATGACAGTTGTCTTTAAAGGCTTTTATAAAATTCCCCTCATGATGAATGTGTTCTACCCCTACTCAGGGACAGTTTTCTCCGTGTTGGCTTCATTTAGATATCCTAGCTTTTTGGATGACTATATTTGTCATACCTGTTACATATACACACATATTTTGACATGACTAATCCATTGCTTCATGCAGGGAGTCATTCTTTTTCAGTGAAGAGTGTAGTAAGATATATTCCTTTATCTTTAATCTATATTCTTTGGAGTTATTTATATTCTCTGCACCTATTTAAAACCTAAGCAGTATTAGCTTTAGGCAGTTAATGATTAACATTGGTCAGACCTAATAATTAATTTTGGAAGCACTGTGATAATAAGGTAAAAAATAACAAGTCTGAAGTTTAAAAAAAAATGATAAATAAGATCAGGGTTTTTTATCACTCTAGAAAGTTGGCTGCTCTTTTAGATTTCATCTCTTTTGGAAATATGCGGCAGAAAGGAAGGAAAAACTGTGAAGAATGCTTAGCACCACTGCCCACATCTAAAGTTTTAAGGAATGAAAATGACAAGTGACAGCTATCGAGCCATGCTCATCCAATAAGGCTCTTTGTCAAGTTGGACTATATTGTAGCTGATACCTGAAAGAATCAAATTCAATGCTGAGCTTTAGAAATTCAACTCCTCTTGTAACAAAATGGGACATTTCCTGAGCTGTGGGGCTGCATTCGGTATGAATTGTCAGCATGCTACAACTCTATCAGCTGGTCTTGGAGAGAATGTTTTTTAGGATTGTGATTCCTGGTCCTGTTTTTAACTAGGATGTAATGTACTGTAGGATGAAAAATAGTTCAGGGTGCTTCAATTCCCTATCTACTAGGAATGGTAGAGAACAAAATCACGGAGCACAATTTTTTTTGGTTGATTTGGTTCAGTGGAGAAAGCAGTGAACAAAATCATAGCAGCAGCATTAAGCATGTCTTAATTTTCATATTATATTTATTGTGATTTACCTTAATTAGTTTTTGCTAAATCATCATTTAGAAAACTAAGAAAGTGCTAATGGAGGCAAATGCAGGACTCCTAAGAAATGATAAAAAGCTATTTATATATTTCATCCAAACTAGCTGCTATGGAAACTGAAAAAAATCTGTGCTTTTTAATGTCAGACATAATTTCTATGATGTATGTTCTCCTATGTTATTTTTGGGTGTCTGAAGGCCCTTCATTATTTTAGTCCATTTGTCACTAAAAATATTGTTTCCATCAGTCCACCTAAAGAATTCACTGCAGAATGAAACTTCTCCTCTGTGCAATGAACTGATGACAATTAAACGGAAAACACCCAGTAACTAACATTCTAATAAATGTTCATGTGATATTTTTAAGAATTGTCTTCAATAAACTGGAAATTACAGAAGATGCAATATCTTCTCATTGTAGTTATCCAAGTTTACATCATTGATTTCTGTGTCAGAATGTGCAGCGAGAGTGGAAAGTGAGCCTTTAAAAACAGCAATGCAATCAAGTGAGTTTTTCAGTTGTGATACATCAATATGTATGTAACAACAGAGGGGTTTACTGGTGGAGGAAATTATTTCTCTATGTATTCAATTTTTTAGGAAAAAAGAGAATTGTGTTGTGACAGGTTAAATAATGACTGCAAATGTAACTAAGAAACAAGTATGGGTACAAAGAAAGGTCTTCAATCTATTTGAGCAAAATCTTATAGAAGAATGATAGAAACCGGTGCAAAAGGAGTCTCTTCTGAGTGTTACATTCAAATATTCTAGCAATTTTAAAAATTCTTAATCCAGTAAATTTAGGATACAAATCCATTCTATTGAAATTATGTTGCAGGCTCAAGAGAGGGGACAAAAATAAATATTTAACATTATTTTGACACTTAAAACAGTTGTCAGATGACAACAATTGACACTACAGTACAAATGGTAACAAGTTAGTCATTTTTACTTATTGGCATATACTATGTACGTATATATACACTGGGTTATCATTTGAAAACAAGTTAAAAACATTAACTATTGCTAATTAACATTAACCTGCCTTGAAAAATAAAGTACCTTGTCAATACTTTCATTGTATTTTACCCTTACATAGAATTAGTCTGTAAATCAAGGGCTTTTATTTCATAAAAATAGAAATCATGATAGTATAGTAAACATTTTTATGAACAAAACCACTTAAGGTTCTTTGCCCAGTTCTTTGCCCAATAAACAAGATCTCTTGCTTATTGCAATACCGAATTTTCTCAAGAATAAGACAAAAAGTGGGACAATTATCCACTGTCAAAATATAGAGAATACACCATACTAAACAAGGGATCTTCACAACAAAGAAGGATTCTTTGTTTTCTGTAACTTTTTTCTGCTTTTTAATTATGCAACTCAGGGAAACCTGACTAAACTTGCCCCTCACAAAACTTGCAGGCACAAAATTATGTCCTAAACTACACTGATTATTTTTTAAAAAAATTTAAAACAAATTCTATGATGACTACCTGCGATGTGGAGATTTATCATCTAAAACTTTATAATAAGGTTGATTTCTGCTAGTTTTTCTACTTCCACGTCTTACAGCTTCACTGTTTCTCCTTATGGAATCAGCTTTGAAGTCAAGCACTATGTGTTTTCTCTTAAGATATAGCTCTGTTATCAGCTTTTAGACATATCCAAGAGATGTATGTGTGTATAATATATGCATGTATGTACACAGTGTCCAAAGGAAAAGATTTGTGGTAAAAACAAAGATGTATGTAAATGGTCTAAGAGTGTAGAGTTGGTTACAGAGGGTCAGACAAAGCTTCTTTTTATAAAGATATAAGTTTGTTATATCTTCTAATCACCTCAAGCTATGCTGATGGTTTTAGTTTAATTGCCTTTTGTGTGAAAACAGCTCAGCAACTAATCATCCTCTGTGACCTGCTCTGAAACTTTTCCAGAATTTCATCAGTTTTGAGTTCTCGGTAGGTAAGACCAGTATCTAAATATGACTTTTCTCTCCTCTCCTATTTTATTTCCAAAGTTTTATTCAGTTAATAGGGATGTAGCTATGTACATAACTAAGGAGCTTTAGAGTTCCTAGTCAATGCATTTAATTTGATAATTACTTATGGCAGCATCAGGAAGTGACAGTGTGAATCTAATAGTTGTTATACATGTCTGTCAATGCCATTTGGAGTCAAAATCTAAAATTGAGGTCAAAGAGATATGAATCAAATTCATTATTGTGACTTAATGTATTTCCAAATATAGCTTTGAAAGAGATGAATTTATTTTAGCTTCTAAAACTACTTAGTACATAGTTCCCTTATTCTATTAATTGTTTTTGTTCTTTCAAATTTTATCTCAAGAAATTAAGTTTGATAATTATAGAGTAAAAATATTAGATACTGTCACTTGGAAAAAATTCCTATTTCTAGTTATTTGTGTGACCTATGCCATAAACATAAAAAATTATGCAACACTCAATTTAATGAAGGATCATTTGGATTCCAATAATTCAGGCAATAAAACCATAACTAAAGAAAATGGATATTGATAGTTCTAAATAAGATGACAGTTTATGTTACATCTTCAACCTGGAAAATGAAGGAATAGATTAATTAATGACTTAAAGGAGTTTATACCAACTATGAGCAAAAGGCTGAAGTTCCTGCTTCAATTAATCTGAAGTGCAGCAATTTCTGGGTCCACTTCTATGTAGACAAATGATCCAATGATTTGCATATGTTCTTTGCAGTAGGATGCCTAAACTATTTCTTCCTTCACGCATCCCTTAATCACCATGTAAGACGTATAGACGAGAGAAAGAGGAAGAAGATTCTCATTTTTTCCCACATGCAAATTTGAAGTCCTTTTATTCTCATTAAATGGAGAAGAAAAATATCTTAAAACAGCTGCATATTGGGGAAGTAAAAAATAAAAACAGGCACCATTCCAAACAAGAAAACCCGTTTCCTATGTGTGAAGAAGTCAAGTACAGGAATGTTGAGTAATCCATGTATTTGGCTAGAAATAAACACAGGCTTAAGGAAAAAAAAAAAAAAAAAAAAAAAAAAAAAAGGAC
>JAOTQP010001286.1:72292865-72313850 GCA_026413545.1 Cichladusa arquata | reverse complement strand
AAGTTAATTAGAAACATACTTTCCAATACAATTAGAATGATTTTATGAAGCTTATTTGGAAGCTCATTTTTTGCAAAAACATAGTAAATTATTAATTGTAAAAATAAAAAGAATTAAGAAACCTATATAATTCATCTATAACAGGCACCAGAAAGAGGATCTTATATGTTAAGGTCAACGTTTTTAGTATTACACTCTTTATTTTATTCTTTTATTATTTAAAGTGCTGTGAGGAACCTTTAAGTACACTAAGCTATTAGAAAGTTTTAAGGATATTTAGATTAGTCTTTTGCCCTAAGATTTCCAGAATAAATTGATATTCATTGATATTACAGGATAAAATAATGAACATGGACCACAGATTTTGGCAAAAGATTTCTGTTTTTTCCCATTAATAAAGTGCATTATTTTTGCAAGAGTGAGTTTTAATTACTTCAGTGTTCTCAACCAAAATCTGTTGTTGAAGAGTTCTTTTTGTTTTCTTAATTTTTGATATGAAGCAAATTATTTGCCAATTAGTTCCAGCCACTCATTCCCGTAAAAAAAATAAAATCCACAAAAAACCCAAGCCTGTATAAAATGCATGTTTCTTTCTGTTCGCTGTGTATCTCAAGTGTTTGTGTGGAAGTCCCTTTCCTTTTTTTATTTTTTTTCAATGCATATTTCTGATTATTCAATGCTAAATCAATGAATATGTGAATAAGAGAAGAACTATGCTGAATTTTTTGACCAATTAGGGTATCTTTTATTGCTTGGTAAAGATGCAGTATAATCCTGAAAAATGACAGCCGAAAAGCAGATTTCCACAGAAAACACCTTTCTACTGAAAAGCTTATGTAGAGAAAGACTGCTCCATGATCTTTGTAGACAGAGAGATGAGACTGACCAGTCTGTAATTTCCAAATCTTCCTTACATTCTTTTTCAAAAATACAGGTTTTTCTTCCCCTTTCCCACATAAATTAAATGAATCATGTTCTAACACCAGTCATTGATTTATTTTGTGGGAATTCAGCTGTGAGACTGAATTTTCAATTTGTGTTTCCTAAACATTATTCTAACGGTGTTTATTTGTCCTAGAATTTAAGGTCATGTAGATTTTTAGCAATTCTAAATGATTTATCGATCCTTTGACACTACAATATTTGTATCTTTACATTTTAAACTCTGCCACTTTTCCTTTGTTTTGACTACTATGGAGTTTATCACAATTTCTTTATGCTCTCTCATGCTTTTATTTGGATTTATTTTGCCTATCCACGTTCACAAATTGTCACATTTTAGTACCTTTGAGTCATGTTCTACTCATAGTTTACATTAATTTGTCTTTGCTGCTTGACAAAGGCAATAATATATGTTTTAGAGAATTGTATCTAAATACCAAAAGTGCACAGCAATGTGATTTTTCTTTGAAAGAATATACTGCATGAAGACGTTCTGTTAACGCTTTGAAAGGAAAAGAAATTAAGGTCTTAGAATACATATATAAAAAGTTAAATATTAGAAAGTGAAAACTATTTGAATAAGACAGTACACATCTTCCAGAACAATATTTGTTTCCATTTGCAACTATAACTCTTTTCTTTTGTAAGTTCTTAGAAATGAGAAATTTGTGATGGGAAGTAAAATAAAATAAAATTACTGGTATCCTCATGAATATGCAGAAATGGGCTGAATATTATACACTACACTTCAAATCACAAGTATTTTCTTTTCCTTGTGTTTTTCTATCTTTCATTCTTTCCTCACTGTCTTCTTTTCCTGAATTTCTAGTTTCAAATTGCACACTATTTGCTTTCATTTTCTACTTTTACCTTCTTTTCTGCTTTTTTTTGAGCAGAATATTTTTGAAATTTTTTTAAACCTCTTTATATTCCCAGCTGTCTGACTATTGTCTTCAGAACTATCGGCAACCACATTAATGGTATTAATTCAGAAGTGGTCAGAGCCTGTTCCCAGGCAACAGGAAAGAAAAAATATCTCATATGTATGTTTTTTACTAAATTTAAATAATTTGTTTCTGTTTATCTGTAATGCAGTCTGTAAGTTTATTTTCTTTGTTTTAATATTTATTCAAGATATAAAATTAACCAGGAACTATTTAGAGAGGTTGTTTATCTGGTTAACATCTGAGGTTAACATTGGGTTTTCTTCTTGAAATTCTAGATATGTGCCTTCCTCCTGAAAAAGTGCCACAAATATGAAATAAAAAAATGTTAATTACTTCAGAATAACTGGAACGAGTGATTGTAACTAGGCATTTTCAAAGGCCTTGTTTCCTCAGAAGAAAATAAAAGAACATTCTGACAGTGATTGTTTGAAAATGACACAGGCTGCTTGTGAGCGTGACTGATATGCCTTTAGTATTTAAATTACCTCAGATTATGCTGTATCTCATAACATTTTAATATCAAATGCAAACTTTCATAAATGATAATAAGCAATCTGAAATTATTCAACTACTTTATAAATACATTTACAAAAACCATTTAAAATTCTTAAAATGAAAATAAACCAGGAAAATGTGTTTAAAAGCTGTTCAGTGATACAATACAAAATTTATGGAGGCTGGTCTTTTTCTTTTTGGAAGTAGGTGATATAATTTAATTTTCTGTCATTTCAATAGAAGTAGACAGAAAATTGTAATGGATCAAGAAGAGCAGGAATGTGGAATAGAAGGGAACTAGAATGATAACTGTTACATGGTATTGCTGAAATACCAAATGTCATACAGAACATATGTAAACTTATATAGTACATAGCTTCTCCACAAAGATTCACCACTGAGGCTCAAAGATGGACATAAGCTTTGTACCAATGGGCAACAGTTTCTTGTATTTTGTTGGGCTGACCTTAACCAGCTGTCAGACCTCCTATCCAGTCACTCACGCTCCACTCTGACCCCAATAACGGGGGGGACAAAACAGGATAGAAGATTTTGTGGGTCACTTGCTATCAAAGGTGAAACAAATTCAAGCAGGGGATTAATTTATTGCTGATTAAAAATAGAGTTGGAAGGTGAGAACCAAAGACAGCTAAAACACCTTCACACACACACACACACACACACACACACACACACACACACACACACACAGACACACACACACACACACACACACACACACACACACACACACACACAATCCTTTTTCCCAGGTTCAGCTTCACTCCTGAGTCTGCTACCTTCTGCTCCCCAGGTGCTACAGAGTAGGGGGAACACAGAGTGGTGATTAGTCCTAATCTCCTTCCTGCCTCTTCTTCCTCCTCACCCTTGTCTCTTGCTCCAACATCCCTCTCAATGGTTGCAGTCCTTCAATCATTGCCCTAGCACTGGTCCTTTCTCTGGGCTGCAGGAACAATTTTTTTTTATTTCATGGTTCTTCGCATGAGCTGCAGTGGGACAACCTGTTTCACTGTGATCTTCATAGACTGCAGAAGAATCTCTGCTCCCAGAGGAGCTCCTCCTCTTTCTTCATTGACTTTTCCCCCTAACACCCCTTTCTCAGCTGCTGCACAGACTTTATTATTATTTTTTTTTATAGTACATGTTATTGTCTCCTTTAGAGGTCACTGTCTGTAGAAGAGTCCTACACCTGGCCTTATGAGTCATTGAGGTTTTGATTGCATTGAAGTATGAAACCCCAGTTTCTTACTCAACCAAGCCCTGACCTGCAGCCGTCTTTCAAAAGGAGGCTTTCCTAAGTCTCCTTCCTTTTGAGAGTCATCCTACAGGGCAGGAAATTATGGTATGTTCCAAAGTCCCCATTGTATGAGCAATTTAAAAGAAAGGCTTTTTTTTTTATTCCTGAGTTTATATGTTCTGCAATTTTATAAAATTATGAAAATAAACACCATAATACCAAGAAACAACTTGAAGTACATTATCAAAGGGCCCTCTTGTTACAATAGAGCCTAAATTCTTTACTTTTTATGTTTGTGTTCTTTCTGAGGAAGATATTGGAGAAGATGGTGGTTTCATTTTGTAAATAAGTCCATAAAAATTTCAAAGAAAAATAAAAAAATATAAAACCAGTTTCAATTTGGATAATCAAATGAAAATACACAAGACTATGAAGACCACTCATGTGAGAAACGGAAAAATAAAAACTAAATTTACTTGGTAGATTTAGTAATGAAATCAGGACTGTTTCTAAGATGATTTTAAATTATTTATAATGAAGTCTAATTTTCTGCTGGTGTCACATGAAAGGGGAGATTTTCTCAAATTCTTTGTGTTTGACTGGTCTGTCAGTACTTCAGGAAAGCTGAGACCCTGACCTATCATGTCTCGTAATGGGGACCCTTCGTGGAACAGCCTTCTGGATGGGAGGACTGTTTGACTGGCTTATTCAGGGTCACATGCAAACAGAATTGCCCCCTCCTGGGTCTCCATCTTTAACTGGTCACTGGATGCCCCAGGAAAAATCTAGGGACAAAGGCCAAGAGAGGACACCCGCTCCCAGGTCTCCCCAGTCAAGTATGTTACCTCCTGTGGCAAAAGTTAGTGTCGTTGAAGGACTCACACTAATAGTTTATGGAATAACATTCTTTACTAATGTAATAGAAAAGTGTGGCAAGGATTTCTGGTGATAATATCTGCCTGCAAAAAATCATTTAAAACAATATACTAATGAGCTCTAATCCCTAATAAAAGCTGACTTGAAACAATAATTCGGACATATACAGTGCGGTTCTTACCCAATAGGTTCCCCTATGGGGAAGAAGACAAGTTCAGCCCATCGACTGATCCCAGAAGTTATGATAGTCTTCCCTAACTTCTCCACATTTTTAACTCAAAATATTTTTACGTTAGGTGGAGCTTGAAGGACTCTAATCATGCATCATGTTCAGTGGGCGGTGTCTTACCCTGGAGATAGATAACATCAGTATTACATCTGAGATAATCTTTGGGATGGAGGTGTATATCTATCTATGAGTTTGTCATGCTTGCTGGGTCTACAGCAAAAAAATCTTCCTTTTTCTCCCTTGGTTAGCATCTGCCATGAAGCTCATCAGCTACCAGGTACTACCAGGTTCCCCCTAATGCAAGGATTTCAGCAGAGCCTGGCCGTGGAGTTTCCACTCCACTCCAACCTCCATTTAGTCCCCCTTAGCTTGTGTTGTGTGTGGGAAATCAGGATGCTGACTGTATTCCATCCAGGGAGTAGCAAACATATTTTCTTCTTACAATTTTTCATACTGGTACAACACACACTTTCCACTCCGCTCCATCCTCTGTTTCTTCCCCTTTAGCATTTGTGCTGACTACAGTGTTTGTAATTTTCCACTTTTCTTTAATTTTACCTTCTGTTTTCCCCACAATTGATTTATATTATAATTCAGGTAAGTTAAGAACAGAATTTTCTTGTTTATCTGATTTCTAACCATGCTGCCTACCAATACAGATGCAGAAGTACCCAGAGCTAAACCACTTAGCACAATAGATCAAGGACAAAATCATGCCATCAATGAATCTTAAAAAACTGATAGAGTCAATCTGCTTGCCCCTTGCTCCACTTCAGATACTAAATAAATTGATCAAAATTAAAATCAGGAAGAAAAACAAATGTGTTCTACTTCATTAAAAGTGCTCAGAACACTTCTGTTCAGTCCTCCCCTTCTCACCCCTTGAGTGAGAAATAATTTTCAATAATAGAGTAATACTGCTGTAATTCTTTAATTGAGCTCTGTACTGCTACAATAGAAAGCATTCTTAGAGAATAATAAAGAAGAAAAATGAAAATTGTAATTATCAATACTTGCATGTATTAATAAATAGAATTTTTCTTTCCAGTGATGTTTCAAGAGAATTTTGTTTATGATGTAATATGGTGTCCATTTCATTTACTCAACCTATATCATTAAGAAACTACTTCTGCAATGATTAACATCATTGGGAGCAACTAATCTTGGTTTATCACTGATTTTTTTTTTTTTCTATCAATGAAAATGCTAGTTTTTCATGTCACTGTTGTATGAAACAAAGGGGGAGGGGAAGAAAAAGATTTTTCATTTGCAATTTGTATAAGCAATGTTCCCTTCAGCATATAAATAGAGGAATCAATTACCTCAGAATCTATATGAAGATAATTTAGCCTCTGCAGATAATGAACTGTTTTTAGTGATGAAACTGAAAATTAATCCATTACTAATAATGAGGCTGAGAATGCAATAGATTTATACACCACCTCTTCCCTCAAAGACGCCACATAAATCATAGGATAAAAAATAAACAGAGAAAGTCAAGGACATGGAAACCACAGAAAATATACCCTTGTATAATGCAAATGTACCATGGATGGCGCTTGAAAATTTAAATTCACATTATTAGACTGTATTTTGGAATGAAATGTTCTGTGCTACAGAATTTAGTCTGTTTTGTAAATTGCAGTTGCTGAATTTGATATGTTAGTAATCCATTATATAAATTAGTAGTCCATATTCATGGACAGCTGTTACCAATATTTCAGCATGGCATACGTTCTTTGGGAATATATGATATGTTAAAAAGAAAGCAAGCTTCGTATTCTTAACAAAGTAGGTTGAGAGAGCACATAGATAGTTTACCCTTTATCTGCAGTCCTACAGTGCTTGCTTAAGAATCAAAAAGAATTAGTTTGCCTGACTTTATGATTTTCTGTCATGAACCTTAAGGGCAGTCAGGTGATACAAAGGTGATCAAAAGGATGAGAGGTAAGATTTACAGGCACCAGTTTTATGCCTGCATATTTAACATTGCCTGGAATCTTAAGGCCAAAGGCTTCCAGTGAATGATTTCTTTTGAAAAAGTATCCATTTTTTATTGAAGAACTTCAAGAAATGTACTAGTCTTCATTCCTCTTCATACTTTGGGATTTTGACTACAAAAATGAAAATTGGTCTTTTATGAAACTTTTGAACTTGATTGACTTTTCTTGTATGTTAGCTAAGTCTATTAACTTTACAGTATTTTCTCCTGTGGCCATGCTAGTACACTGTAGACATTTTAATTTTTTCACAGATAATGTTCAACTTACTCCACTGAAATCTTCATCATTTTTGCAGTACTTCTGCAGTCTTTTTTTTTCAGTACAGTCTCTAGACTTTCAGTGGCTTCATAGTCTATGGACAGGCATCACTGACTAAATTCCTTGAATTATCAGTGCTTTTAGTTTTTAAAACAATCCTCTCACCTGATTGCCTCTGAAGAACTTTCTGATGTACAAAGAGAGACATAAGCAACATTTAGTTCCGGTAGTGCCATTCTTAGTTTCTTCCCCCATGAGGAAGACATTAACTAGGTGTGATTTTAAATATTGCGTGCCTTACTATGTATTTTCCCTATACAGAGCAAAAGGAGTGTACAGTGGAGGCTGAATAGTAGATTTTTGAGTTGGTTTTATTACAACTAAAGCATTTCTACTTTAGTAGAGATGAGAAACTATAGGTGTAGTTTAGGTGTAGTAGTTTTAAGCCTCTAAGGCTTAGATCACATTTTAAGGAATCCTTAGTTCTCTAAGGGCTTTGAAAATAGTAGCCTTAAGATTTGATTTGGCTTTTCATTGAGCTTGGTATATTGAGTACAGCAATAGATCTAGTGAAGCTTCAAGATATTTTCAATGGAATATTCCATTAATTAGCAATTTTTTAGAAATGAATTCATTCATGTCACTAAGACAATGAGTTATGCATTTCCATAAAGAAAAAAAAAAATAAGAAAGCAGACACAAATGCAGTCACTTCTTTAAGAAAGAATGTTATGGTTCATCGTAAAGATGGCTTAAAAGAAGAATGAAAAAATCTCCATTAGATCCACGTACTTCAAAAGTCTTCTAAGATTTTCCAAATAAATGGCCAAACTATAAATTTTAAATGAAAATGTTTATCTGTTTTGCAAGAAGACACTAACTATATTCAAGGCTATTGAGTATTCAAAGGCAATGAAATTGAATACTTGTGTGTACAATATCATAATGCTTACTAGTTCAGTTTCTTAGACATTACCTAATGGAGTAGGATGGATTTTCATAAGAAAATAAAGAGAAAATGTTATTAGTCCTACTGTTTCTTACTGTTTCTAAATATTTGCTGGTTTTGAAGGTGTTTGTTACAATACAAACATAAAAGAATAAAGTAGCTTTTACTCCGTCATTTACAGTGGAGAGAGAGAATTCAAAGAAAGAACAAAATACTTAAATATCTGATTATGATGCAAAGGAGGACTATGATAAAAATAAAATAAATTCTCGGAGGTTATAATGAGATTGTGTTTGTATTACCTAAATCCAAAAAAAGAAACAAACAAGAACCTACAAATCTCAGATGAAATACTATTGAAAACTGGGAGCTACTGCCAACAAATTTAGTTTCTTTTAAAAATAAATGTTTAAGTTCTCTCAAGGTTCACGAATCTCAAGTATTTAAATAGTTACTGTGTTTCTAAATAACTCTTTAACTTTTAGAAATATTCTAATAATGTTTAAAAAAGAATTTTTTTGTCAGATTAGTGTATGAATGCATGTATGCATATCTAAACATCGTTTATACAGATGCAGTCAGCTTTTGGCTGAAGCCATGTTTGAAACAAATAACAAACATGACTTCATACAAAACAATGTTTCTAGATAATTGAGAGGTAGAAGGAAATTGTCCATGTCACAGATAACTAAGATTTATAAAAAGGTGTTATCAGCACAACTCGGGAAATCGATGAATAGTAGTACCAAGGAAATTTGCTATCAGTGTTTGTGTGACTTCATTTTATTCTTTCTAGGGTTGGTTAACCCTTTTTATTTATAGCTACAATACATATTTTTGTAATTAAAAGTATATAATCTTGCTCTTTGGGGGTCTTGGTATTGTTGTCTGGGGTGGAGATGCTTTTTATTTGTTTGTGGTGGGTTTTGTTGGTTTTGTCTTTCGGTTGCTTCAGGTTTTGCTTGTTTTAGTTTGGTTTGGCTTTTTAAAACCTGTTTCTTTTATCTTTAGAAGAACTAACTATTTACAAAGTTGAGATGGGATAATCAGTGCACTGCAGTGAGTGCTGACAGGAACTGAGAAATTCCTGCCAGTGTCCAGTAGGAATGTATCCTTGGACACAGCACAGTTCATACTTTTCCCCTTTCTTAAACATTCCTAGGAGATGGGTTGGTTTCTTCTCTTCCTAGGGCACTGTCAACATCCTTGACTGCTTTTTCTTTCTCTCTGTGGCCACTGAAGCCTTAGTATTTCAGCTGGTTTACTTTTATTTTATTCTTGCTGGATGGGAGGCACTTTCTCATTTGTGAGGTATGTGATATCACACCATCAATTTATTAATATCTAAAATAGGAACATAAATTTTACATCAAGTTTCACAAAAAAGATACGCCTGATCTTTTGTATGGGTTTTCCCATTACACACTTTAATTAAGATCAGTGAGATTACTTCAAAGCTAAAGGATTAAGATTATGTTTTTTCTTTTCGTCAAACAACAGAAAAAAATTCTCTGTTACCTGGACTCATTTAATAAAGCTTGAAACCACCTAACCTGTGGAGTAATTTGCTTTTTTTTTTTTTTCCTAGGAGCTAAGACCACCAACCCATATTAAGAGGTTAATTTTATTAAAATTTGATATTTTTGCTCATAGACCCTGTCCTCTCCTTGTTTTATTACAGTGTTCCAACAGCCTATTTAAACTCGACAGTTTTCCAGACTTTAGTCTCACTAACTAGAATTCAAATAGTTTCAAATTAAAAGGCATGTCACCTCAGTATATAGGTGAATATATATGAATGTCTTTTAAAGCTAAAACAGGGAGTTGATTTTTGTTTTTTGATGTTTATTTCCAGGTTCTGAAAAGATGTGTGTTTTTTCTAGAAAGAGATACATGGAAATAAATGGATTTACAGCATTTTATCTATATTCCTTAATTTTTCCTCCCTGCTTAGTTTGTCAACTTTGTAGTTAGATCAGATCTCAGAGTTTCACTTTGATTCTGTAGCAAATTAAAGACCACTTAAACACTTGAACACTTGTTCAGTGCAAATGTACTTCTTTTAAGCAAGATTTATGTTAATTTTGTCCCAGATAGGATTTTGCTGCCATTCACTAACATAAGGTTCAATTGGTTCTTTTGGAGACATCCCAATTAAGTGAATTTTCCAAATACATAACTGTTAAATGAAACATAAAAAATAGAAGGCAAAATACATGAAATTCAAAGCAACTTTTTTTTTAATATGCATTTTTCTGAATTCTATCATTACTATACATGCTTTGTGGACACCACAGGTTCCATGCCATTCCTTATAAAAGGCATAGGAAGGAAAGTGTTTTCTTTCATTTCCTTGTAGCCAGCTTGGCAGAGCACTTCCAACAAGTGTCAAAAATAATTGTTTATCTTGAGAGGATAAATATATTCATTTTTCACCTCTGCACATATTGGAGTCAAATAACTTTCAAGAAAAATACGTTTTAAGAAACAAATGACTATTTTTCTATCTATGTAGTGGAAACATTTTCAGTTTACCAAACACTTCACACAGGTTCTAAAACTTTGTGTTTGAGCCTCCTATACTGAAATTGCTTGATTCTTTTTAATGAGGAATGCATGTTGCTTTTTCCCCTCAGTCAGTGCTGTGCATGCAATTTCTTATACGCCAGAAACCACAAGACTGAAGATAGTTGGCATATATACTTAAAAAGTGCTATAGTTAGAAAGCAAATGAGTAAATCTGTCCTTGCTCTTTCACGTGTTCTTCTCTGTGTTGAATTATTCATTCCAACAGTGGAGAAAACAATGCTAGAGTCAGTGTTGGAGACAGAAATGTTAACCCTTTCAAGAAGGCTGCAGTTCTTATAAACATGCATTGACCTAGAACTGTTTTTTTATGTTGTTAACAGTACTATTTGGTATGGTTGGCTTAGAAGAGACAATTTGGAAATTAGAGGCTATCCATTTCAGTCAGTCTTTGTGTCAAATATGGAAGCTCACAAACAAAATAGATTTCATCCCAAGGGGATGTAAGTGAGCCTGAAATCACCAGGCTGGATCTCTGATATATTGGAAAAGCTTACTTTTACCCTGAAAGTAAGAACATATTTACAATAATGGTTGGGATGTATGGCTCTTCTGTGTATTAAGCAAATACAGGATCTGAATCCTCTGCTTAGCAATCAATAAATTCCAAACACAGTACAGCAGCCTCCTTGGTACACTTTGGAACAAGTAGTAAATGGGCAGAGTCTGCAGATAATTAGTTGTGAGTTCTAAGTGATGACTAAAGCTCTTTGACAGAAAAATTTCTCTGCTAAGCAATACCAATTTATTGTTACTAGATTTATAGTTAGTTTTTGCCTCTTACTTGGTATTGTTCCAGAATCCACAGTTCAGATCCAAGGTGCATCTTCTGGTGAAGTCTCAGACATATTTTTGTAAATGCTGAATGAGATTTCATATTTTAACTTCGCTAAATGCTATGGAAGATTCATTATACTATATTCAATATAATGAGCAAATGGTCATATGATTGACATTAGTATTATTTTGCTGATTTGGCCACTGATTCTTTTTAAATTTTTTTTATTAAGGTCTACATTGTAATATCAATTAACTAGACAGATAAAAATGGCAGAGTTAGCCCTTATTTTCCAATTAAAGACTCAAATTCAGTACTATGCAACCAGAAAGTTACTGGTTACTGCGAAACAACTGATCTGGAAGAACTTTGTTCCCCTCTGTTTTTTCAGGACAGCTGTGAAGTGACAGGATATTGGAGATGTATCTACCCTGGTAGCAAAGGGTTTTTATGTGTTGCTGTACATCAGATGACATACTGCATCATGGCAGTTCACTGAAGTTTCTTAAACTTGAGCACTTCAGAATTAAGTTGTATGATACAGGAAAGGACTCATTTTGGAACTTGACTTGAGAATCTCTGATATTTTCTTTTGTTTGACATATTTTTGCTATTTTTTATTTGCTGTTTTAGTAAACATATCATAATCCTGCAAGATATTTTTATTATGCAATATCTATTTGCAGATCTCTTTATTAGTTTCTGTTCCCTGGGTTTATAAAGTCATACATTACCTACTATTCGAAACATTTTCTGCTTCCTTCTTAATTGTGCAAATGCTTCCATTATTAATTTCAGTCACTATTTCCAAATGTTTATCAAGAAAACTTAGTTTAAGTGTAGTTTAATCCTTCATCTGAATCCTAAATTCAGGTGAGATAATTTATCAGATCTGTAAAGTATTATCGCAAAAGATGATGAAACTTCACCAGTATTTGTCTTATTTTATTTAATAATTTGGGAAGAAAGATGTACACAAGCTGTTATAGCGAAAAGTTGGTGTGAAAGAGCTCAGATTTTGATGACAGCTGCCCAGCTCTAACAGACAGGTTTAGTCTGTTCTGGACTGGAAAGGCAAAGAAACAACAGACAAACCTTGCTAAGTAACTGCTGCTGGCTTCACACCCTCACAATAGACTTAAGGTGGAAAACAAGAGGTTGATAAAAAAACAGTGTGAAGCCCCCTGATTTGTTATAAATATGGAGGAAATCAAGGAGTCTGGGCTAGGGCTGTGTGATTTCAGAGTCCATAAGTGTCATAAACAAGTGATAGTGGAAGGTGTGTAGGTGCCACAGATGAGACATTCCTCTCCTCCGCTCTTGCCATACTCACTAGTATCAAAAACAAATTAACAAAAAAAAAAAAAAAAAAAAAAAACAAAACCAAAACCCAAGCCAAAACCAAAAAAAGAGATATATCACTAAATGATGTGGTTCGCATTTTGTGTCCACCTGATACTACCTCCCCAGTTATACAAACTGATAGTTTAAAAAAAAACAAGTAAAATGGAAGAAAACCTTATTTCTGGAATCCAGGAAACCCTAATGTTTCCTGGATCAAGACTGTGAGAAAGTATGAATATTAGTAACATAAGGAAGAACAATTTTAACTTCTTATTCTGCATGAAGAGCACTTGCTTAATTTCTTGCTGGACTCTGAAATGTCCAGAAATCCTGAATTCAATATAGCAAGATTATTATAAGGGGGGAAAAGGAAAACATATGGTGTTCTATAATCCTTTCTAGCTGCCTGCTATAATTTTTGTACTTTTCTGTTTTCATGGTACTCTTATACCATGGTAGCATACAAACACCTAACAATCAATGGTGAGGGAATTTTTCCTAAATTAAATCATACACATTAGATTATTTTAAAGCAGTTATTTTGTTGCAATTCATTTTTATGGCTTTTATGACTCCTTACAATGCTCCAGTGCTTCAACTCAGATGACAGATATTTTCTGCAATGGATATTTTATTTAGAGGAAATGTGTTTTTCTGAAAGTTTTCTGAGGCTATGATGTGAATAAAAAGTTTATATAATTTTCTTTGACCTTGGGACTTGGTCTCTGTTTTTTGGGTTTTCCTACATATATATGTTGAGGTTTAACACTCACATTTAAAATTTACATGTTTTTATAGTCCTATTTCAGTGATGATGTAGTCAGTCCTCTAATTCAGAATACTGTATTATATGAAGTAACTGGAAAAATGGATTTTTAGGCTCCTGTGTGAGCTCCACTCATCCAGCATCACTGCACCTGGGGGTCACCGTGGTTGTGAGCTGCCAGCTGCCTGCCAAAGCCACAGCCAGGTCATCTGGCATCTCTGAGCAGGCCTGTGTGAGAGACAGGAACATTTGGGAGGGTGGGAGAAGATGGAAGAGAGGCAGAAGGGCCATTACTGCAGACAAAGTCTGGTGACATGCTCTGGGAGGTCGTGCCTGTGACAGAGGGAGCGCTGCTCTGAGGGATCAGAGACCACAGACAGCACTGTTTGGGGCAGGGGCACCCTGGAAGGGCTGCAGCTGAGGGCTGGCCCTACAGGGAAAGGAGCGAGAGGCAAGGAGCAGCATGCAGAAGCCATTATGCTCTGGCCCTCAGGCTCTTCACAACAGCTCACTGAAGGATTGGGGAGGGGCTGAACATAATATACAGCAAAAGTGAAGGGATGCTGAGACTCAGAAGGGGAGAACAGAGGTGTTTGCCTGAAGCTGAACCTGGGTAAGGGGGAGGAAAACTGTGTCTTTAGCTATTTGCTGAACTGTTTAATTTTTTTTTCCTTAAACTCTGAATGGATTATCAGAATTTTTGTGTTAACCAGCAGTAGTTAAACAAAGAAAAATTTCATAAATTAAGACCTTTTTGCCTGAAACAATCTGTATGTTGCATATCTCTTGGTTTTAATGTATCTGCTCTTAGATATCTTCAGTAAAATGGTGTAGCACCAACATTTTCTTCAGACAATCTCAAAGTAAATTCACAAATGTTTTGTAAGACACATATAAAGCTTGCTGAAGAAATGAATATTTCTCTTGCGCTATATGAAACAAAACAGGCCAGAGAATAGATAGCAAGCAAATCTAAGGCAGGTTATATTTTTGTAGATTATTTTTTTATGATAATAAAGTCATGGACATGCTTGCAGAAGATATCCAATGGCAGTTGATCTTTAAGATGTATTTACTCTGGACTACCTTTTCTGTTGAAAGAATGAAAAAATTTTTATTCATAGATTCGAACTTAATTTCTGTACAAGCTGATATTTGTGACTCTTCTCCCATAAAAGCAAACACTGTAATCTTTCCTGAGGACTGTATTTTCATTACTAAAACTTATGTTTATATTGTTAGCAATCCTGACACAGTTTTGAGTATGCCTGCATACTCTGGTGCTTTCCAAGTGGAGCTCTCAGCTGGCCCTCCAGCTACTCAGAATAGCTCTTGCATTTTAGTTGGTGGAGGGAGTGAGTTAAACATGATAATTTCACTTCAGAATCAAGCCTGTAGGAATATATTCAATTCGCAGACCAAGACAAAATCTTTTTCTTGCTGATGTTCTGCTTTGTTAAAGGGGGCCTGCAGCAATGTCAAATTTGATAGTGTTCCACTCTCCAAAGCACAGGCAAAGTGATCAGTATTTGAAAAGACAAGGAAGTACTCTGAATGAGCTGTGGAGACAGAAAGGAGTAGAACGAGATTTGTTTCAGTATAGCCAGGTTCTGACATGGATTGTAACTCAAAAGTGGGCTGCAATGGCAGTGTTTCAGGCTTTATTTCGTTTTGTTGTTGTAAGGCCATTTGTTAATAAAGAACTTGGTAACTCTAAAGTGTAGGAAATGGTTTTTGGTTTTTTTGTTTTTTGGTTTTTTTTTTTTTACTTTTAACCTATAATGAAAAAGCATTTTTCATTTAATGAATAGGCATTTAATGATAATTACAAACTTTAGAAAATAGGTCACTTTATAACTGGAAATATAATCCTACATTCATGACACACCAATTTTTTGAATGTGTAGACAATCAGTGCCATTTTGCCAGAAGTAGAAAAAAAATCAGTAATTATCATCAGAACATTTTACTTCACTTCAAGAGGCATTAAACAGGAAAGGTTTGCTATTTGTTTGCATATGAAAGTTCAGTGGTCACAACTATTTTTTTTCCCAAATCTTGCATATTATTTCTTCATTGGCTATGTGCATCCATATGCACTTTTAAAATACTGACATTCTATTCTGTTTTCTTAGTCTATTAAAATAAAGATATAGTTAATTATTTTTCTTTCAGATATATAAACTATTTCCTGACAATAGTGATGTCACTGCTTGCTTGCTTAATGCAAATGAATCTGGGTGCTATGCTTCATGTGAAGTAACAGATATACTTTTAATTTTCCTTTTTTTCTTAAGGTTTGGGTAAGTATAAGGATCCCTTTGACAAGTGTAAGTGTAAATTTAGGAGGGAATCTATGTGGGTTCTGGAGTGACAATTTATGGGGTCAAAGATCTTGTACTATTGTGTATTTAGTTTGAGAAATATCAAAGGGGTTAACTGGTTACAGGAGAAGCTTAAGAGTAATATTCATATGCAGAAGAGAGCAGAAATGTGTCTTGAAATTTAGAGAATAAAAAAATAAAAAAAATTTATAAAAAATAATGTCCTCATACAATCTGGAAAATGAATGTTATTTGCTTTTAACAATCTGAGTGCTGAGATGTATTCCTAAATCTAATACTGACCTTAGGAAACTAAAACATAGAGGTTTAGAACTTGGCTGTGTTCTGGAATGTGCTATATGGTCCAGCTTGCTTTACACCTTCACACACGTTAACTTTGAACTTCTATCATGTTGTTTATGTCCTGAACCTGTTTATGTGGGGGGTCATTTTTATGGCACCAACAACTTCTCAACTAGTGAACATGCACAGTACACATACCATACAGAGCACAGCCCTAAAGTGTGAGTTTGGGTCAGTAGGGAAAGGATTTCCTTTGATAGCAAAGGTTCCTTGCTGTCTTTTTAAAAAATTAGTTCAGTGAGAATTTTTCTCAATTATTTCTCATACTACCTTGTTATAGACCCTCAGATATGTAGGTGCATTGGAGAGTATGGCAATCTCTAGCAGACACTCAGTAAAGCTTGTAGGCAGCAACTTTTTAGTTTCCAGTCACTTCATGGATGTACATGCCAGGGTAATGAGATCAAATAATGAGCTATTCATCATCGAAGACCTTTGGGTCTGTTCTTTTAATGAAGGGTTTGGAAGCAAATAACCTTTTCATTTTTCACTTCATGGAGTTTTTCTCCTAAGCAAAGAGAAAAAAAGAAATCTTGCCTCTCTTGTTTTTCATCTATTGGCACACTGTAAAAGAAATTCCTGGAAGCAGTGTTGGCAGACAGGTTATTGATAAGTTTGCACAAGAAGTTTGGCAGCACTGATAGACTAGTTTGTTTACATATGTTTAGACACTGGATTGATTCCCCTGAATCAAATAATTAGAGGATATTTCTGTACAGAAATTGAGTCATAAATATATTTCAGATTTGAACACTTTTGTATGGATTACAATAGACTTTGCCTTTCTAATGGTGAAATGTTCTCAGAGCTCAATGTCCTGGATTCTGATGCAAGTTACAGATTTTGTGGATGAATGGAAAGCGCAGTGAGGTATTTAGGAGGTTCAGAAGTGTACTAATATAGCTGTACATCCATTGAAATACAAAATGAAACATGATAAATTCAATTTGAACACTGTTTCTGTGGAAAACTTGTGGAAAAGGCATTTATATTTAGTAAGAATATTTCATAAAGAGAAATTTTACCTGCCTTTATGGTGACAGTGTACATTAAAGGAATGTTGGACCTAAAAATTGACCTCCTATTTTTCCTATCATGAATTTTATCAAACAAAAACCCTAAGTAGGAGGCAGAGCAATATAACAGATAATAGCCTGGCTCTGAATCCAGTTGAGTACAGGCTAGCTTCAAACAGATCAGCAAGAACTGATAATTAGGAAGTGGAATTAGAAGTCCTAAATTCTGTACGTAGACTCTGTGGACATAACAGAGAGTGCAAGTTTACTGCCTTGCTATAAAGGTTGAAGAAGAATATATTTGAAAAATATGCTTTCTCTAAGGCTGCCAGGAAACATCTACACAAGTCTACTGTTTGGGTACTTGCATTGGTTTGAAACCTGTAACACTTCAGAGACCTTTTCCTTTAAAAAAACACAGGATTTAAGGCAATAATAAATGCCATCTTAGTCTGGTAGGTCAGTGATTAGGTTTGGCCAGTAAGCATAAGATCTAGCTTAAATGCTTCCTTTATGCTGAGTGTCTCAACTTGTATGTCAACTGCACAAGGCATTGTCTCAGTCTTGCTTGCTAGATATCCGATTCCTCTTGCTGAAGCTGTGCTTTCATGGAAAGGATCATTGAGTCAGAGTGAAGATGCCTGTACTGGAGTGATCAAGATGTGTAAGAGTTTCTGAGAGTTACTTCAGGGATTGACTGTTAATTTGAAGTTAAGCACTCATTGGACAAAATGAAAAGCTCAGATTTATACATCCATTTCCAGTGCTTGGCTATTTAATTGGGAGAGTCTGTGAATCCTTTTACTGAAACTGGCAGGTGCTTGTAGAAAAAGAGAGGCATTTATATGCACCACAGATGGATTAACCTTGAGGACAATGCTAAAAGACAGAGACAAAATAGTTTATACTATGTACATGTTACATGAGAGTTCCAGTAAGCCAATTTCTATTTGAAAGTGTGTTTTTCAAGACAAATTTCAACAGAGATTAAAATTCAATGCAATTGAATGAGAAGTTGTTCAGAATAAGAAATTTGTCTTTGTGGATACACTTCGTGAACTTCTCATAGACAGTTTTACCGCATTGTCCTCTTCTGAAAATGTTCATGAGGCTTTATTTTATTCCCTGCAGCAGTATGAAATAGAGTGGTTTTTTATTTTTTTTTCTTCAATGTAAGAGAAAAGTCCTTTTTTAGGTTGATTTCATTGTAAAAAGGCAACTCTGAGAATTGCAGTTTAAATCTCAAGAGTCGCAGGTTAATCAGTGTATATTGCAAGATGTTTGTGTGTTAAAAAATACTAACTAGTACAAAGAAATGAAGCTTCATTATTGACTGACTGAAAATCTTTTTCTCCTAAATTTTCCCCAGATACCATTGAAGTGACACAGTGTTGAAATGTATGCATCCTCTTGCCTCTAGGCCCTACCCAAGGCCTATGCAAACAGTGCTCTTTATATACTGTTGAAATTTCTTACTCTGAACTCATTGGTAAACTCTTCAATACCTATAATACATTAATCTGTTATGATGTCTTGGAGTTGAAACTTTCTCTGTGTTTTTCTGTGCTTTATTTCTCATTCCAGAGGCTAAAGAGTATTTAGATGTTATACAGAGTTGACCTTTACCTTAATTACAGGTGCTTTGCTATCTCCTATTAAACATTAAGTATTCACGCATCTTGGGTAGATGAGATGACTTCCATATCCTCAGAAGTGATTATTACAGCTTATTTGGATTAAAATATTGATTTTAAAGACTAACAACCATATTCTTCATTGCCCAGTACCTTTATAATTGCTTAAACATGTACACAATGAGTGTAATATAGGAGGAAAATTATGCTACTTTTACTTGCTAAACCAATTTATTAGTTGCTCTAAAGCTTATATGACTATGTAGAATTGAAAAATCAAACAAGCCTTATTTATCTACTGTTGAATAGGCTCTGAGGATAGACAGCATAAGTGCACAGTGGTAATAAATTTAGAAGAAAAAAATATGGTAAAAGATAAGTAAATCTGAAATATATTTTGTATTATAAAGCTGACTGATTTTTGAGAGTAGATATTTTCTTACAATAAAGGTTACATTACAGTAATAAAAATACGTGATTCTACATAGAGCAGGAAGTTATACTACATTTCTGATTAATGTCAAAAAAATTTGTTAATTGCTTTACATAGGGTGTATTATTTCAATGCATAAAACAGTGTGAGGCAAAAATTTTCACAATGTGTGCATTCCATCTATTGGGAAACAACACTTGTGTATGTATGTCAAGACACAAAGTGGGTCTTCCCTAGGTTTTGAAGTTACATTATTGTTGTTGCTTTTGTTTTTTGTGGGTTTGGTTTGTGGTGATGGTGGTGGTGATGGCAGTTTGGGCTTTGGTTCTGTTTTTCTGGAGTGAGAAGAGAGGGAAGATGGGGAAAAGTCAGATACTTAATGGAAATTCTCTTAAAATTTAGAAGGTGTTTGTAGAAAGAATTTTGAATTTCATTAGTTCATCTTGTCAATCAAGGTCTCAGTAGTATATCCAAACATTTTACTTTCCTATTTGGTTTCATTTATAATCGCTTATTAAATCCAAGCAAAGCAATCTTAATTTCCTAACTACAATCTACACAGCATACTGTCAATGTGTTAAAGAGAAGATACACCACCTCCAGCTATGGTACAGTTATTACTTCCTAGTAGTTAGCAAATAATAGTGGTCTTAATTCTTTGTTTTGTTTGGTTTTGGTTTTTTGGGGTTTTTTTAATATGTTTTTTGTTTGCTTGTATGTTTGGGGGTTTTTAAGGGAGAATGCAGAGAATGGAGAAAGTTCTTAGAGCAATTTTGAGGGCTTTATCTGAAAACATTAATAGAAGAAGATCAAGAAAAAGGAAAATAAGGAAGCATGAGAGGCCTTTCACTTGAAAATTAATTTGAAGTTATCTTGGATGAATTGTCATGGGAAAGAAAAGCAGAAATGCAGAAAGATGAGCAGAAAAATCAGTCTAATGGAACTTGCTACTTTTTCACATAATCTTGCTTCACTTGTTAGGAATATTTGACCACAAAACTCTCTGAGTGGAGCAGTTTATTTTTTCTTCTATTCCACTAGGCATAATAAACTATAGACCTCCCTACAGATTAATTTCTGACATTCTAATGGGGAGGCGAAACATGCTGTATAACATCAAAAGTGTATAAATTCATTCCAGCACTTCTGATTGAGGTACTTATTCTAGGAGACATGCAGAGGAGCAGGCCAGTGTTGCTCTCTAATAAATGATTATTAAGAAAATGGTACGGTAGTCACTTTTCAATTTTCAAAGAGTTTTGTCTGATCAAGAATACGGTGAATTGGCTGATTTGTTTACCTGGTTCAGTTTCTCTGCCTAGCATGAATACAAAGCTGCTTGGAGTGTTTTGAAAAACACCAGCATAATTACTATGCACATCATTGATCTGCTAGCCTCCTGGAGTTTCTTGTATTTCACTGGCTTTCCTGCATGTAATACTTAAATGACAGACATGTTTTTGACACTGAAATTTTGTGTTTTATCCTGAAATACATTAATTATTAAAAAAAAAAAAGTCAAATGACTGATGTTTCCCTATAGCTGTCTGTATTGTTGGTTTTCTTAAACAACTAAAACCTTCCTTTAACACATGAAGAAAAAAAACTTGAAGCTTTTCTATATTATACTAAATTTTCATTTTTTTCCCCTGCAGGCAGAGATTTTTACCACCATGTTAATTGTACCTTCTTCTGTTAAATTTGCAAGTTTACTTCTCTTATCTGTAGTGAATCTAGAAATAAGCTCAAATCAGTTACCATATATTGAAATTGATTGAAGGAAT
>JAOTQP010001286.1:72250219-72292765 GCA_026413545.1 Cichladusa arquata | reverse complement strand
CCACTATGTTAATTATACCTCCTTCTGGTAAATTTGCAAGTTTGCTTCTCTTATCTGTGGTGAATCTAAAAATAAGCTCAAATCAGTTGCTATCTTTTGAAATTGCTTAACGGAATTGGTTTAAATTCCTTTAAATTCCTGGTTGCTAAAGCACTGCTGCACACTAAGTAGGAAAAATAGTTCAGCTAGGCACCATTTTTTACAAAAAAGTGGTCTAATGACCTTCGGGAGTTTCTGAAAGGCAAGAAAGAAAATAGATGCTTACAGAACAGGAGTAAGTAAGCCCAGCTTCTTATGAACACGTCTCCTGTTAGAAATTCCTCAGAGTTCAGCTGCTTCAGGAATATTCAAGTAAGTGTCTTGGCTATGGAAAGGATTGTAGGTTCTGATCTGGATTTGTGAAGCCTGTAGTTCACAATTGCCTATGTTCCCCTTATCTATTCTGTGTGTGCATGAAGCTTCTAAAGAACTAACTTGGAAGTTTGGAGAGAGGCAGAAGTGTGTTTTCGTTTGTATTCGGAGATTTCCCTTTAGACGATCCCAGGAATGAGCATCAATAACAGGAGACCAATCTACCTGATTTTCTCTGGCATAAGGCTTTCAAGTGGTATCTTTTAGTAAATTGGATTATTGTTCATTTTTTTTATAAATTAGACAACAAAAATAAGGACATTTTTACATCCCTTCAAAGTAATGTCAGTATTTAGGACCAAGACTAAATGGACTCAGATACCAAAACACTAACTACAGAAGTCTGCAGTTTTAAGAATTGACTTCCTGCAAGCACAAGTCACAGAAACACAAAATCACAGAACCATCAATCTTAGAAGAGACCTTCAAGATCACCTAGTGCAATTGTCAACCTAGCATACTTACCCCTAAACCATACCCCTAAGGTACACATCCAGATGCCTCTGGCACACTTCCAGAAGATGTTGTTCAGGAAGATCAACATGGTTCAGAAAGAAAATTGAGTGAATGGGCACATAGCTTTGAGCAGTTCAGGGAACCAGGGCCTATGGAGTCCCTAGGATGTCTCTTGATTCTCTCTCTCCGCTCTGGATCCTGTTGGTTATGGGATTAGGTAGAGAATATCTGATTCCTGATTGACCTGTTCAAGTAAATCTGTCTCCCAACAGCTGGTTCTTGCTATAGATGGAGGTAAAATTCTGTCCCACTCAAAGGTTCTCCACCATCATAACTTTGGCAGTGATTGATTGAGTCTCTTTATGCTCAAAGAACAAATTTGTTATTATAATTAAGTTACTACTTTGTCTTACTTGTCTGATAATTATCCCAATGACACTCTCAGACAGACCCAACACCTACCAACGTGACAAGAAATTAATACAGTTTGAGTCAATTGAAAAAGAAGCTTAAAAATAATTCATAATATGTATTACTCAATATATTCCAATATTTGCCTCAATATGGTTGATGCCATCATCTAGACTTTTAATACTCACCCAAAATACTTTTTGTTTGGCTGACTGGTGATACAGTTGCTGTTATATTTGGAAGGCGGTTCTGTGTCCCTAACAGCATTTTTGTTAGTCCTCTCTTTTTCAGAAGTTCTGAACTACGTGCAGTACTCTCACCTCTGAATATATACAAGCTGAAGCAAAGCACAGCGGTTGGTGCCTTAAAATATGGATTTTAAATAAGCTGCAAATTAAGGAGATGCTTGGATAGCCCACTGTGTTCCAAGAAATCTTCAAGGACCTTACTTGGGACTACTCTTTATAGGGTCACAAGATGATTTACTTTAGATATTTGAAGTTTCCATCCTGGCCATAGCCAATGCTGTTAACTACTAAAGTAGACTTTTTTCCAAGAAGCCCACTGATCATGATGACGTTTCATTCAAGCTATGATTCATGTTAATGATTTACCAAGATTAACAAGGAGAAGTGTTTATCCTTTGTTCCCCACCTTGGCTCAGCTGTTCCCCACCTTTTCCAGTCCGAGTCATTCTTATCTTTACCGTGCAAGAACTCTTGGTATAGCAAAGGGGTGCTTCACCACCCGACTGGAACAGTAAAGAGGCACTTCACTGCTCAATTGGTTCAGTCAAGGCTTGCCAGGAGCTCCTGAGATCATGGAGAAGGCTTGAGGAGGATGGGGGACAATGCACACTACAGCCTGGAGCTGCCAATTGCTGCCTGGGGATGGTCTGGGCATTGGTCAGTGGATGGTAAGCAATTGTATTATGCATCATCTGGTTTCATTCCTCTCTATCTCTGTGTCTCTCTGTCTCTTTGTCTCTCTGTCTCTCCTTTTCATGACTATTATCATTATTATTATTAATAATAATAATATTTGTATTAGTTTTAGAATTTTAATTTTTATAGTCTTTTATTTTGTTTCAATTGTTAAGCTGTTTCTATGTCAACCCAGGAATTTCACTTTTTCTGAGCCTTCTCCTCACCCCATTCTTGGGGGTAGGGGGAGTGGGGAGTGAGTGAATGGCAGCATGGTAGTACTTAATTGTCAGCTGGGACTAAACCACAACATACCTTTTTTCAGTATAGTGTTTGCTTGCTATGATCAGAAAATACTGATGAACAGATTGAAATCCTAACCTAAAGTCAGAGAAGAATTCTCATGTATTTACCATACTTTGACTGAATATTTTCACCTATTTTGCAAACTGTTGGCCTTCAGTACAACACCTTTCTGGACAAAAGTTTCATATCATCAATGGATCCAATGGTTTGCTTCAGTGCAGTTAAATCTATCATCTAAACTTGTATGGTTATCAAATTAACTGTTTCCTGCACTAGACTGAATTGTAGAAAAATTAGGTTCTTCTTAGAAGATTTTCTTATAAAGAAATTTTCATAAATAATTATGTTGTTTGCATATGGGATATGTGACAAGTAGCATGTGGAACAAGTTTTATTTTTTCTTCTCTCTTGACAGAAGAAACTATACATGACCATGGGACAATTTGAACCAGTCTGGAGATAAGCCTGGAGCGACAGGTCAAGTAGTAAAATATGAAGATGCCTGTACTTATTGACAAGTATTTAAACTTGTCAAGAATAATAAATTTTTCAGGAGACAGGGAAAATAAAAAGACTTTGATAAAAGAAGAACTAATAGAGAAGCATGGGGGAAAATCTACTCGAAACCAGATCAAGAATAAAAGAAAACAGGGTAGTAACAAAGGGAGGATTTGAAGGAGGGAAGAATAGTGATAAAACATACTGAAGAGCCTGTTGAACTCTAGGAAATCTTAGCTGAGGTACAAAAGGTAAGTACTAACAGATAAAATACACAGGTGTTACTCTCAAGAAGGAAACTAGAAATGGTATGATGAACAAAAAAAGAATAAAAATATGTTGTTAGACTACCTGCTAGATGCTGCAGAGTTCCAATCTTCTACTTCTCTGTGATGAAAGAATTCTAGTATCCTTTAATAGATGATTTACACCTATATAAAGATATATGGAAATGATTAATCAAGACACATGTACAGATATTATTTTAAGAGTGAACCTCTATTAGATACATTAATTAAAATGGTTTAAACATGTTTTCATTTCTGGTATTATGCAGGTGATTTTACTCCTCTTGTGTGTCATTTAGCTGTCAAGTTCAGAAGATTTTCCAAGATTTTCCTCATTTTGCTTGGTTTGTTTGTTTGGTTTTGTTTGCTTGTTAAAATTTTGATTATAGCAATTATTCAGAAATCTCCTGTAGGAAGGTCATGAACACATTGTTAATGTAATGTGTTTAGAAGTTTAAGGAGCCTGAAAGAGAGTCTTTGTTTTTATTTGTACAGTTTGTTTTCATGAGGTTTGGTAACAAATATTTTTTATGGTGTCAGATTTTGAAGAGAAGTGAGACTTTGATTCTTCACTCATTGTTACAGTGAAACATATTCTTCCATTTCATATAGGAAAGTCCTAGGGAAAATAACATTGTTTGAGACTCACCTGTAAAAGTTATGACTTTAGCAGAAGCCACATTCTCCATAACAGCAAGCAATAATTAGGACAGAGAAGGAGTGAACTCACAAAAATTTATAAATATTATTGCCTCTCTTTATTGCTAAATAGCCTGGCAATTCATTCTAAAACAATGACTTTGACTGGAAGTGCAAAACATTTTAGGGAGCTTTTGACTTGAATATGATGGAGAAAGTTTTAAACCATAAAAAAAACTTTTTATAAATGTCATTAAGAATGAAGTGAAGAAAGGGAAGGAGAAAATATTTAGTAAAAAATGAAATCATTAAAAGTGAGTAAACTGTAAGAAGCTGAAAAAGGAAAGCAAGGAATTATAGTATTAGAAAGTGTGTTTTCAAGATTAGGACATTTCTGGGCAATTGTGCATATTTTTTCTTACATCTAGTAATTTCTTTAATAATGTTGATATATTGACTTCTACTTTGATCATTAAACATTATTTTTGATTGTACTACCCTGCAGATATCTTACTGAGACATTATTATTTCTCCTCTCATTTAAAACCAACAACTTCCTTTCAGGATAAACTTTTTATCAAGCCCTCAGTGATTTGGTTGGTGGTACACCATTGCTGTCTATGCAGGAAGTCTACAATTACCTTCATATCTTCTTGCTTAATGTTTAATGATTGATCATAGTCACTTAGAGATTTAAAGCACTATCCCACAGTTGGATAAGAAAAATATCCTCTACTTAAGAAATTTAGAATAAAGAGCATAATGCATTTTTGATAATTTTATATAAAGACACAACCATAAATACTTACAAACAGCTACAGAACGAAGATCAATCAATCCAAATAAGTTAAAATTAAAATAATTCAAACATCTGGAAGGGCTTTTTTTTAGTTTTTCTTAATTTTAATTTTGCATTACATTTTTCATTGTATTTACAGTGTTGATTTACTTTGTACTTCTATCTAGAAATAGTATCGCAATCACTTTTGCAGAAGAGATCATGAGGTTAAAAAAACCCGAACAATCAGTGAAGAGGTTGAAGAAGGAAAGCTGTTTCGTTACTTTATTTTTGGCTTTAGATTTCAAAATACTAGTTTTTGACACTTCCCTCCTTTACTCTTAAATCCTGTCTATATCCTAAAAATTATAAAAATTGCAGTTATTTTAAAAAACTTTTGAATTGAACTGGAAAAGAAGGTGAGAGTCCCAATATTTTATAGTTTCCCAAAATCCTGTTGCAGATGAACATAATTAACACTTATTTTCTCATTTTTTTCCGGTAATGTCTGTGGCTGTATTTTTGTCACATGGGAAGCATATTAGAAGAATTATCTAATATTGACTTATAACTTATTTTGTATGGCTGTACTAATTTCTGTAAAAGTGCATATTTTTATATTGCATATCTTAAATTTTTAGGGGTTTTTTTCACTTTTTCTGTCTTAGAGCTAGAACAGTATATCTAAATGAGTAATTCACCAATAGATGTGCTTTTTTTCCTCCAAAACCTAGCATTTCATAGGATCATGGAACAGTGGAGGTTTGAAGGGATCACTGATGGTCATCCAGTCCAATCCCTTTGCTCAAGTAGGGTCAACAAGATCACAGAGAAATCACCAGAGTTTTTCAGTGTTTCCAAGGATGGAGACTCCACAATCTCTGTGAGCAATTTGTGTCAGCAATAACCTTCACAGTAAGAATGTTTCCTGATGTTCAGCCAAAACTCCTGTGTTTCTATTTGTGCCCTGGTGTCTTTTGTCCTGTCACCGAGCACCACTGAAAAGAGATTATAATTAAGTAAATTTTCAATATAATAAAATAAAAACTTTTAATTCTAGATTTTTTTTTTCAAGTAAAAGTAGATGCTTCTTTCTTCTGCCTCTAGCTTCAATAATCAGAATGGGGAACTCCTGGGAATTAAAGGCATCAATTTAGGATGTCATTCCCATTCACAAATAGAAACACAGATTATGTCTCATGGACATAAGTGAAAGTTATGTGCACATCTAATTTTAAAAAAAATCTAAGGGCTTGCTTAGAAAGGACATGAATGTAAATTATGTTAACTTTTTCCCAAATTAGGAATGAATTGAGATGCTATAACCAATGTTAGTGCTTAAGAATATGTAACTTTCAGAGTGAACAAAGTTGTTTTAGAATGAAGTAAAAAGTAACTATTGCAGACAGAGCATAAAAGCAGATTATGTAAATGCTAATATACAGGTGTAAATTATAGAAAAAATGGTTTCCACTTTCCATTACACAGCAATTATGCCAATTCCTTCTGTTTCAGATGTCTGTACAGTCATAACTCATATATTTTACTGTTTGTACTGATTCATTACTAGTAATAAATTGCAGTTCTAATTTAATAAAAATATTAAAAAAACAGATCACACTTACATAACTACCTACATACAAGTATCCCACAGTACAGCTCAGTTCTCATTGAATCAAATTTCATGTAATTAAAAGCTTAGCGAAAAAGATCAGTATTAATTTCCGCCAAAAGTGGCTATTTTGTGTTAATGCATTTGATATTAGGATATAATGAAGTATAATGAAGATAAGGTGCATAACTGGCAAATGGCTTAGTACTTAACAAGCTCAATAAGAACCTTTATATTACTAAAAACTTTTGCCTTCAAAAGTCAACAAGGCAAACATGCTAGTGAGATAATAAGAGTTCAACTAGAAGCAGTGTAGGATTTGCAGTTCCAAAGCCCCACTTGAATAACTTTTAAAACTTGTATGGAAAAAGTTAGTTAGACATTTAGTAAAAGTACTCATGTTCACATCATATCAAATGGAATCACTATTGTATAATTTTTGCTGAAAACCCCATATTTCTGCAGCCCTTTTCTGTATGAAATGACTTGGTCTAAGATTAAATAACTTCGTTTTCTATGACTGAACTGTTTCCCAGTGTTTTGTATTCACAAACACATCCAAATATACAGACATATATTTTTATCTCTGTAAAGCTGAAAGATACAGAATTAGTATTTTCCTGGACAACTTTAGAGGTAGGGTATATGTAGAAAATTCTCGGGTATGACAACTCAGAAAAGCTTTTCTTGATATCTACATTTTAATGAGATGTTGTGTTAGATTAAGGGAAGTTAACTTAATCCTTCCCCCCCCGCCCCCCAAATTTTTTTTTCACAGTAAAAAATTAGCGAAACTTGCAAATTTTTTCAAATTATAGTCTTCTTAATTGATCTTTTCTTCAGATTCTTGACCAAAGCTGTGCTCATCAGAGCTGCCCCAGCTGAATGATGCCCATTGATGTGAATTTTGAGTTCTGCTTCAGCAGTATATGACATATCTCTCACTTTCTCTCTCCTCTACTCCATTATTTTGAGCTATTATCAAAACACCTCTCCAGTATCTTCTTCCTGTATCTTTCAATTTGGACAATATAGCATTATTTTCATGATGAATTCTAATTGTTTTGACAGGATTTAATCCTGTAATTGTTTGCTTTTCATTGTCCTATATTTAAGTGTCATGATGCCAGCCAGAACATAATCTTTTGTGAGTAAGCTGTTACGTCCATTGGTTCCAGACTGTCAGACTGGAATTTCAGTTTCATATCATGCCTAAAGAGATTGGAAAAATTCCTCCCTTATGCATAATTAACAGCACTTATATGGTATTCTCAGTGCTATAATACCTTTCAGTAGCGACTCCTTGGCGTAATTTAATAGAGCTTTGTTTGGGTTTTTGTTTTTTTTTAAGCTGCTGTAATTTAAGATTGAAGATATATAGTATGGTACTATTAAAATTTCCCTCCCTTGTCCTTCACATTTATGAAACTTTATTTTTGGTTCTTTTTTTTACCTAGACCACTTCTACTACTCAGGATTTTGTTTGCATTCTTACTTTTTTTTCTTATTTCAGATTACACAGCTCTATGTGATTGATTGAAGTACAACACTTCAAGTTAAAGAAGTCAAAGTTTTAAAGCTAAAATTGCAATGGGCAGTTTTAAGGCAATGTTTAGAAAGCAATGCTTTTGAATCTGAGAGTAAACTACTTTATCTATAAAATCCACACACATCAATATATTTCAATGCCATGCTCTCTTTTCTAAATCAATTACCAACTAATGTAATAGCAGATAAAACTATAATTAAGCTGATTGTATCATAATATTCAAATTACAGGCAAGAAATCATCTTAAAATTTTAAATATATACAGGTCAAAATTGTCATATCAGAACTTATTATAGGATAGAAAACTTGTCTGTAATAACTATGGAAGTTATACAAAGTGGGAAAGAAAATATTTTTTATTGAAACTACTGAAAGTATCAAAATTTAATTGCTCAGTTTTTAGTTCAACGAATTTATATTACTCTTGGTATAAGCCAGACAGTACTTCAGCATTGTTTTGCTGAGAATCACTTATGAACCTGCACTGGTTTATGAACTTGCACTGATTTATGAACATACATAATACATGCCTCTATTTCCCCCAGTATCCACACTGCAAAACTGAAAAAATTCCTTTATTTGACCAGCTTTTAGGTGGAAGAATTTAGATCGAGGGAAGCTAGGCCATCGTTAAGCAAAAAGAAAAATAAATAAAGGAAGCAGAACAATAACCAAAAAACAACCAACCAAAAAAACCCACCAAAAATATAAAAAAACCCACAGAAAAAAACAAAAGCCCTAAATCAAGTAAATCCTCATCCTTTGCAGAAATAAGCCTTCTTTAATCAACCATTAATTCTGGACTTTTTTAGAGCATTACCTCTCCATGCTTTTCCAGAACATGAGATGTTTTGCTGTAAATTTATAATTCTAAACTTCTGAGCAGTGGGAGAAAATGAGATACTTGCTTTTCTGCATATCTAAGACAAAAAAGGAGTTCAATGTATTTGAAAATGCTTAAATGCTAAACTGTTGGAAAACATATTTGTCCACATAATTGTGGTAATAAAGTATAGAACTCATATCTACATTACTTTAACATTAACTTCTAAACACCAAGTCATAATGTGTTAACAGAGCCACTTTATTCATCAGGTTCCTGCTTTAGCATTAGAAAACAGTTTAAAAGCTGTTCTCATGCAAACAAGGTGCCTGGTATTTGATACTAAATTATTTTAAATCAAACCTCTTCCAGAGTCAGTTACTGTCAGATCCACAGCTTGACGTGATTGTTTTTCTATCATGACAACACCAAAGGACAATGATTAAGCAATTAAAGTGGGAATTAATTTATAAACAACCTCAAAGAAAATGGTTAAATGACTTTTTAATTGTTCTATTTAAAAATCATATAAAGTATTACCTTTGTTCATAGGTAGGAATATGACAGTAAAAGTTGATTTTCCGTTTCTATCTAAGATCAATTTACTTTCATAGTTTTGTCTGCATATTGTATTAGACCAACACATAGTTCAGACAATTATTTTTTTCTGCTCTATTCTATCGATTTTTAAAACTTTACTTGATAAATAATTCACATTTCTAGAAGAGTCAATAGCAGAAGTTCAAAATAGTTTTTTCCAATATACTTAGCAATTTATGTGTTTCCATTTGCATACAAGTGTTAGAAGGAACTGAATCATTCATGTTAAAACAGATGGGTGAATATCAACTTCAATGTATAATGGAGTTTAGTGCATAAGATAAAAATAAATAAACAGATGTGAGTGAAACATTTTTTAAAAATTCCTGTCTGCAAGTTTGGTTGGGATTTTTTCAGAGATTAAAAATATCCAGTCTCTGTCTCAATTACAACCATTAAATTCTGCAAAAAGCAATTTATAACCTAATTTTTACTGCTAATTATTTTACTAGGAAAAAAAGCCCCTTCTCACTCACATATTTTTCTCCTTTTCTTTTTTTTCTCCAAATATGTTTCCACCCCAAAACTAACATTTTTTGTGTTGCAATTTGTGATAAAGGATGTGCTGTTTTATTCATCATCACCTAGAAAGTGCAGCTGTGTTTTCTGCAAGTTTCTATAAGCTGTCTTCTCAGAAACAGTAGATGTTTATTTACATATATCGTAGTCCTCTATGTTATCTTGCCACATTAGTGACTTTATTTTAAGAAAGAATAAGGCAATTTATTTTTTTCCATTTTTGATGTATGAAATGAATGTTATTTTTGTGTCTGTAGAAAACTGTAGGAATTGAGAGTTAAAGCAAGAGACACTAGAGAGTTATTCTCTCTAGTTCAATGTGATTTATTTATTTATTTTTGGCTCGGCACTTGAAACTTTCTTTCCAGTTCAGAGAAAGCTGTCTTTACTAATATGATGAAAAGATTATTATTGTTCTTTAAATGTAATATCATCACTCCCAGTAGATGCCTAGTAGTTCTAGATAGAATATATTTTTTGTGATTGATTACTTTGAAATAGTCAGTTATAAATTATGCTTTAATTACTGAAAGATTATATAGATAAGCTTGTAACATTTCCATATAAGATGTAAAAGGAAGAAAGATATGGGATTTTTATGTTTTTTGACATAGACCAGCTTCTTACCCTCAGTAATATTGTTCATGGATGTACAAGAAAAAATTTTGTAGGTTAGACTTTTGCTTGATATTGTAGGTTAGACTTTTCCTTGTATTTTTTTTTTGCAAAACAGTGGGTAAAGATGCAGCTTTTCTTCTAAAATCTTTATGCTGAAAATTAAGTTTAAAAAACCCTCTAACTTAGGTATGCATGAAGAGTTTTTCCTGACACAGATCTTAATGGCAGACCTCCAGACTGCTGTACACCATTACTGGAAGTACCCGTTTCCTCCAGATAGAGCTGACACAGAGTCAAGTGACAAACTAGTCCAGACAGGTTAGCTGAGCAAGTGCAGTAAGCCTGTCTCCAAAATCTGTGCAAAGCGCTGAGTGGCTTTGACTAACAGCTTAAGAGTTTGAAATGGCTTCACCTGTATCTGCCCAGTCAGCAGGTTTGTTTCTGGTTTAATACCTGGCATTTGAAATCAGGTAGACCTCTCTTGCTAGAAGTCCTGCTTTGAATACTGAGTGACCAGTCCTGTGCATCTTCTTGGTGGAAATTCACTGCAGATAAGATGTATCACTCTCTTGCTAGGAGTGTGCTTGGTCTTTTTCAGGGATTCACTTATACTCATGCATTGTTTCATACACATACTGTAAATAGATCAAAGGGATGTATTTGACCAAAACATTCTTTCTTTTGCTGAGAGAAATTACTACTCTAATTGCTAAGGGTGGCAGTTGCAGCACTGTGGTGGTCACAAAAGGAAAGGAAAATATGTGTCATTCTGGTGAGATTAGGTGTATCTTCTCTCAAATTACTAAAACAGGCCTGAGAAATCACTCTCTGGATGAAGATGACTTTTTTCCCTGTCTCCCTGTCTCTCTGCCAAGTGTATGCCAAGAAATGCAGTGAGATGTTCCATGGTGCTTGCATGCTGAGCCTCTCCAGTGAGGTTTTTCCCATTCAGAAGACGTACTCCCACACTCTGAGAGGTGTGCTTTCATTAACTATCTTTCCTAAATGTGGTAGGATTGAAGCAATGCCTTCAGCTCTAAGGTTCCATGGACAGTGATGTAGTCCACAGGCACCTGACAACAACTGGCCACAGGCCCCTGAGAGAAAGATCTTAGTTGGGGATTATGTTGGTATATCTTTTTCTTTTCTTGTACTACAGCTAGGCCAAGCTTTTTTGTGCCCTGAATATATTAACCTGAAGTTTATATTTGCTTTTAACTCATACTAGAGTTATAAAAAATGTAGTGCTATTATTGTACTTGATGCTTGCCTGGTTATCTGCTTATTTTTGATGGTTCAGTTGTTTCCTCTTTAAAATGCCTGCCAAGCTTCCTAGTTTTTAAATGGTAGGATTTTTCACCTTGGTGGCTTTATATGAAATAATGGGTAAGAAAATTGTGAGAGAAACTTTGATAGAAATTAGAGAAAAATGGCTCTGACACTGAGGTTTGTTCTATAATTCCTTATATTTTTCACTGCGAATTTTATTAATGTTTGACACTATCTTAGAATAAGCCTCTGTGAAGAGACCTCAAGAAGTTATCTATATCATACTGCATAATTCAAATAAGGATGAATTATATTCACATAGTTTCAACATGTATATTCTTGCAAGATCCTAAATTATGGTGACTCCCCAGACAGCTTATGCCAATGTTTTACTATTGTTATGGCTAGAAAGCTTTTTTTAATATCTAACCTAAGTCTTCCTTCTTGCAGCTCAAACCCATTACAATTTTACTTATCCACATTCACTGTAGATTACTCCCTTTGATGCCTTTTATGCATCTGAGAACAGCTATTGTACCTTTGACAAGAGTCTCCTTTTTAAACTAAGCACTGGAATATTTTCCAGTCCTTTCTTGTAGATCATTATTTCTAGGTCCCTGCTTATCTTATTCTTCTGCATTCACTAGATGGGTAATTCCTCGAACTGCAGTGTACAAAAATGAAAGTTTTGCAGTCAGAGATATGGAGGTTTTTTTTATTTCCTACTTCATAGACATACACACATAGACACATATTTAGTAACATATGACATTGTTGGCTTATATCCATCTACTGATCTGTTATAACCACAGTTTTTCTGCACAACAGCTCACTGCTTGTGTCACTATAAAAGTATGAGTGTCTATAGTCAATTTCTGACTTGACAAATTCAAAGATAGCCTTGGAATATCACTGCATTCAGTATTCCAAAACATAAATATTGTTTATTGCAATTGAGTTACTGACTGATTCTCCTCAAATGACAGAGAAGCTGTTCTGCCTATCTCTTTCTTTAAACATAAACAACAGGTATTTTTACTTGATCCACCTCTGTGGCCAGTACTTAGTGTATCCACCTAGAGATTGTTTTCTTAATTTGCTTATGAAACTAGAATGCCCAGAAATGAAAATGTTTATTGCATTCCAGATATCTTAGCTGTTGCTTCTGTTCACAATGCCTGTCATCACATTACAGAGAACAGGAAATAAATGTCTATGATTTGTTTTTCCCTTTTCACAGGATTGTTGTTTTCTTGCAGATACCTGCAAATCTTATTCCTCTGAGTGGCAAAGTTATTTTGCTGATTTACATTTCTTTCCTTTTTTCTTCCCTGAAGACCCAAATTTATCTTTGTCATGTCTTTCACTACAAAGATAACTTTTAGCAGATCTAAGATTGCTACAGCCAGATCCGCATGTCTAGAACAAAATTTGTCAGGTCCAGCAGACAACTTTAATATTTTTGATTTGTTTCACAAAATATTCAGATGACAATCACAATAAATGCCACTGCAATAGAGCAAGATAACCCTTGAACAATGAAAGAGCAAGTTACAGGGTACTTGACTAAATTAGAGGCTTTCAGAAATAATCTCTAACCTTTCTTTTTCTAGCAAATTTGAGATTTTATCCTTTGTCTCTAATATTATGTTGGTACCCTTTTTCCTCTGATTTTTATGGCATTAGATGTCTGATTTAAACTGACCTTTTTACTTAAGACTGGAAAAGACTTGCATGCAAAGAAGCATTCAATACTTAGGCCTTTCTCAGAGTCATTTTTACTAGTTTTAAAAGTCCACTAACTAGAGAACCTTTAGTAACTTTAGTCCTGTTGCTGTTGCAATACGCGAGAGCAGTGAATAATAACGACAAATGACTTCTTAGGCAAGAGAAGCAAAAGAAGCATTTTATTGAAAAACTGAACCATATTCATAGAGTGGTTCGCAAGCCTCAAATGGGACAGTAGTTCCTTGGACAACAGGAGAAAACATCCCCTGTCACCTACATCACAAAACTGTCCCTCAGTCTACACTAGGGGCTAATCTCTGTTTATTAATTCCTTTCTATGTACAAGAAAACTATCACCCTGGGAAAGGCTCAGGCTGGAGCTGAGAAACTGTCTCAGCCTGGGAAAAAACCTCCCAGCCTGAGAAACAGAAAAATAACTCAGAACTTGAGAAAAGGCCTGGCTATATTCTGCCTAGCCTTCAGCAGTGTCCACACGTTGCTAATATAGAACATCAATTTGCTAGTCTTTATGTCCTTTTCTGTTCTTTGTACCTTGGGTTCTTTTTATTGTTTGACACTGCAAGCTGTAAAATTTGTGTACAGTACCTGTCGATGGACTTTATTTTTTCAACAGTTCTATCTTAGATAAAAAAGCAGATCTGATTCCATTCCCACACTGAATCAACTCTATATTTTTCAAATACAGCACAATGGATATGATTTATACTGTTACGCTACATGGTTGTATTCACATGCAAAATAAATAAAACTTAGATTGCCAATAGTTATGCTATTCAAAATATGAAATAGCATATAATCTCAGGGTAAATTATTTGATGATAATTAATTTGTTAATTAGGTTTGCTATGCAAGCTGTCTGATCATACTGCCTATCTATTAATATATCCATGTTTGTACCATGCAGCATGAATTTATGGTATGCTTTTCAGAATTTACAGTACGTTGTTCAAGAACTTACATGCTTCTCAGAAGTGAACTGATATTCTTACACTCAGGTTAAGTTTGAATTACGAGTATCTTTCATGAAAAAGAGAAAATGAACCCCAAGATAATCAAACAAAACCGAAAATAAAAAGAACATATGGTTATTGTAAAAAAAATATTACTGGCAGGAAAAAAACCCTTGATGTTTCAATTTCTGAAAATTTTTTGCGGAAATTTCTTTTTGTTTCGTAGCCAAAAAATACAAGGATAAAACAAAAGCATTTAGAAATTAAACACAACTTTTTTCTATCTGTATTTTTAATCATAATTTCTGTTGTTTAGTTCTTCCTTTTGAAAATCTTATAGAAATGATGAAAACCCTGGAAAAATAGTATGATTATGATAAAGAATCCTGCTGGAAAAGTAATGTTTTAAATTTTAGTATTTTTTTCACTTACCTCGCATATCCATGTTTTCCATCCATTAATTGATTTATCAAGGAACTTTTGGCTTCTCCATTGCTCTAGTTTTTGACATATAGGCTTCCTTTTTAAAGTTGATACAAGTCCTACATTCTGTACTCAGTTAAGAACTAGATGTTTCCTAAAAGTAGATTTAATTTTGAAACTTTCAATAAAATTCACAGCTACTTTGTCAGTTTTTTTGTTACAGTTGATTTTTTTACAAAATTGATGAAATTTTTATAGAATGCTGTATAATGGCATAGGAACTTCATCATAATTTTATTATCCATATATTTTTATATCTTATACTCTCTTGACATGTACAAATTTAACTTAAAATAGTGAAGCACTATTAAGAGTTTCTTGATAGGCAAAACCAAGATTAGATTAACTGGGTTTGGATTGATTTCTTTGTCTTACAATGGTGCCAAAGTGCTCTGAGTATTACAGCTAGATTGTGTCAGTGATACTAAAAGCATTTCTCCCATTTGGTCATTTTTCCAGTATCGAACACTTTTGCCAACACTGCATAGTGAACCAACAAGAAGGAAGGGGAAATCAGTCTGTCTGGATAGCATTCCACACAGACAAAACTTAGGAAACTATGAACATCTGGAAAATGGAGTTTGGGAATAGGATGCTTCATATTAGAAGGCTTCCTATTGAATACTGCAGTTACAGACTATCTGGGTAAACTCTGATCAAACAGAAGATAATTTTTTCCTTCCACACACATAGGAGAATGAGCAAATAATTTTTCTTTACATAATGAAACAATTGGGAATGAGAAAGATATTATTATAAATTATCTCCCTTTTCACCCATTAGGTGGGAAACACTTTAATAGCTTTCAAACTGAGAAGCATAATTGTTTGATGAGCCCAATCTGCATTACATATCTCATCCTCTAATTACAATATATTAGTTTTACAAGTGATTATGGAGCAGTTCATTAATCTGAGCAAGAAATCAATAATTCAAACCAATAGTTAAATTGCATGAACTACTTCTGTATTGATGTGGACAGACAATTAGTGACTTATTTACTTTATTTAATATCTTTTCCAGAATAAAATGTATTCTTCTAAAGTAAACACATCACCTAAAATAACATCAGAGGATGTGAACATGTGTGAATATAAAACTAAATTAATACAGACCAAAATTGATTATTTTAAAAAAGCATGAGGTAGCATTTTATAGAAGACATAGAGAAAAAACCTTTCCTTTCTAGTTTGGAACCACCAAGTCTTTTGGATTAAAGTTCACAAAGTTTTCTTTGGTCTAACAGGCTTGGTCTTCACAGTGATTCTGTGTATTCAAATACACACTTGAAATAGTAAGCTTATAGGAAAAGAAGGATTGGAACCTTAAGACTAGCAAGAAATTCTTGCAAATGCAAGATCACTTGAGGAGCTCAAAAATCCCCAAACAGTGAACCAAACCAAGAACTAGATGTGCTGAGTAGTTATTTTTCACTATTTTGGTTTTGTGGGTGTTTTGTTGGGATTTTGTTTTGTTTTGTTTTGGTTTGGTTTGGTTTTTTTTCAGTGTTGATGTTGTTTGTTTGTGGGGGGTTTTTTTGTTTATGTTTTTGGGGTTTTGGGGAATTTTTTTTAGTTTTGTTTGAAATGTATTTATTTCAAAGGAGAGACATTAACAATATTAGCTCAATTAAGAAAAGTAAAGTTGGAGATTTTGCTTCTATTTCTGCAAATGTTAACTATTGTGCAGTCTGACATTCTGTAACTGAGACAGGACACTTTAGATTTTGCAGTATCTCCTTGTGCACATTTCATATTTTCTTTGCTCTGGTCTTCATTCAAAGCAATAAAAGGCAGTTTCTGACTCACGTTTATTATCCACAAAATGCAGCCAGTCTTTTTGACACAACTTTTTCATAAGCAATTCAGAAATGTTTAAATAAAAGCCAGAAATAAAACAGACCTTTAAAAGTTTGATTTCTCTTAACAAACAGCAATGGACTCTATTCTATTCACAGGAAAATGGTGTACTATTTACGGTTAACCTTCATAATGATTTTCAGTTTATGTAGTAGTAAATTTTCAGTGGATGGCTTTCAGTACGATAGAGTAATGCTGCCATGTGGTAATGTTGTAGAATTTCTTCAGTGTTTTTTAATTTGTTATCTTTTCAGGTTTATGTTGGACTATATGAAAGAGTATTTAGCAAATGAGTGGTGCTCTATTTCATGTCTTTTTGAGGCTTTTCACCCTCTGCTGAAACAAGGATTTCACTAATGCAAACATTTAACATTTCAGTGCTTTCCAGAATGTGACAAAAGATATTGATATTTGTGATAGATATTTATTACTTGGCATTCTATACTAAATATATATTTTGATTGTGGTATCTGGTTGAAGAAAAATGGGTGTATGCTCACATACCACATGTTTCTAAAATATTCATTTCAATTGTCTTTTAAGTTTGATAATATGCAGGAAAACCAATGACATTATGTGATAGAACAATTTTAAAGAAAACACACTATTTCCAAATTGATAAATAATTTCAACCTTAATGTAGCTGTACTGGAGATACAAAAGCATTTTAGCATTGTTTTTAGCTGTTATCTCATAGGGATCTCTAAGGAGTCCTGTGTGCCAACTCAGATTCACTCTTGTGTAATGGCTGTTAACCAGTGTTAGGGTATTTTTGTACTCCAGGGAATGTAGGAATTTTGGGCTAGGCTAATACCATCTGTGTTGGGTGACATAAGATCATTTGTTGAAGTGCAATGTATGATGCCATTCTTTTCTATCTGTTTCAAAGTTTAAGCTGTGCATGTATGTTGATGTTTGTCCATAATTGTTCTTGTTCATGCACTTTGAGAATTCAGGCATAAAGGGCTCTCTCCAAATTCCATTGATATTTATGTTAGCTCTAATGCTGATTTACTTGAAATGTGTTTGAGATCAATAACAAAAACAATTAAGAAATGTTGGAAAAATATTTATGAATGACTGGTGAATAAGGACAACAATGAAGATAGATAATTGCAATAATAATTCAAAAGAAAAGGGTTAGAAAACCAAAAATGCAAAACCTTACTGAATAGAGACACTTGGTCTTTTTTCTTCTGTTTAATAAAGCTTAGGCTTGAAATCAAAAGGCATCTAGGACAATACTGGCCACTGGGTTGTTTTTCATTTTGGGTCTCCCTGCGCTAAACTAAACTGCTTTTTCTCTCCCTCCACATTTCATCTATGGCAAATGAGGCAGATTTGGTAGGACAGAGAAGACTAGAACTTTAATCTCTTCCAATTCAGTGGGGGAAAAATTCAGTACTAAAAGTGGGAACATTTTATTTTCATATTCTGTTTAACATGCTATTTTATCCATGAGTTTATTATTTTACCAAACCTTCTATTTGTCTTTCGTTTCTGCAAATCTCTAAAATAAATATATTCATCTGAAAATTTACACTTCAGTGCATTCTCAATGTAATTCAATATTTACCTTAATATGTCAGTCTTTTTTTCATGTATCTATGGAAACCATCTATAATTATAATATCAGAATCATTTAGAATAACATGCTGGTATAAAGACTAAGTCTTATACATGAAATGAATCTGCAGTGCTCTTGACATCTCAAGGAGCTGATTTTAGATGTGGAAAAAGTTTTTTGGTGTTTGTTAAAGGACAATTTCCACCTCTAAAATTTTCAGGGAAGATTTTATCCTGCTCCTAGTTTTGATCAAGTAGTAATGTCCTTTATTAATTTGCAGTACACCTCCTGTACTGCATTTGTGTCAGATTCTGTTTCTTTCCTCATGCAATTTCTAAAATTTGCAAAACACTTCCATCAATCAAAATGTAATTGCAAACCCTTTCTATCATCTATAAAGCTAAACTCTCCAATATCTTCATAATTTTACAGTCTCTCTACATTACATCAATTAATTTGCTTGTTCTAAATCTATGTTATATTCCCTTCGGAAGTCACACAGCACAAAAGCTGGGGAACAAAAATAGGTTATTCATTTCTTGGAGAGCTACTGATCATGGACAAAATATTTCAAAGAAGTTGGAGCTGAGAGAATCTGAAGATGCAATTTATATAAAGATAAAAACATCTAATTTTTCAGTTTCTATATATAGATGACCATATGTTAACATATATCTAAGCTACCTTTGTAGTTAATAGAGAGGTAATCCATAAAATCAGTGGAACTTAGATATCTATAAACTCAACTTATTGATCATCTGCTCAGACCTATTGTTCAGACCTGGAATATATTTTGGTGTGAGTTATCACTCTTTCAGTTTCCTAATCTTTATTAGTACTATTCTCCAAAGTGCTTACAGAATTATTAAGGTTGGAAAATACCTCTGATATCACCAGGTCTAACCTCTGACCAAACACCCTGATGCCAATTGAACCATAAGCCATGGACATCTGCCATTTCCAGTCATTTCTTGAACACTTCCAGGGATGATGACTCCACCACCTTCCTGGGCAGCCCATTGCAAAGCAATTTTTTTCAGTGAAGACAAAGTTCTTGGTGTTTAACCTGAATCTACTCTGGAGCAGCTTGAGGGCATTTCCTCTTGTCCTGTTGTTAGCTGCCCATGAGAAGACTCATCAATCTCCTTTCAGGTGGTTGTAGAGAGAGATACGGTCCCCCCTGAGACTCCTCTTCTCCAGGATAAAAAATCCCAAGCTCCCTCAGCCAATCCTCATAAGACTCGTGCTTCAGACCCTTCACCAGCTTTGTTGCCTTTCTATGGACATGCTTCTGCCCCTTAACATCCTTCTTGCAGTGAAGGACCCAGAACCGGACACAGTAATCAAGATGTGATCTCACCAGTGCCAAGTACAGGGGCATAATCACTGCCCTGGTTCTTCTGGCCACACTATTCTTGATGCAAGTCAGGATGACATTGTCATTTTTGGCCACCTGGGTACACTCTGGCTCATATTCAACTGGAGGTTGATCAACAGCCCCAGGTCCTTTCCTGCTGGGCAGCTTTCCAGACAGATTTCTGCAAACCCATTGTATTGCATGAGGTTGTTTTGACCCAAGTGCAGGATCCAGTACTTGTCGTTATTGAGTCACAAGACATTGGCCTGTCCAGATTCCCCTGCAAAGCCTTCCTGCCCTCCACCCTCCACCGGATCAGCACTTTGACCCAACAGTGTAGTTTCTGTGAACTTACTGAGGGCGCACTTGGTCCTCTTGTCCAGGTCACTGATTAAGATATTAAACTGGACTGGTCCCAACACTTAGCCCTGGGGACCCTCACCAGTGACCAGCTGCCAAATAGATGTACCACCATTCACTGCCACTCTCTGGGCCTGGCCATTCAAATAGTTTCTAACACAATGACTTAGATGCAGTGAAGAGTCCACCTGCCATGGGCTGCAAGCTTGTCCAGGAGAATGACATAAAAGAAAGCACTGAAGATTTTACTGAAGTCCAGGTAGATAGATTACAACATCAATCTTCCCCTCATTCCCTAGGATCATAAAAGGAGATCAGGTTGGCCAAGCTGGACCTGCTTTTTTTCTAAAACCATGGTTTTTCTAGAACCAGACAATGGTTTGGACTGATCCCCTGGTCCTGTACGTACTGTGTAATTGCACTCACTATGATCTGTTCCATAGCCTTCCCTTGAACCAAGGTAAGGCAACAGGCCTATAATGCTCTGGATCTTCCTTCTGGTCATTCTTGTGGATGGATATCACCCTGGTTAACCTATAGTCATCTGGGACCCCTCCCGCTTAACCAGATTTATGGTAAATGATGGAGAGTGGCTTGGTGAGGTCTTCTGACATCTTCCTCTGTACCCTCAGGTGAATCCTATCCTACTGGCCTGCAGACCTGTATCTGAGTGTATCTGAGAGGCACAGGAAATCACCAACTACTTTCCCCTAGATTGTAGAGGGTTTCCTGTCTACAAGTTCAGGGGGCTGGTATCCCTGAGGATAACTGGTCTTTCTGTTAGAGACTGAGGCAAGGAAGGCATTAAATAGCTGAGTCTTCTCTTCATCCTTGATGACAATGTTCCCATGTCCAATAAGGAATGGAGATTTTTCTTGGCCCTCCTTCTGTTAATATATTTATAAAAATACTTCTATTATCTTTCACAGTGTGGCCAGATTGAGCTCTAGCTGAGCTTTCACCTTCCTAATTTTCTCTCTACATGACCTAACAACATCCTTGTATTCTTCCTGAGTTGCCTGGCCTTTCTTCCAAAGGTTATAAATTCTCCTTTTCCCCTGAGTTCCAGTGAAATCTTCAGTGTTATTATCTGATTATAATAGATGCCTCAGCCTGAATTAAAGTGCAAATGAGACCATATGCTGGTCAATAGTATGGATTCTATTTAACAGTTAATACAAGGTAGAGAGATAGAAAGAGATGGGATGGCATAGTGGGGAGAGGCAAGAAAGAGAGTGGGAGAGAGAGATTAAGCAAAAGATATCACCACCACGTGATTCCTGTGGTGTCCCATTTGTCCTTCTTTACCCTGCTCTTCACTGAAGGGATCCCAGAGTTATTTTTCTGGAGATACCACTTTTATACAGTCCAAGTCCTGGGTATCTACAGAGAGTAGATGCCATTTCCACGAGTTGTGCTGGCATAAGTATCTTTTCCCCCAGTTTGCCACCTTGTGAAGTTTTTGTCCATGTAAATCTAGTCTTAAGTTTCCACAGTCTGAAAAGTGGAATTCTGTCCAGTGTGTTAATTCCAAATCTTTACCTTCTTTAGGCCTTGGATCAATGCCTTCCTGTTTTGATATCTGTGTTTCTCTCAAGTTCTTGTTTTGCTGGTTTATCTGTGGGAACTTCCATCTTCAACAGAGTTTTGAGACATGCAACTACATCCTTTAAGTCTTCACATTCAGCCAGGCTGGTCTTTTTCCCTGATGTCTCATCTTTCAGCACTCAGGGACAGCCAACCTTCCTGCACACCTTTCTTAGAAAGGACTGTTTCCCAAGAGAACCAGTGTACTGAAAAGGCCCAAGTTTATCCTCCAGAAGTCCAAGGTAGAGGTTTTGTTAAACTCCTTTATTTCACCAAGGATTGAAATTTCAATCATTTTGTGGTTGCTAGGCAGTCCAGCTGCCACATCTCCCACCAGCCCTTCTCTGTTTTCAACCAGCAGGTCTAGCAAAGCACTGGCCCTGATAGAGTCACTTACCAGCTGTGTCAGGAAGCTCTACACATTCCAGGAACCGCCTAGAACTGCGACATCTGAACCGTGTTGAGTTTCCAATTGACGTCCGGCACGTTAAATTCTCTCTTAAGGGCTGGCAATCATGAAACTGCAGTCAGGCACCCCTAGAATACTTCATGTTCCTCTTCACCCTGTTTGGGTGGTCTATGACAGACTGCTGCCAGGATACTGCCTTGATGGCCTTCCCTCTGATTCTTATCCATCAGCACTCAGCCTTATTTTCACAACATGTGAGCTCCCTCAAACCACTCCCCAATGCGCAGAGCCAACCCAACCACCTCTCCTTCCTCACCCATCCCTTTGAAAAGCCTTGACCATCCATTGCAGCACTCCAGTCATGGGAGGAATCCCACCATGTTTCTGTGATGGCAACTATGTCATAGCTTTCCTTCTGTGCCATGGCTTCCAACTCCTCTTGTTTGTTGCCCATGCTGGGTGCATTAGTGTACATGCACTTCAGCTAGGCTGATTTCACCCCAGACTCTGGCTTACCACCCTTAGGCTCATCTCTGGAGAGCCTGGTTTCATCCTCTTACCCCTTCAAATCTAGTTTGAAGGCCTCTCAGTCAGTAACATCAACTCCTCATCTAGCATAATTTTCCTCCTTTTAGACAGGTGAAGAACATCTCTCCAGGCTCCAAACAGGCCTCCTAAAAGTTCAAAACAGAACCAAGAGGAGGGAGAGAAGGTTTTAATGCTGGAAAAAAAAGTTAGTATAAAGAGGAACTCTGTCATCTTCAGCAGAACCTAGGGAATTCCCAGCAAAGCAGCAGCCAATTTAAGCAATTGTGAGCAAATTTCTATATAAAGGATTGCACAGTCATATGACACATGTCTGAAGAGAATATCCCAAAGAGCAAGTTATGATAATTCTGTATTTTTGGGTGAAGGGTAGGTCAGAGGATAGCAGTGATCAAATAGACAATTAGAACCTAAGTGCTATTTACAAATTTTTTCTTTGACAGGTAGTGTGGTACACTCACTTTTATACAAATGTTGGAAGGTGAAGAATTGCGATAAGAAGGCTGATATGTTATGCCTTAAATGAAGGCAATGTTGAAATCAAAAACTTGATGAGAGAACAATTATAATAACAGAACAGTATAAAATTTTGCTACAAAATGTATAGAAATTAGAGCATAAAACATAGTGGGGGTGAATTAGAGGTATAAATTTAGGAGTTATCGGAATTAAAATTAGCAAAATTTCCACCTCAAGTACCTGAAACTCCATTAATTGAAACTCTTAGGCCTAAACAACAGAACTATTGTAATCTGTCTACATTTCCACCTAAACAACTAGAGAGGTGAAATGGACCGGTATATCCTGGGACAGGTCAGGGAGAGCCTGAGAGAAATACATAGATGACCTCAATTATTCTGTGGAAAAATGACAAATCACAACAGGTGATATCAGTAATTATACTATAAGGTACTTACATTCAGAATCCCTACTGAAGTATCAACAGCCAAAGAATTCACTGTCAAATTTCAGTAAGACCTAGGTGAAAATAAGAATCCTTGCTAAAAGCAAGCTAAATGTGCCATCTCGTTCAGAGAATTACATGCTTGCAGGACGTCCAAAAAGCTTTGAAGACCACAGTGGTATCACAGTGCTAGTTCACACCCTTTTCTGAAATGCTTGAGAAAGTCTAAAAGGAGGCCCAGCATGGCTGAACGCCAAAGGAAAAAGTTAATAATAGTAAGAAGCATTTGAACAAAGAAAAGGATTGCAGAATCTGATAGAAAAAAATGTAAACATAGTCGGACCAGAAAATAGTTTAATGAACAGCTGTGTAAAGGAGTCAAAACTAGTACTAACTTCCTGAGACATGAAGAAAAAGAAGCCTCCCATTATCTGGAAGATCTATGGACACTAAGCATAAAAAGAATTCCTGGAAAATATAATTACATCATAGAAAAGGTACATTATTTTTATTTTTTTACAGGAATATTCACTATGAAGAAGATGTAGATTGCCATACCATAATATTTTCCATGACAGGCACTTGCTGGAAAATCTGAAATTGAAGAAACAGATTCAAGAGTTAAAAATAAGTATAATAAGCACCACCCTGCCACTAAGATTAGGCAACATTTACCTGGAAAACTACAGGAATTTTAGGACAAAGTAAGTGAATTGCTAAAGTGATAGCTAATCTTGGTTCATTGTCCTTATGTTCTTCTTATTGGACATGGGTGTACATGACACCAAAGTTTAGAAGAATGTTCCACAGATTCACTATATATTCTATGGGTTTGTGACTCACTTCCAGAACATGTATAAACTTATATCATCCAACACTTTCTCTTAGCAAGGAGTCCCACATATCTGCTGCCTATTGTCTGGAGGGGAAAGTAATCAAAAACTAAAACTTATTTTATTTTTTTAAACCTTAGTGGAATAAAATATCTGTCCCACCACCTTAAGGTATTTCAGATATATCTATAAACTCTGTCCTTTTTGAAATTTCAGTAAAGTCATTCCCCTTCATATGTTGTTATTTTTTTCTTTTAGCATTTATTTTTTTAAATCATTATTTTAAGAAAAATACTGAGTAATGTACTGATTGCACATCACAATTACATTAAAATATATTCCAATTCAGATGTATGTATTTAATAAAATAGAAAAGATAAACTTGCAGGGGAAAAAAAGCGTTTACAAGAACTGTGGTCTCTTTTCAAACAATGATGAAGACTTTGATGTACAAATAACGTAACACTTTCATCTCTTGCTGTTATATTTGTTTTAGCTAGCAATTCACTGCTTTGAAACATATACTGCTTTATGAAGTCTTTTAGGGAATCTCATCTGAATAGGGGAAAAATGTTAAATCCAATCTGTAAGTGGCATTAATGAGATTGCCTTCAGTTAAGTGCAGTCTTTGTGTTCAGTGAGATGCAATGTTGCATAACTAAAATTTATTAATTATAGGCTTTGGCATTCGCATTCATGCATGCTAGAGAACTAGAGTAATAACCTCATTTTAATATAAACTTTTGAAATTTTAGCTAGGTGTATGCATAGTCTGTGTGTGGTTGCATACTAAGGAAAGTGCACAGAGCACATTGTTTGAAAAAGGCTGGCATGTAGAACTCTGCTATACCAATACTTGGAATAGCAGGCTAACACTAGTTCTTAGGATATACTTGAAGGAGAAACGTGTTTGATAGTGTAGTTCTATTTCAAATGATGATGGGTATCTGTATAAAGATATATAAATATAAAAGTTTTTTAAGAACTCTCTGTTTATGAATAGTTAAAGGCTGCAGCAGTTCTGAGTTCATAACATAGATTAAAAATTCTAGTTGCTTAAAGTCTTGCAACGCTGTGGTAAATAAAAAATAATGAATGAGCTGAAGGTGTCCTTACAATATGTATTGATATTGATACTATATGATCTACAGACTTATCCTTTACATGTGAAATCTTCCATGAAAGAAATCCGAACTGTTCTAGAAATACTCTTCACTTCCTCTCCTTCCAATATAATATTGTATAATTTATTTTTATAGTATGTAAGCTATCTCCATATCAAAATCTGTTTAAAAAAATTATCGGAAACTAATTTAATGTTTCTGGCTCATGTTTGGGTGCCTTTGACATGTTGCATTGAGGCCTTAGCTGAACTGATTTTTTAAACCCCATACTTTGTTTCACCTGGATTTACTTAAAAGTCACTATATATGATGACATCAAAGTTTTGCCATATTTTATTTTCTGCTGAGAGAGGTGCATATGCTTCATAAAGTGTTTTCTATAGAACTATAGGGAATTCCAAGGTATGCAACAAAAAGGAAAATGCTTTGTCAACCAGTATCCAAAAATTCTGTCTTGAAAAAGTACTTATAGGACCGATTCTTATCAATATCTTTGTTCCAGTTTCTTCAGAAATATTAGCTCAAATAATTACCTCTATGATATTTGCTGACACTGAAACTTCTACGTATTTCTGAAGTTTGGTCTCGTTCCAATTCAATCAAATCCAGTTTTACTTTAAAGGCTGGATTTTAGCTAGCCTCAAAATTTGAAGTGATGGTCAGAAAACTAATTTTCAGAGCAGTTTATCTACTTGTAATGCATCATGTGCTCACTCTTCATAGTTTTCTGTGTGCACAATGATTAATAAAAATGTTAAAACTTCAGCAGTGCCTGAAACAGTAAGTGGGTTACACAGTTTGTGAGCTATAGTTTGAGTTCAGCAACAATTTTTAGGCCAACATTTTTTTTACCTGTGCTTTTTGAAAAAAGTAAATACAGAAGTTGTGATGATTAAAATATATTTTTTCTTTCTTCTGAAAATCATCAAAGAAATTTACATATGCATATTTTAAGTTAAATTCTAATATTAGTAAAGACTGAATTTTTAAATAATTCTATTAATTTTATTTCTGAGTCAAGATTTGTAATTGATCCTAGTCTCTTATGTTAAATTACCCCTGGGGAAGATAATGTTTTTTCCACCACAAATTAAATTGACACCTTCATATTTGCAGCCAGTTTAGATCATATGATTTTTTTATATCATCAATTAATTTTGAAAGCAATGACCATCTATTTGCAGATCACACCACATAAGCTCTGAAACAACCCCAGTAAAAGTGAAAATTAGGTATCCTTCTTGAAAATACAGTATGTTTTCACTGTGTCAGGTCGACTTTTTACAATGTAATGACTTTATTATGTGAAAGATAGTTGGCTATGATATTCCATCGAAGGAAATTCAAGAGGATCTGAATCTGTTCTGAACAAGTAACTAGACATAAGATTATATTTTAGATATACTATATTCACTGCTGTACACACTGAAAAAGCTGAGATGTCATTTTTCCCAAAAAATTTGTGGCATATGACACATTTTGAAGTTTTCATTTTCTGAAATAGAAGTCAGGAACAGCATTCTTACGATGTTCATTGGTTTTAGCACTTCAGTTCATCTGTTTACTATCTCCAGATCACTCCTTTGACAGATGCTGGAATCTGTACATGTCAGTTCATGAACAAGAAAAGGAATCACTAAGGGGGTTATTCCCATCTTTGAAAGAGAAATCTGTTGAGGTTAAAAATGAGTCTTTGAGGTTTAGAAGGGGACTGATTAGTTAAGTTAGAGTAGTCCAAGAAGCTTTTTTTTTTTTTTTTTTTTAAATTAATTTTACCTTAAAAATTGATAATGATGGCAGTTACCAGAAAGAACAGCAATGCTGTAATAAAAAATGTCAGATGGAAAATTCAACCCCTTTGAAAAAAAAGCTGACTATGACTATGCTCAGTAATAGGAATGATTTCCGTAGCATAGAGTACGTGGCTACTGGTTCAGTATAAATATTGCAACTACTTTCTTACACTTAAAATGATCATAGATGTTTTAAAAACACTTTTCAAATAATTTCTGCTGTCAGTTTATTCCCTGAATGCACTGTTTTGGCACAAAAATTATTAGCTGTAAAAAGGAAAAAATAGGAGTGATAATATTAAATGAGGGAGTTAGTATGCTTCTATCTAAACATTTGTATACAATGATCAAGTCATTGGTACTGCCATTATGCACAATATGAAAGCTCTTACCTTACTATTTAATGAAAGGAAATGTTGAATAATTATAGTTTATGAAGGGGAAAGATAAAAGTGTTTTCTAGTTTCTAAAAGTTGCTTTCAAAAATTATGTGGAGCACTGACTGCTCATCTGTAATGACTTCTCTTCTTTTTAAATTTAATTAAAGATATATAATTTTATACAAGATATTTTTTGAGAAGACCCCTCACCTTATCCCCACCACGTTCCCTTGTATTATTGGAAGTGAAAGATTATTATTCCTCATATACTAAGAAATAAGTTTCTCAGTCGAGGGGATAAAGATAACTGAAGATGCTGTCTAGAAGGACAGGAAAACTTCATTTATGGAGTACAAAACTGCTATGATCAGAGTGAGCCATCTTTAATCTCTCTGTGAAGTTTGCTTGGGCAACACTGAGGCCTAGCTCCTGCCTTCCAAGATGGAACTTGATAGTGTCTTACTAGTTAGCTGGAAGATCTATCCATTCCAAGTAATGATAGACACCTTCAAAAGAAATATAGCCTTCTAGAAGAAATTAAGGAACTTACAAAGATAGTATTTCTTTGGATGTAATGGAGGAGCTTATTTGCACTTGAGCAGAAGCAATTGGATGCACTTAAATACAATTAAATATAATTACTACGAGCTTAGTTTTCAAAGTCTTAGCTGAAGTTCCTTCAGAAAAATTTAAAGTGGGTCATTGAAAAGATAGTTTATTTTCATCTCCTGTTCTTTAGTGTATGTGTCAAAAATTGACCTGATAAGGCCCTGATTTAGGAGAATACCTCAACACAAGATGAAGTCCTGTTGACTGTAATGGAAAATGTATGTGTTGATTATCTAACAGAACCAAGTATAGATTCTGATAAGACTTAACATGATCCTGAATGCTTTTCTAAAAATAGGTAAAATTTTCAACCAGCAAAATAATTCTTTCTGAAACACATTAATGACCTGCTGCAGTCCTGCTGCTATTTTAAAAGTATTTGTTTTACTGAGCCGTAGAATAGAATAAATCAGTATATCCAAGATAAGGAAGCATATGAATCTCAGTAATGAAAATTAAATGGTTGTGTAATTTGCAGTGCTTATCAAAGTATAAATACATTTAGTTAGTTTATGGATTTATCTGTTCCTGTCCACCGTTACCTATTTTGTGTACGGAAAATTCATGCCAGAGAAATATTTCTCTTTTATTACCATATTAAAAAAAAAAAAAAAAAAAAAAAAGAGGAAATAATATGAAGATTATTAAACAAAATTCTAGCAATTAAAAGAGATAAATATGAAGATTCATTGTTCCATTCTGGAATGTTATGACATCAAAGCTCCCCTCAATTTTTCTCCACATCAAGCTTTAAAAATGTTTGGACTTCAAAAAGCAAGACAGCACAGGATTTTTATGACAAATCGACTATCAGCAGTGACTGAGTGAATCCTAAGGTGGAAGGGGATTTTGGTGTCTAGCTGTTGCACTAACAAATGGTAGAAGTGAAAGGACACATTCTTTGCCAGCTCAAGGTATTCACTGCAGTAGTGCTGTGTTCTGAAAGTTGAAAATGAAGCTGCACCAAACCTTTAAAGACTTCTAGATAAGCCATAAACCATGATTGCAATTCAGTGATTAGGAACTAGTTAAGAGCGTGGCACTTGAGGCAAAGAATGAAATAATAAGTTGCTATCAAATTTCAATGCATAAAACAACCTCACAGTTCTGCCCATTTGCTTTCCAATCTTAAAGTGAAATATACCAAAGACAATTAAAACCATTCTGAATGCACCCAGGTGTAAATACACTTGAATGCAATTACCAAAAGAAATTATTGTTGATAAACAAAAGTATGAACAGTCACTTAATCTGAGCCATGAAATCAACCTTCTGGGCTGCTTATTGTTGATAGAGTTTTTAGACAAATGTCTGTCTCAAAATAAGGTCTTCAGTGCTCAAGGTCTAATCCTAATATACTCCAAGCACATAAACATTTGGGCACTGGGTTCCATTATAAACAAACTTATCCTTTTGATCTATATGAGTCACTGTATCGAAATACCTAGTAAAGCACAGGATGTGTAGACCACGGCTGCTAGACCCTGCTCTTATATTCCTGACCCATGGAATATTCCCCACAGCATTCTCATGATTAGGATATTTGTGACTGCATAGAAAGATGGTAGTCTTCAGATATCCTCTAGTCATGCTCTGAGCTGAGTGTTCTTATAAGAAGTTCTGATAAAAAATATCTGTTCAACATTTTTTCTTTAGTTAAAGCTCACTGATTAGCAATATGCATTCAACTTATTATAGTTTTGATTCTCTTTTTGCCTCTGTTGTTATGCTTTCTGACAATTCAACTCAGTTTAAATAAGAACCATAGCTGATAATTTATTTAATTGGTGTTGTTTCTCCTCTGTCTTCTTTTCTCCTCTCTCTGTTTTCCTCATTGTCTATTTTAAGCTCTGCAACCTCCCTTTTTACTCCTGTCTACAACCTGAAAATCAATGGTGCTGCTTAGGGACTTCTGGTTGACAGAAATAAAATTAAATAAAATTAGAATCAACCCCAGGCATATTAATTGTTCTCATATTGAAACTTTTCCTTAAAATCCACACAAGTGATCATTGTCATAAAACATTTCAATGTAGAGAGGAACATTTCAAATTAGGGAAGTTCGTTTTTCTTTGAAGACTTTCCAAGATACTAGTGCAATGAAATAAAAGGGTTTTTTTGATCAGTTTGGGGGGTTTCTTGGTTGGCTGGTTTTGTGTGGGGAGAGGTATGGGGGGGGTGTTATTACTACTATTTTACTTTAGAAGTGGAGCAAGAAAGACTCTTTAGAAATGCAGAATTTAGGAAGAGTTTTTGTTTCTCATTTTCAACTGTAGTAGTGGACTCAAATGGCAATATTCAGCTCTTGAGTTCCAGGTACAGATACAGTATTCTAATGTTGTTTTGGGCTTCAGGCTCAAGTTTGGAGTTCTGTACATCATAAGGTTACCTTTACTGGCAAAATCCAGAAGAAAACCTGTTTTCAACTTTGCTCTTCAAAACACCAGGAGATGTGACCGATGATTATTCTTAAAACCATTTTTTCTGTACTCTAATATTGCACAAACAGCATGTCTTCAAAAACTATATCCTTAAAAATGATCTCTACAATGTCTTTTGTAAGCATGCCCAATTATATCTCTGCATAAACTCTCTCTAGTGTGCCCTCACTAAGATGTGTTAATTATTGATTCCAACTCTTAGCTAAAAGTTTTGTTTGGTGCACTGGAGTTTGTCTAATACACACAAATAGTACCATACAGTGGTCTTAAATATCTAGATAAGTCAGTAAGTTACCCCTTTTCCCTTGACTGATGCGGGATGATTTCCTCTTATAAACAGCATAAGAATGAAGGTTCTAGTGAAGAGGCAGGTCTGAAATGCAATACATATCCGGATGTATTTCCCTAACCTAAACTGAACAAAACTACTCCTTACAGTTTCTTAAACAGCTAGCAATTGCTTACTAACTGGCCAATTTAATATTTTGATTTTTTTTTACAGATTTGTGACGCTTTACAGGTAGAAGCTAAAATCATAACTTAAGTTTGAAAAATTTGCAGTATTTATCTCAAGCGTACAAATACAGAGAGGAATTTTTGAGTATCTGTTTCTCAAATTTCAAGTTTCCCTCTATATCAAAGGAAGGTAAAATACTTTTTTCTACTCCATCACTGATAAATAGGGAAGATTTTCATGTGAGGATGTGACTCCAGAAGTTATGGCTCTGTTAAACAGGAAGAAGAAAAAACTTTGCCTATTGTGAGGATAAAATCAAGGTAGTGGGAATTAATGGATTTTTCAAATGTAATGGGAGATATTTTGTGAACATGCAATTTAGAACTAAATAGGTACTAAGCATCTGGTAATGACTTTTCCGATTTGAGGCACGCTGGAGGTATTTCAAAGAATATACTAACACTGCTTGAGAGTTCAGACAGTACAAAGGGAAGAGTGCATATAGGTCTGATTTGTTTTGTTTTGTTTTGTTTTGTTTTTAATGAAACAACAATAAAATCTTTGACATGTTTTGTGGTGGGTTAACCCTGGCTGTGTGCCAGATGCTTGCCAAAGCCTTTCTATCATTTCCTTTCCTCATCCAGACAAGGGAGAGAAAATAACATAAAGGACTTATGGGTCAAGAAAAGCATGGGGAGAAATCAGTCATCAGTTACCCTCATGGTAAAAACAGATTCACTTGGGGAAATTTATTACCAATCAGATCAGAGTAGGAAAATGAAAAATAAAATCTTTAAAATGCCTTCCCTTCACCTCTTCCTTCTTCCTGCATTTGTTTTTGCTCTTATGAACTTAACTTCCTTTCTTGACACAGTGCAGGGGGACAGGAAATGAGAATCGTGGTCAGATCACATCATGTCTCTGCTGCTGCTTTGTCATCATGTGAATGACTCCTCACACTCTTTCCTTGCTTCACTGTAGGGTCCCTCCCACAGTTCTCCATGAACTTCTGGGTTCTTCCTATAGTCTGCAGTTCTTCATTAACTGTCCAAGCATGGGTCTCTTCCATCAGGTGCAGTCCTTTAGGAACAGGCTGTTCCAGAGTTGGTTCCCTATAGGGTAACAAGACCTGTCAGCAAACCTCCCCTAACGTGGACTCCTCTCTCCAGAAGCCCACAACTCCTGCCAGAAGCCCACTTCAGCATGAGTTTACAGCCTCCCTTGGGCATCCATCTGCTGTATTGTGGCTGTCTCTCTAATATCTTCTCACTCCTTTCTCCAGCAGAAGTTGTTGCATCTTTTTCCCCTCTTCTTAAATATGCTATCCCAGCTACCACAGTTTCTGATGGACTCAGCCCTGGCTGGTGGAAGGATCATTTTGAAGTCAGTTGGCACTGGCTCCATCAGACATAGATGAAGCTTCCAGTAATTTTTACAGCAGCCACTCTGTAGACTTTCTACTGCTGCCACTACAAAAACCTAGCTATGTAACCCCAAATAATTTCTGAAGAAAATCTGATATATAAGCAAAAATGAGTGAGTGTAGGAAGGATTTTTTGTGTATAAACTATCACTAGATAATTGTGTTAATTTAGCATTTAAAGCAGCCTATTTCTTCGAAGAGAAGAATGGAATTATCTTCTAAGAAAGGAACTGTGGACCATATTTATTGTGTCTGTGTAATAATATATACATGCGCATGCTTGTACAATGATGCATGCGTACATATGTATAATGCAATGAGCAGATAAATAGAGTTTGTCTTTACTGAAAGACAAGAAGTAAATCAAAAAGAATTTGCTAAACACTATTTTTCAGATTCTTGACCTCAGCTATTCTAACGAAATATTTTAATAATTTAGTAATTGTCAATATGCAGGATTTGGTAAATGCTGTACAAACCTGTTTCTTCTAAATCCAATTGATACATTTCTTAAAAAATAAATTAAGCTTGTTCCTGTCAGAATCATTGTTTAGCTTCTCACTTAATAAAAACCTGACTAATGAAATTTAATTTCAAGAAAAAACATACCTAAAATCACTGAAGCAAATAAACAGAAACAAAGTAAGATATACAAGACTTTGTCCATTCTCGTTGATTGATTCTATGCTATACCCCTCACTGTTATACTGACCTCTGTTTAGATATCTTGTGTGACGTCACTTGAGTCAGTTTTTTCCTTTAAATCTCAAAGTATTTCATAGTTTCAAGTGCCTGCATATTTTATCTGTTATAATCAAATAATAAATAGCCATTCTTGTCATCAAGAAATGATTGAGAATGTGAAGTACTTTTTAATTTTACCAGTTTATGGCATTATAATCAGGATTTGATTCTATATCGTTTCACTTTGCTATGTCATGACTGTACTTGGGAGGTAAGTAGAAATTCTGCTGCCTCTTCATAAGAGAATATGGAAAGTTTGGAACCGGAGTTCAATCAAGCAGGAAAAGATAATTGCAGAAAATTGCTTACTCAATAGTACTCAAAAATTGTGCGATATAAATTCCGTGATATAAAGAATAAATCACAGTGTCTGCAGCATTGCAATGTTATATTACTGCATTTTCTGGAAGAAATACCAAGTAAGAGAAGTCAGTTCAGCAACTTGCCTTCTGTGAATTTGGGCTGAATAATTTTGCAATCCTTTTTTTCTCTTTTGATATAGTAAGAAAAAACCCCAGCAATTAATAGAAAATACACAGTATTCTAACAGAGAGTTGACATATAGAAGACTAGGTCAATTCTGACACTTGGAGTTGAAATATATAAATTATTTCAGCCGATAGGCAACTGAAAAAAAATGAAGCAAGGATTCCTTAATTTAATATCAGAGAATAGAAATTACTTGATTAGAAATAGGACAGAAACAACTCTTAGATTTTCCATTATATCTGTGTATACCATTGAGATACATGCAACTCTTTATCATTCATTTCTTCTTAAAATACATCTCTGTAACTGTATATATACGATATCCAGATTTGCCTACTGTTTTGTGCTTTTAGGGTGGGTCAAAGAAATGGAAATCATGGAAATTAACACCAAATATAATTTTCTGTTGTGAGAAAAGTCATGTAGAATTAATTGGATCATGGAAGCTTATTGAACATCAACTGCAGAAAAATTTATTACCAGCCCTTCTGTACCTTTGTTTCATAATTGTTTGCTGCTTTCCTCCCGAGAAAATTATGATAGACTTCTAAACTCATATCCAGTCAAGAATCTTTTCAAGTTTATAATATCAAAACCCTCATTGGTGTGAACAGAGATTGAGTGTAAACTGAGTGATGACAAGTCTAACAATAAAGGAATATAGATTATTCTTGTTACTTGAGATGTGATCTAGTGAAGCATACACAAATTAGTACAGAGGCAGCAGTGGATGTCATCTTTATTAAACTCCCCCCAAGCTCAGCTACCTTATTGACACAGAAGACACATTCAGGAGTAAATGGTAAAGATGTGGCATTGAGGATAAAAAACAAACCCAATGGAGAAGACATTAAGAAATCTTCCCTGAATTGTAAAAAGTGGAAGTATATCTGGAAGTGGGAATATCTGAAGACTCTTTCCACTTATGCAAAGAAGTGCAAAATAAAATTGTGAGGTAATAATAAGTTCCTTGAATTTGTATTTTAACAGAAAATTGATATAAAATATATGAAGCCACAATAGCTGAAATGCATTTACAATTCACAGCTTTTGTGTTCTGTATGTACGTGCAGGAAAAAACAAAAAAGTAGTATTAATAAAAAAAGATTCTAAAAAACAAGAGTAGATTATTATGTAAACTCAGCATTACAGGAAGAATTCAGATAGAAAATTGTAAGTATATATGTAGAGAGAAAGAGAGAGAAATAATCTTCCTCTCTAGGCTTTAATGGTTTGGGGTTTTTTTTTAAAGTTCCTAAAAAGAATTCAGATAAATTTTCTTACTATCAGTAATTTGATATGTTTTTCTTACCATAAATATTTTGGAATAATATAGACATTTAGGCTGACTCAATAAAAAGTGTGTAAATATTGTAATCAGGTGAAAGGATTGATAAAATAAACTGCTTAAATTCGTTGGAGAATCCATGGGAAGACTAATAAGAAGGAAATAAAGAAACTACTAACATCAACTAAGGTAGTTGCTTAAGAGTAAGTTCATCTGGTTCAAGAGTATAAAACATACTTTACTGATATCTGATCCTATACCCTTCAGCTTTTCACTACTCTTTCCCTCTCTCCTTTCCTCTATCTCAAATGTTATGTAAAATCTCTAAATTACATATAGAGAGATTTAAAGCCATTCTAGCTCTTAGTTTTCAAAAGTCAAGTTAAATGGGGAAGTGTCAGCCAGAGATGATTTGTTCTTAGGCCAGTATGGATTAATACCTTTATCAGTAGCTTGATGTGTGTGAGGGAAAAATTGCTAATAAGGTTTTCATATGATGTACAGTTGTTCCAGTGGCAAAAAGGAATATAAATTCAGCAAAAAATTCAAAAGCTTGCTATAGGAAAACAGCAGCATTTGTAGTAATTACTCTGTGAGAAGCTGTATAGTTGGAAGTAATGATGCTGAAATTAAGAACTATAAATACCTTATGCCTTCTAATGAAGTTACTGTTTGAGATAGAAATGTCTTAGCTATCCAAGCAGAGATACAGCAGTTCCTGTGCATACTGGTAAAGCAGGTTGGTTTCTGCCCCATGCACCATATTAAGTTAAAAAATATGTATTTGAAATCTTTTAAGCTGAAAATATAAAAGCTGGGAAAAAATTAAAATAATATTTTTAAACAGAGAACTATCTCAATCTTATTAAACAGAAATTTTAGTAGGCTTCATCATTGTTTACAGGCATATAAATAAGGTTATTTCTGATAAGGAGCTGATTATCACACAAGTGCAATTACAGGATGCACTGAGAGTACATGTTTAACTGCAAGGGCAAAAATAGGACTGATGTGGTAAAGATGGGAGCTAGAAATTCAGAAAGTCTGAAAATCCTCAAAGAGAAGTGGGAAGGCAGGATTCACAGCTTAGAAGATGATATTGCAGTTATGAAGGGTTTCCTGCTGCTGAGGTAGAGGTTAAACGTCACTATACTAAGATACACTAAAGGAAAAGGCCCACATTAGTGATAAAGTGGTAAAAGGTGTGAAAGAATACTTGTGTTAACCTGTTCTGTTTGTCCATAAGAGGTGAGATTTTCTTTTTTAAAAAATCCTTGCTATAACTTTTTTCTTCATGTTTTTCAACTTTTCTTGTTATCTTTATTTTAAGAAAAGGAATGCACATCTACCTCAAAAATCACGTTGGTGTGTGATCCAGGAATTATTCGATTTTACTGCAAGTACAATCACTGATTATTCTATCAAATTCCTTATTCAGGAAATAGCATCTGTTTTCTGTGGGGCAAAACCAATTCAGTATTTAGAGGACCAAAACTAGTGAGTTTTATGGATACAGCTGGGAAAGTAGTGTTTTGAGTGTTTGCTTCTTCAGGCAAGCATTGAACAGAACATCTGAATTTGCCTTCCAGTTAGATGTCAATGTGGAGAAAATGTTATCATAATCTCTGTAAGTCTTAAAGAGCAATGGGACTCGGTTTTTATCTCTCTGATACAGAAATAGTGAGAAAGGATAGAGGTTGCCTTTTGTCAGTCAATATCTTTTTCAGTTATACTTTCAGTGTGATGTTTAATTCAGGGATAACTCTGTAATTAATTTATTTGCAATAGTTGCATGTAGCAAAGGCCTTGGAAGAATCACAGACACAACTGATAAGATTATGTCATGCTCCACATAAAAGATGGATCTTCTTTTACCCTGAAAAATAGAAAAATCAACAGGTAGATGAAGGAATGACGAGCCACTGCATAGACAATCTTGTTATTTTCTTTTCCTGGGATATACATGGCACTCAGTTTTCCCATCTGAGCTACTGATATGTTCAGTGTATAAAATACCTCATTTACTCAACTTTTCACTTGAAAACTACATATCTTGGCAATGTTTGAGGAACATAATGCACAATGAAAGGAATAGCTTGTAAGCACAAGGCCCCATTGCAGCTTATTAGCAGAGCTGTGTCCTCAATAGACTTTCAAGGATTTGGAGAGACTGAGGACTGGCAAGCAAAGTCTTATTGTTGAATGAGCAGCCACTCTAATGAACCCAGAAAGGCTCTGCTTAGCACTGTCTCTGGTGTGGCTCACATGGATTGAATTGTAAATGAAACTGGTGTAAAACTGAAATGCATTCATGCAATGGTGCATTATGTAGGTTTAATTTAATGTGATCTGAGAAAAACAATGGGATAAAATCACCCAAAATGTTTTTATTAATAACCACAGTGAATTAATTTATTAACACAAAACAGAAGAGATTTCTGGAGTCTTAAACTGCAGTGGTTTCTTTTTAAATATCTTCTAAATATTTTTTTTTTGTAAATCAATTTTAGAATTATATGCATTGAGAGTTTACAGATAGTTCAACTACAGCAGTTTTGATAATCACAAGGTGATTTTTTGGTCCCCAGTGTGTCCCTTGAATTACTAAATTTTGGATTAGATCCCAGTATGTAAATATCTGTAGTCTGATATCTCTCACCAATTTTAAAATAGGAATCTAAAACCAGGAGAAAGTGGGTCTGGTCCTTATTTTGTGAAGGTAAATTTATCTGGTTAATTCTTTATGTACTATGAGAGTGAAGGAGTCTTTCCCTTATGTTGTGGAATAATAGCAGAACAGAGTCTCATCTTATAGTAGTCACTGTAGTGACTGTATGTCTTCTTCCTCTATCTTTATAGTTGTGGTCAGCAGCATTGGAAAAAACAGATGTACCCAGACTATTAATACATGATTCTGTGCCTGATGTCATCAGCACAGTTTTATATTTTTCAATTAGGAGGTGATCTACACAGTACCAGGCCTGCTAGCATTGGACAGGATTCATCTTACTGAAAGGGAAAGGAGGGTCTTTGCTCATGAGCTACCAGGGCTCATTGACAGAGTTTTAAATGACTTGAAAGGAGAAGAGTAGAATCCTAGGCTTGCCTGTGCTAGCCAGGGCCCTCAGCCTGTTGCACTGCAGCACAAGAGAAGTCTTGCAGTGATGAGCTAGAGGCTCCTGAGGTAACAGTAGGCAAACAGTGAAACCACATAAACACCAGAGAAATACCACAAGGGAATTAGTCTTCCCCTAAGAAGGTGACACATCTGTCAGTGCAGCTGAAGTGCACCTACACCAAAGCACACAGCATCATCAACAGAGGAGGAGCTGGAAGCCACTCTGCTGCTAGGACCTATATGCCCTTATTAAAATTTGATGTAATATGTGTGTAAAAGCCATTGCTTTTCTTCTTATCTTATACATGGCATCATTCCTCAATGAAAGCTTTAAGGTTTTTAAACAGAAGCATGTAGAAAGAACACCTTTGTAATATCCATTGGACTTCTTACAGAGTTTTCAGGACAAGAGGCGAACTAGATATAAGAAACTATGAGATTACAGTCTGGCTCTAGTTGCCATTATTTCTGCCTTATGCAAGAAATTGGGAAGACTCCTTCTCTTGCTCATTTAATCGTTCTTGGTGAAATGTTGTCACTGATGAAAAAATTGTCCATTCAATTGTCCATTTGTCCACTCAAAACACAAAATAAAGGTATGATGCTATTTTTTGATTTATGCTGTTAACTTAAAAAAATAAAAAAAGCTCTTTTTTTATTTTTATTTTTATTTCGGAATGTCAATTCAAGGCAACAGCTGAACTACTGAGTTGAAGAGCCCAAAAACCAGGTTTTGGAAGTTAACAGTTTAGTATAACAAAAGAGAACTCCTGACTATGACTCAGAGGACATATGAAACCAATATGTTTTGTTTTTCTTTTTCCTCCTAAGTTGTTCCAGACATCTAATTTCATACACATAATTGTCAGACTATCTATGAGATGTCAGTTCAGAAATTGGTGCAGTCATCTCTGAACTCACAATGATTTTTGACAAGTATGTAAACTCCATGAGTTGCTGCAAAAAGAATTGTTCTAAACAACCTCTTTTCCAATTTTCAAAACATCTCCCTGAGGAAATACTTTACACGTGGTCTCAATGTCCTGAAATAGTTTGTTGAAAGCAACGGATTTAATGTGGACGACACTTTTATGATGATGGTCAGCAATATGTGAAAAGGAGCTATAGAACTATAGAATTCATGCCTCTGTAGACTAAGAAAACAATTTGCTGCATTTGAACCAAAAAAGGACAGTGGTGTCTTTCAATTAACTAACCTCATTAGAATTGTTATAGCTGAAGGACCTGTTCTAAGACACATTGCTTAACATTTTAAGGGCAAATGTTGTTTCGTGGAGGTGGGCAGAAGGACTTTGATTATGTTTATCATATGAAATTCATTATTAAATTTTAATTTTTTTTTTCTCAAATGTGTAATTCAAACTTGCTTTTATGTGAAAGCAGACTTATACTTTTCATTTCAATTACAAAAGTATATATTTTGTAATTTACTTTATAACTGCCATTGTTTCCTAACAACTAATGCTCCCTAGATAGCAATTTTGTTAGACATAAGAAAAAGGATCTTTTATACTAAAACACAAAAAATAGTAGGAGAAAGAGAAAAACTCCAATGTACAGAGAAGGAACCATCACATTAAAGATGCAGAGCTATTTCAAATTGTTAGTTTTGCAACAGTTTCATTTTGACTAGGTTATCTCAAATGACAGATTCTCTGAGTTAGAGTAAGAATCTTAAATTGTAATAATACTCCTTTAAATTGTTCTAGTACAACATAAATTGCAGAGCTTTTGATTGGATCTTATATTTCTGAGGTGCAATTTCACCACTGGCTTATGCCTATCAGAACTTGTGCTGCCTTCAAGGCGAGTGGTTCCACTCCATCCTTGGCCACCCTCTTAGTAATTCACCTGAGTCAGTCCTAGAAATTGTGCAGTCATGCCTGAAGAACATGATGGCATTTATCCTACTGAGAATTATGAAGAGTAAATAATTAGTTCTTGGTCTGATCAGGAAATTGATGCAACTGCCATGTGGCCATAGACTTCCTAGACGTGACACAGGGAAGGAGATTGGAAGGACATTACTTTTTTGGTACAGGTACAAATTCAAATCAACCTTCACTGATAACTCTACTTGCAAGCCTTCCATTCAAATATCTCTAGACATTTAATTTATATAGGTGTGGATATATACACATCTATGCATGTATAAATCTGTATGTATATATACACACACAAAAATGTGTGTAATACTATTGCCTTTTGGCAGAATGTTTTCTGAGTGTGAAGTAAATTTTCCAAAAATTTATGAGTATCTATAGCAAGTGGTTTCAGTGACCTTTTTCTTTGGAAAAACATAAGGAATTCTTATGCTTATCATTCTCATGCATCTTATTTATTTTGAATTTTTTGTCAGAAACATAATATTTCACAACTTCTGAATAAAAGTGTTCTCCTGAAAGATTAGTTCTCTGTTCCACTTCATAGAAGATAAGCAACTAGAAAATTGTAGTCCAAACTCCTCAGGATTCCTTACTGGAAGAATACTTCTATAGGGATTTTCAAGGCTAAAATAAAGCTCTGAAGACTCTTAATGTCTTTTTTGCTGCCAGTAACTTTTTTTGAGGGCGGGTCAGCTAACTGAAATAGTGACTTTATGTTCAAGAATGGTAAAAAATATTATTAAAAAAAAAAAAAAGATAAAAGAATCTCATCCTTTTTCTGTAACTTGAATTTACGTAGAGCTTTTATTTTTGTAAGTGTTGATACTCTCATCTTGCACTAATCTTAATACTCTGGATTTCTTTCGTACATCTAATTTCAGTTGAAATATTTGCCAATACTTTATCTTTCTTGTGATTTCCATTTTGAAACTATGCTTCTTTATATTGACAAAACTGAGTAATATTATCTTTTTTCCTCTTCAGTGAAGGACACTGAATTGGCTTTGGTTCACTGGTAAAATGGACCCAAGTTAATTTATATGCACTTGGACCTGCCTGAAATGGCTAGGAAATAACTACTGTGTATGTACATAACTATAAGGAAAACCGAGTATCGAGGCATGCAATTTCCCCCACAAAATTACAGCAATGTAAAACTGTGTTTTTTTAAGTATTGTTTAATTTTTTAAAAAATAACTTGAATATACAACTCTTGGAAATAGACTGTTCTAGCTAAAATACAGATTCCGGTATTTTAATTGAAAATACTATAAATCCAACAGAAAAAATAATTGAAAAATAGCTCTTCTTCTTATCACCTTATGTACAATGAGACATTTCCATGTAGAATACTACAGTGACAAGTGAAGAGATTATTCAGGATTTTAAGCTAGGTATTGCTGTCTAAGATTCTACTTCCTTACCTATTAAAAAGCTGTCAATAGTATTTCTACCTTTTTTAAATAAGTGAAAGTTGCTTTATTTCATTATTTTCATAGTCTATTTCATGTATAAACCATACTGTATTACCTATTTTTAAAGTGAAGTAAGCAAATCAAGGGTAGGCACTAATAAGAATGGCCACAGATTTGTAATACATTAATTTATTTTTTTGTAGCTATTTTTTCTGACTTGCCTTTTATCCCCCTGATCTTTTTTTTCATAAAAATGATATTACTCATACATTTTTGACTCATAAAAGAATGGATGACAGGTGTTTCTTTTATCGAAAAAAATAAGTTTTATAAATTCTAGTAAAGCACATTTTATTCTGGTAATGTAATACTCATAGAGATAGATTTATTTAAGCCAGGCAACTTTTCTGCCGCTGTTGTGTGAGTAAAAAACCAAATTTACTTGCAGGTTGTCTTTGTATTGACCTAGGTAACTAACTATTAGATATTTAATTTACAAAAGTTCAGCATTGGCCAGATGGTTGAAAACATAACACTTTGCACTTTTTGAGTACGGCAGTACATCTTCACGTTGTACAATATGGCAAGACTTTTAGATACTGCTTGTATATTCCTTGTAACAAAGTTGGCTGACTGCTTGAGCTAACTGGGGAAAGGTTCCTATCACATCACCCTTTTAGGTTGTTCTACTGTTTCCTGTAACGAGGGCTTCCATGTTCTCTTTTCTCTTTTAAGAAACTGTGGGGGGTTTTTGCTGGATTTTTTAAAATTTGGTTTATTTTTGTTGTTGTTTTGGTTTGGGTTTGGGGTTTTTTTTTTGTTTGTATGGAGGAAAAAGGTGCTGCCATCTGGACTTACAAAGAGTGACACTGTGGCAAGTGTCAGCTATCCGAGATGCACCTTCATGGGACTTTAGTCCAGTAATGTCACAACCACCCTTCAAAACTATATGGAGACCGTGATTTATTTCTTTCTCATCCTGTCCTGGTTTGAAGGACAGGTGTCTGCCAGTAGAGGCAGAAGTTTCCTCTGAAATAGAGGCTTTAATTCTACTC
>JAOTQP010001286.1:72213114-72239171 GCA_026413545.1 Cichladusa arquata | reverse complement strand
AAAGTGCTACCTCGTATCTTTATTTCTAGTAATGTTTATAATACATTTTTGTGCAATATCTGACCTTTATAGACTTTAGATATGGACAGAATACCAATTTATAATTTTTTTAAATCTGATTTGAGGCAATGGGGGAGGAAGACAAACATTTCCCAAAAAAAGCTCAGAAAAGAAGACAAGCTATACAGTTAGTGTACATCAAGGATGTAGATTATTATATTATTAAAGTTTTAAATTTTTTATTATAGAAATAGGAGATAAGAAAAATGTTATCCCAAGGGCAGAAACACCCTTTGAAACTGCAATTATTTATGCAGTAGATTTTTAAGGCTAGTAAAAGGTCCACTTTCATGAAATAAATATGAAAACCTTTGAACTTAAAAATTTATTGTTGTCATGAAGTAGTGTGTCCTCCAATTGGCCAGCACTTTCTCCTACCTGAAAAGACACTCAATATACACATTTATAAAATGTGTATATAATAATTATAAATTATATAATTATATAATGTGTATATAATATTTATAAAATGCACACCACTGCCTAAAAGAATCAGATTTCCTGCTGTAATAAGTCTGCCTCATGAAAGCCTGTGATAACCTTACCAAGGAATAAAATTTTCTGTCAGGTCATAGGACAGTGAAATTTGAATGTAAGTATGTTGTAAAATCATACAGATTTTCTTTTCTTAGTTAATGGCAAGATTTTCATGAACAGAAAAAGAGGAAAAAAATATCTTGAGAAAGAAACACCCCAATTTGGAATTTTGTTGTAAGAAATATTATTTTTATTCTTGTTGACAATTCAAAGAATGAAATTTTTTTTAGTACAGAAACATCTAAATAACACGGAGAATGTGTGGCTGTTTTTATGTACATGTAAAGATATAAAATAATGCACACATTTATTTTGTCTGTTGCACTGGAGACATAGACAGATTTCCCCATAATTTGTTTACAGTCACAAACCCATATATTTAAATGTTTGCGTTAATACTTAATGTTACATAAAGTAATAATTTACATTTATTCTATTATAAATTAATAATTGCATACTTTGCCATATATTTGTCGCCTTTTCTGCAAGTGGAACCAAGAAGTAAGGAAGAAATTTATCTTAGATAGAGGAACCTTTCCTGCCATTACAAAAATAGTCAGGATGATGATGCTACTGACACTTACAGGGGCAGAAGAGAGAGGAAAGATTTCAAAGGCAGAAAAAGTGTTTGGAGTTTGGTGGGTTTTTTTTTGTTTGTTTGTTTTTGATTTGGTTGGTTGGTTGTTAATTTTGGTTTGTTTTGTTTGTTTGGTTGTGTTTTTTTTATTTTAGCATAGTTGATAAAGTGGATTTACTGTTAATAAATAGTTGATAAAGAGGATGAATTTGAGTGTTAGCAAATCACCTGCAAATACATTAATTTCTCTTTGGCTCATAAGCACAACAGCTAAATGAGAGGACAAACTTGCAGTTGACAAGTGAATGCAATTCCCACTTAGCTGGGATTTATTTTGAGTTTTGCTTTCTATTTGGATTTCTGTTGTTAGATAGCTTTGATTTCTAAGACTAGAATAGGGAAATCCATCCACTGATGACACAACTCGTTTTTACTTCAGACTAAATTTAGTTGATATTTGTGAAGTTTCTTGCATTGCTAATCAAAAGAGAAGTTCTTTCTTCAGTGTATTCTTTGAAAATCTATTTTTCCTTCTTTCAGAGAATTTACAAATTTGTATTTAACTCATTGTCACAATAAATGAAATACAAATTCAAACCAGAAGCAAGAGTAATGTTGGTTTTAAATTCTCATTTGAACCAACTGAACAAACCAGCCCACTGTCTGGGAAATCTTAGGCTTTATTGTGTAATTGTCTTCACTCCAGCAACCAGCACCCTATTTAATTGTAGAGGTGTTGGCCAACAAGCTCTCATCTTCTAGTGGAAACTTTAACAAGCTTCCAACTCTCACAACAAAGTTCAGGCATGGAGTAAGAGGGAGAATGTGATAACCTCACTTGCCAGCATAAAACAGAAGAGGAGAGAATAAAGATGAAAAAGAGCGAGAGAGAAGAGAAAAGATCACTATTACTGAGGTCCTTCCTGCCGCTATGGATGGTCTGGATTTGGGATCAACAAAAAAAAGAGAGCACATGGGACCTAACAACTTCATTTTATAGCTTGCCAGGTACATACCTCTTACATAAAATACATTTTTCATGCCATTCACACCATATTGTTCTTGCAAGCAGTCAGCCTCTTGGAGAATGAGATTTTTGGAGTGGAGGGCCTGTGAACCCCTGAAGCCCCTTTTAGTGAGGTGCCCAGGACTCAATCCTTCTTGAAGCACAAGCACACTGAGCATGAGTCTCAGGGCAGACTTGCAAGCTCAGGAGCTGAAAAGGGAAGCTGGTTCAGAAAAACACTGCCCCATCTCCACAGGACTCTTTCTTCTACTCACAACCTTTCTGTCACAATAGTCAGAATGTTTGAGACGAAACTTGCTTACATGCTTATTCCTGGTCCTTTACATTCCTCCAATTTTCTCTTCCACAATAATTGTGCTGCTCATCATCTCTTTGCAGACTACTCTTGTACTTTGCCTCTAGCTGTAGTTTAGTGTTGATATTTGGAATTTATTCAATAGGTGCCTCCCTTTCCCTTAGTCTGTTTCTCCTCCCTCTTCTTCCTTTCGTGACGAAAAGTTTCATAACAAGTGAGAAAGTTTGCTATTAATTGCCTATGGCAACGAATCCTTTTTACCTTATTAATCTTTTCCTGTGCTCTACAATAGGTGAGACAGTAAACAGAAATATGAGTCCCCCTTTTTTTCAGCACGGGTATAGTTTTCAAATGAGCTGTGTAACTTAATTCCTGTAAGTCTTTTTATATCATAAATAGTTTTCTGGGATTTTTTTGTGTGATGGATATAAGTAATAGTATTCCCACTATACCAGTGATAGAAAAAATACCATCTAGTGAAATGAGGATTCCATAACCAGCCCGTGGCAAATCTAACAAACTATATTTTCTCTAATTCCAATTTTTATTCACTTGTCTGTTGCATTCAGTTTTGTTGAACAAGATGATAACCTGTCATTGTCAAATACAATTTTTAATATTCTGATAAGTTTAATTTGAGCCTGATAATCAGCTTATTATCTTTAACATAAATCACACTTCCTTTGAGACAAATACTTATATCCTGGAAAGGCTTTGTAGGTGCAAACCTTATTAATAAATGATTTAATAAACATTTCCCTACCCAGAAATTATTTCTATTTAGCCAGTCTGACTAGGAAAGTGCTGTATAAGCATCATGACTTGATAAGAAACCAGTATTTAAAACAATGTCTTTCAAATATGCAGGAGTTCAGTTGTTAGGTCCTTTCCCCATTTGAAAACAGTAGATGAATTCCCAGACATTTACTTTGATAACTGTAGGATACTTAATAGTTTCCTTCATTTCCTAAATTTACAGTATGGCAGTTTTGTAAGTGACAAGTTCACCTGACCAGCCTGTCACTAGGAAGCTCTTTTAATTCAGAGTTCAAAATGTTCTAAATACAGAAGTTCTTTGAGATTTTGAAAAGGTATATAATTTACATAGCATTCTGCATATTCAAAGCACTGTGTAGGCATCACGACTTAAGCATTTTATGTCCCAGAAAAGCAATGTGAAAATGTTATGCATATTTTACAGCAATAAAAACTTGAGGCAGAAGGGTGAAAAAAGCTCAGCCAAAATCATGAGATGAGTAACTGGTAGATGCAATTAGGAACTAGGCACAGCTAATTTTGCCTTTTAATTCACTTCTCCAAATTCTGGTGCTTTTCAAGGATACAGCTGCCTGACTAGGGTCCTAGATAACTTTGTGACTGTTTTCTTTCACCATGTTGAAAACAAAACAGAAGGCAGGAAAATAGAGCTGCAATTAGCTGTGAAAGACAGCCAATAGGGCTTTGTAAATCCCTTGAAGGCACTGATAATTAAGGGATTGTCAACACTGATTCTTTACTGTCTGAATGAGGTGTCTATTATTCAGAATAATAAACCAAAAAGAAAAAAGTAACACTGTATTGTCCTTAGATGTAGTCAGTCTAAAGAAAGCCTAAGAAAAAATTAAACTGGTAAAGCTTTGAAGAACTGAGTCTAATTATGATTCATTAGTTTGCTGTTGAGTGAGGGATGATTTTAAAACGCCATTCTCCCTCCATCATTTCTTACAAAATATGGAAAGGCATTAGTTCTCTTTCTTAGTAGTTCTTTCACTAGCTCTCTATCATTTGCAATTTGATAATTTGCAAATTACTAAAGGAAAACACAATTGTTTCATTTGTTCTGTAAAAGTATGTATTTTCTGAATACTGGTACCTTAGCAATTTGACTGGAGTGCAAATGAAACAGGTTTCTTAGCATGAAAGTATTTGAGAGTTGTAGAATCGGTTTTGCATAAACAATCATGGAGAAATCGATTTTTTTCTGTTTTATTCTTTAAATAAGGCAAATGAATAAAAGTTTCTAAATACTTTTTATTTAAGTCCATTCTGTGATTTTTATTTAAAAAAAGAAAAAAAGGGCTAATAATTGTTTGTTACTGGTTTTCTTTCATTTGGTCCCAAAAAGCAATTTAATATATACACACTAATAGGGACAGATTAAAACTGTGTTCCCTAACATTGGTACATCCATGAGCAATCCCTTCCAAGTAAATAAATACAATGTATCACTACTGTTTGCACCCCAAGAAGATATTCTCCAGTGTAGTTCTCTCTGTGCTGTCAATCCCGCACGAGGTAGCTGGGATTCTTAATGCCCGTGTTCTTGTAGGCTGTGTTTTCCCACCTTATAAGGCTCTGCACAGCCTACTCTGAAAGAACCTGCTTGAGCAGGAAGGTTAGACAGGATGTGCTTCAGAGCTTCCTTCAACCTCAGCCACTCTGATTATTTTCCTAGTGTCTGCAAAGGCACCATCTGGAACTTTCTGAAGCCAAGCAATGTTTTTGTGAACTTAAGTGAGCTGAAACAGCCCTTTGTTACTCATGAGATAGCTGCTATCATAAGTATCTCTTACCCCATATAGATTATTTTCCCGAAGTATTTTTATAATCAGAACTCTGGATAGTGCCAAACTAGTAGTTGCTATGTCACAATGTCAACCATTAAATTCAATTTTTGGGTGTTGTAATAGTAAAATTAATATAATTTTGTTATAAACACAGAGGGGTCCTGCTGATGACACTTTGATCTGGAGTCACAGAGACCTTCAAGGGCTTTATCTTGAAAAACAGTGGAACCTTTAAGGTCTGTGACTCCAGACCAGATTTTGGGGGAGCAGGGTAGAGTATATTCCTGGGTAGGGCACTCTTCTCAGCTACATTAAAAAAAAAAAAAAAAATTTAGAGAAATCAGGGAACCAGGAATAGACTTTGAAGCTTAGATGGTAACTGTCAGCCAGGTAGAGTTTTGGTTATCTTGGGTTTTCCCTGTAAATTCAACTAAATTAAATGAAAATAAGTTAGAACTGATTAACCACTTGTTACTAATATAAAATCTGAGCTCATTATTTTCTAAAAGGTTCATTCACTTGGAAAACCTTGTTACGCGCAATAAGGTTTCCAGTATCTTACTTTTTTGTGAAAATCATCAACACCCTTCTCAGGTGTGAAGAATATTGTGTAAAGTGTTTTTACTGGGTCCTAGAACAGTGAAGAAAAGTCAGTAGAATTTTCTTCCTGTGTGCTAGAAGTTGGGCTTTCATTACACTATTATATTATATGGTGAAATGCCTCCAGTTCATGAAACAACCCAATAAAGAAGCATAATTAACAGTGTCAGAAGACATTTTTCAGTGTTATTTCATTTTTGGTATTTTAAAATATTTTTTCCTAAAAGCAGTGTAAAAGGAATTTCTATAAAGATTTTGTTTTTTCTCAGGAAAGGAATTTATATTATATCCTGTATATTTTATAAGTTTTGCCTGCAGGAACTCTAATGAATAGTGTCTACTTAGTTGTTATCCCATCTGCTTCCACAGGCAAATTTTAAGGAAAATACCTGTACTATTTTACTCTGTATTGTCACTCTGTGTCTTTGCAGATATTTTTTTTAGAGTTGAAGGAAGATATCCAAAGATGATTTTTTGGGTGAGGTTTTTTTTTGATGGGGGAATACTTTTTAACATAGTAGTTCACTGTATATATTTTAGCTAAACATTTAAAATTCTGAGTCTAATTTCTGTAACCTGTTCATTTCAAACAAATGGATTTTAAGTGAAACAGCAGGGGCCAGCTAATGCAAGAAACATGAGGTTGCTGGCCTTTGCTCAGTAGTAATAACAGAGAAATTGCAATCCAATTCCCAACTTTGTATTTTACTTGTGCCCCTGCGCAGATTAATTGGAGAAGAGATTTGGAACTGCACTGTAGTGTGTCATGAGAAAGTGAAAGGTCAGACAAGCAGTTTTGAAATGTGTAGAAGGAAGGAGCAAGCTATGAATTAAATATTTCTGCAAGAAATTATTAAGTAATTACATGGAAGGATGAAGAAGAAGAATTATATGGCATTTAATGAATGTAGAAAGAAAAAAAAAAGTTCAAATGTATAAACCGAAGTTGTATTTTCCAAATATTTGTACATTAAAATTTTCTTAGATTACTGAAGAAGCAGAGGACATCCTATTTGGACCAGCCTTTTGTGAAGCGTAGCTGACAGGACATATTACAACTTAGCCTGATTTCTTCCCACTCCTCTCTCTTTTTAAAAATCCTTAATAAAATGTGCATAATTATCATGAAATCGTTCTAACTAGGGTCACATGAGAAGTTAAAACAAAAAAGATAAAAATCTGGAAATCTTGAATGGATAACAACTGCAAATAACTGGTAAAAAAGCATTAAAGAATCTGAGCCCAGAACAAATGTTCTCCATTTCCTAATTCTCTGGGCTTTTATCTTCAGCTGCTAGCCTGTAGTACAGCTAGGCTGATAGCTCTTCAGATCAACAAACTTGGAGATTTGAGGGACATATTCCTTCAGTGCAGATAAAAAGGTCAGGATTTTATTATTTAATTTCTTATTAGACAGAGATGGATAACTTCTTGCATTTATATTTTTTGCTCTTTAAACAAAATTGCATACAGTATTTGGACTAGGGAGGTAAGGAGAAATTAATCTGAAAGGAACAAATTTCTGTATTGTTTTGTAGGATGAGATCAGTTGAGATGATGGTCAGGAAATTCGAAAGTCAGTAACTCAGGTGTACCGTTTGCAAAAAAATAGTGCAAGTTATATAATCTACAGATGTACTTGTTTTTTAAAAAATGTTTTATATATTCAATGTAAAATGAGACATGTCAGGTATGCTACCTCACTTACTCATTTCATGTGGTGGTATACATAGTAGTGGTAGGCAAGCACTGCATGGAATTCCATGCACATATGGAACCTTCACAAAGAGCTCAGGCCCTAAAAGAGTCATAGAAGTATTGATAAGTTTCAGCTATATGTGTACAAGCATATTCAATGCCCATGTCACACACTGACATATTATCTGAATAAAGCAGCATTTATGATTTTATATATATAGAGAGAAACAGAGATGTCTCATTTACAATATCATGTACCACGGTACAAATAAGATTTAGAAGAGCTATCAGATTTCAGTATGATAAAACAAAGCAAGATTCAAGATTGTTGATGTTGCTCACCATTTTTCTGCATAATAAAAAAATATAAAATTTTAATTTGATTTTTCATCTCCTTAAAGAAGAATATTAAAACACTTCTGAAGGTTTTCTTTCTTAAAGTAAATCAAGGATTTTTACATTGATCCCTGATAGCAATAAAACAGGCTGGTAAAAAAAAAGTCAAAATAAAACTATTGCGGAAATAAAAATCACAACAAGAAAATTAATTTGTTCGTATATATTTTCATTATAAATATATAAAGCCAAAATTATCCAGGTACATCTTAGGTAATTTTTATTGTATCATAATGTTTATGAATAGCCCTAATTATATCTTCACATTCCATTTCCATGTGGAATTTTCACCAGTCTCCTTACAGATGGAGATCTCTTAGAGCAGCCTGGTCCCACCTTGCTGAATAAGCAAATTAAGTAGGTATCTAGAGTGATGTGAAATTCATCTGTGTTTTGGGAGTCCTCTAAGGAATTGTGTTCTCTCCTGTTTTTTATTTCCTTAAATACAGAAATCTTTACTTCTCTATAGGCTTTTTAATAATATCTAAACAGAAAGTTCACAGTACTTTATATCAAGAGAGGGAGTTGGGAAACAAGGCTATAAATTCCTGACCATCTGGGTATTTTGAAATATACTTAAGTTCCTTAAGCATTCTTGACACAATTTAATATTTTCTGCGTAAAAAGGTGTGTTTCATCACATTTCTGTGTCTCTGTGCTTGGACTGAATACCACCAGGCACTCCAGCTGCCAATGATAACTGCTTTCCAACAGTTTTAGAGCCCATATAAACTTGTGATAGACTGACTTTATTTTTCCCTTTCTGTTTCAGCTGCTATTGCCTCACAAAATGTTCCCTCTTTGCAGCCATATTTTCCATGTTCATTTTTATTGAACTTTCTCATTTCCTTTCAAAATCTGCATGTAATACAACGTCATTTATTTTTATGTTTTCTCTTCTCTACAGTATTCCTCACTACCTCATTTTCCCTCTTTTTTCAATTTTTTGAATATTACAATTAAAACACATCACTTAGCTGTGATAACACACTTAAATCCTTAAATCGTGTTGCAACACAGTTTGATTTTTTTTTTTTTTTTTTTTTTTTTTTTTTTTTTTTTTTTTTTTTTTTTTTCGCTTTGGTTTGGTTTGCTTGTTTGTTTTTTTTTTTCCTTAAAAGAAATTAAAAGGGTCAAAGCAGTTTGGGGATGCAAATTCCTGGGGATTTTTTGTTCCTGTCATCTCGTCATATGATACTGCACAATGTAACTGTTCCAATAAAAAGTCATTCTTCATTATCCATCTACTTAAATTGACTTCCATAGCTTGCATTAGTGCTGACTTAATAACTATGAAGCTTTATACTTGAAGCATTTTCATTCTTGAATAGAAAGCATTCTGAAAGAAGAATTAGTGACATTTTCTTGTCCATTACAAAGGGGTTGCTCACATGAGATATACTTCTCTTGAGGATGGCAGTGCTAAACGTAGCCTTTGACTCCAGCTACTGAACCATACTGTCTGGAGTTATGTTGCTATTGAAGACAGGTATACTGATGTATTTCTCATCCCTCTCATTCCATAGTCCTCAATGAGATAATTTAAAACTGATTTTCTGGTTTTCTTTCTCTCTCTAAATTATATGTATAATAGCTATTGGAGCATTTCACAAAGCAGTAAACATTGCCTCGTGCAGCTTCTGTGGCTGTGATCCCAGGTGACATTATTGCCCCTCACATGTTCCACAAATGGGGAGGTTATAATTTAATTAACCCTGATAACATCAAAAGGAAATGCATAAATGCCAAGCTATTTCCAACAAATTGTTTTTTTTAAATGGGTGAACATAGAAGAACTAGTAATATCTCACATTAAGGTGGTAGAAGCTAAGAAAAAAATAAAAACAAAAAACCAGAAAAATCCTCCAAAACTTTTTTAATATAGGGTTTTACAGTTATGTTTTTCATTAGCATAATCATTCATAAAAAGGTACATTTTATTTAACAATGCAATGGCTGTGGGCTTGACAAATGTGGACACTGGAGAAGAAAAGTAGATATAAAAAATATGCACTTAGAATTTGGTTTCACAGTTATAAAGTAAACTTGTATTTGATTATTTCAAGTTTGCTGAGTCAGTCCTGCTGAGTTTTTTTTATTTTAATGTTGAACAGCTCAAATATTTCATTTGCATGACATGCTATAATGCCCTACTTGAATTTAGATCTAAATCTAAATTATGGGTATTATAAAAAATAATTTGCATTAAAAATGTTTGTAAACAGGACATTCTTAACTTATGTACAGCTATATACAACTCAGCTCGTATAGATATACTATTTTTTGAACAAGGTCACAACACCTGTATGTTAGATTTCACAGCACCCACCACAGCCACTATTCAGCTTAATAAAGTGGTTTAACATCTAGTTATTAATGAGGGTGATAGAGCCAGCATTAATACCCAGAAAGAAACTAACACTCACCACTTCTTCAATGGTTCCTCAAAGCCCCTGCATTTTGTTTGATAGGTTGAGAACTCATGTAGTGTCAGGTTATAAACAAGACAATTTATTATATTCATTATTACCAAGAGGCACATGCTGTGACATGACAGTCTTAGCTCCACACGTTAACCATATTAAGGGTTTACTTTTTCATGCATTTAATTGCCATTAAAATGTACTAAAATATTATCTTAAACATAACAAATTATATTTTCTGAAATAAATTAATATTATATATTCAAGTACTGTGATTCTCTGTAGGAGGATATTCTTGTAAGTGTTCTTATTAAGAGCAGTTAAGTACATTATAAGATTTTTAATATTCTCATGGAGATTTTCAGAACAGTTAGCAAAATTAAATAGTCACCTCTGCACTAGGGAGGGTAGATTTAAATGCAGTGGAAATCTGGTTTTACCCCTCTAAGAGAGAAATTTAAAAATCTGCTATGGAATTACTTTTTCCTGCCTGAGGCAAGCTGAAAAATCTTGATGCCCTACAAAATTAACATTGTCTAAGTATTTTTTATTCTCATAATGCTCAGCAGCTCTAAGTGAAACTATATCTGTGTAGGATACCTTCTTTTCCCACAGGCATTGGTTTAGTCTGAACTGATGTCGATAAACAAAGGTTTTATTCCCTGCATAAGGGCAAACAACACAAGTAGCTTCAACATAAGGGTTTTTTGAAGCCAACCATTCTGATTTCACTCAGTTTCAATTTCATAGAATTTTAAGATGTCAATGTGAACCTAAAGGAATATAAACATTATTATTATTATTATTATTATTATTATTGTTATTATTATTGCAAATGGTCTCTTTGTGATAGTAGTTCTTCTGAAATATTTGTTTGGAATAAAATGTTGTGTTATACTGTGCATAGATAATTTTCTGTTAAGTGGGAAAGCTAAAAATAACCATTAGAACATTTCATCTTTCCACAAATCTTTTTCTGTATGAGTACGTTAGCAAATCTGACTAAAAAGTTTCCAATGCTGAATTTCTGCACAGGAATTTTCCATGTACATCCTTGTGAAGAGTGTCATGAATGCTGAAAGCAAAACTCCTAGCATAGAGTAAAATTAAGACCATTCTCATAATTGCAAACATCATGATTCTGAAACTGTGATGAAAATTTTTCTAATCTACCTGGGACATATAAATATATCATAGGTAATAAATGTCTGATCAAAACAATTTAACATCAATATATTTTGTAAGAAGTACCAAGTTACAAACCAATTGAAAGCACCAAAATATTCAGAAAGATGATATAATGCAGAATTTGAGAAAGAAAAAGTGGAAAATTGGAAAAATAAAAGAAAAAACATATTCTCATTTATTTGAGACATGTGTAAGTGTGTACTATGCTACTTAGAAGTGATATCCTGAGAAATCTTTTGTGCAAAATATCTACTTTAGACTGCAAAAGTTAAACTTTGTGTTCATTATGATACCAAACCCCTCATTTGGAGCATGAATATCCCCTCCTCAGCTCATTATATGCTCTTTACCTGAACACTTTTTTCTTTATAGTAATAGTAATTCTTAATTGAAATACCATTCCTATAAAATATTGCTCTTCTGAAAGTATCAATTTTTATTTAATATTATTTATTTAATTTTATTTAAAAATATTACTGTTCTTGTCTACTTTCACAGTCCTCTTTTTGAAAAGCACACACTTTATTCTTGAAAATATTTCAGGCCTTTGTCTTGTTTTGCAACATTGCTTTGATCTAAAAGAGGCATAAATATCAGGTTTAAACATCATCACTACATCAAGGCACAATTCTGTTCCAGCCTCCTTTGTCTTGCTTCCTAACTCTAACACATAGGCTGGTGTTCATGCCATACCTGTGCTCGAGTGTCACGGTGTCATTTGCATGCTCAGAGTTGTCAGAGCAAACAAGGTTAGAAGTTCAGCCTGTATTTTGTTGCTTGGAAGCTATCAAAGAAAATGCTCCACGTATGTGCCTAAAATTAGGCACCGACCAGTAAATGTTGGTGCTGGCTCATTTCAGAGGAAGAGGCCAAATGTTCAGGACTGTCCAAATTAGACCATTGCATTTACACCTGGCCTACATGGTGGGGGGCTTTTGCTTGCTTTTATACAGCCCTGCCTCTGTACAGCCAATGGTTCTGTATATGCAGACCTGTTCATGTCTTCATTATGTGATTAAAGAGAAATATTTATCCATGGTAAATCAGTTGTCAGAGGGGTTTTCTCTGTGCTTTAAGGATGTTGTTTTTCCTGTCTGCATCTATTGTCATGAGAACAAAATATATCTGATATCTGTCCATTGAACATATATTTGGGAAAAATTCTGTATTTTGTGTCCAATTTATTGATTGAGTAACATTTAAAAATAAAATAAAAATTAGTGTCATAAGTGAAATAGTTTTATGCTTTTGGGTTTGGGGAGGGTGTGGGGTTTTGTGTTTGTGTGTGTGTGTGTGTGTGCGCGAAAATACAACACATCCCATAATTATCTCTAGTTTTTCAAAACAAATCAGAGAATAAAAAGTTAGGATTTGCAGTTAGAGGCTTAGAAGTTGAAGTAACCTTTATAATTCTTCATAAATGTCATAAGAGAAAGGTCCCTTCACACTGTAATATAAACTTAAATGTTTTAGTCTGAACACAGCCCACTGATTTTGAGGTACTATAGCCATTTTATTTGCACTGGGGGAAAAATTACACAAGTTTTTTAAGACTGATATATATAAACATGATGTGCTATGTTTTAAAAGACAAGCATACAATTGAGACAAACATAAACATTTTTACATAATAAAAATACTTCTTCATATTTATGACTGTAATCTGATGAAATAAGTACTGAAAAGCACGTGTTAGGAAGCCTGATTAAAATTTTCACTTGCAAATTATATAGCTCATTGTGAAAAAAATCACCACACCTCTTGTAGTATGGGTAGTCTCATATTTCTTGAGCAATACACAAAGTTAGATGTTACAGACAGACAAAAGTGGATAATTAGATGTGAAATAGTTGTAATGTTATTTTACAGGGAAGATCTGTCTCTGTGGTTTCATTTCTGGCAGTGTAATAATCAGCTGGATAACGGAAAGAGTCCAAATAGGACCAAGGCCAAGTTGGAATTAAGATATTATGAAGTAAGCAGTAAACCTGCATATATTTTTCCTGGCTGCCTATATATTAAATTTATTATTATCTTCTGCTTTGTTACAGTCTTATCTGAGTAAACACCTTCTCCTTACTGCTATGGTGCTGTAGAATTCAACGAAAATTTGAAATATATTACCTCATTTAATTTTATTGCTTAATTTCCTAGTATAAAAAATTAGAGTATCCAGTAATTCTTGGGTATGCTGGGGTATCTCAGGAACTGTTCTGCTGTAGTCAGAACTACAAACTGAAGTTGGCCTAGAGGTCTGGGTGGTAACACAGAAGTGTTCTTTTGCCTTCTTGTTTTGTTCTTAACATCGCAAGACTGGATGAACAACTGTAGGGGAGTTACATAAAGCCCATATATTTTTATAGCCTATGTGAAAATTATATATTTTTTTTCTATTTTTAACATTTGTGGAGAAGATTCTGCTACTGAATCTAGCAGGTCTATAAAAATTACTTTTTGAGGTGATATTTTCTTCCCTGTAGGTCATAGCACCAGGCTAGCCCTAGGTTATTCAGTTGTTATTTAAGTTGAAACCAGAATCGGACCTGACACCTGTTCATTTAAAACTGCAACAACTTATCAGCTCTTATTGGCAAAAACACCAAAGATTTATGAATTTGTAAATATAATGGCACAGAGCCTAAAGTTTAACAAATGCCTGACAGTTTTGCTAATGCCTGATTGCTTGAATGTTAGAAACTATTACTGTGCCAGAAAAGCCCAGGGAAGAAACAGAAGCCAACACCATGGCTTGTTTGCTCTTGCCAGGAAGAATTACTGTTATTATTAACTGATATAGCAATCACAAGACACTGAAAGTTTAGATTTTAAAGATTTGAAACAATTATTTCAAAATCAGCACCTAGGAATCTAGTTCCTGTTCTTCTTGCCTACAAAATAACATTTAAACTCTAAATTGTTAGACGGGAGGAGAGGAAGAATAGAACACTAAATAAAAAGCAGAATGAAGAAGGTGTGGGAACAAATATGGGAGTAAATTCCACACAAAAGCACAGATATCAGGGTGGCCATCCTTTGTTGGATTAGATTAGTAGTAACGTCTAGAATTTCTCTTAAAGGAGATTTTTACGTGTGTGCATTTTATTTGAAGGAGCAATTTGCATTTAAAAGGAAAGTCTGAAATGTTAGCCAATCAACTAAAGGCATGAAAAGCAGCAAAGGAGAAGATGACGCATTAAATCGAAAGATAAAGAGATGCAGGTGGTACTTGCAGTTAAAGAAGAAGTAACAAGAGTAAACAAGTAATGCTGAAGAAATAGGCCAAAACTATAAATTACTTAAAGATTGAAAACTACAAATTTAAGAGTCTGAACATGACATTCTCTGTGGAAATGCTGGTGAGAGCTTGAGAAAAAGCCAAATCTAATCAAAATAGTAAAAAGTAACTTTGCCAGTGGAATTTTTAACAGACTGAAAAAGGGAGTTCAGCTAGGAGTAGACTAAAACAATCATGACAAAAAAAGCAAAAAAATGCTTTTGATTCTGGAGTGGACAAACAAGCAGCTTATGGGGATATGGAAGGACAAAATACAAGATCTAACAAATGGTGGTGAAATGCGAGATAGAAAAGAAGATTAAAGTAATACAAAGGATTGCATGGCTGGAAAGCTTTGTGAGCCTGAGGGGTAATGACAGATAAGAAGTCAGAGGAATGCATTAGGACAATTTTAGATGCAAAAAAACCTGATCACATAAAGTTTCTGCCAGGATATTGGAAAGACATTGTCTTTTAGAGATAATCTACAGAAATACCTAATATACTAGCACAAAGACCTTCTTTATGTTCATTGCCATTCTAATGCCCTAGCCCCTGTTATTTTTTCTCCATATTTTGCACATCACTGCCTACTTCTTATTTTAAAATTATGTAGCTTTTCTGCCCAACATTGGGAAATACAATATTTTACGAAGAACATATTAGAAATTGTTTCATCTTATCGTGTATGACTTAAAAAACAGGTCACATTATCTCAACATAATATTAAATAAAACTCATAGCAAGTATTTATATATATATATATATATATATATATATATAAAATGTCAATCAGTTTTCTAAATTAAACATATTGTTCTTAAGCATTCTTTGATGCATCAAAAATTTTTATGGGTGGCAATTTTAGAGTGGAATCATTATCTAAATTGGAAAAATAACCACAAGTTTGATGCACAATGAAAGTTTTATAAACTATAATGAAAAAATAATAAAAAAATCTGCTGTTATCTCACATTCCATTTAGCTGGAAAAGTGAGGAAAACAACAGCAAAGGGAAACCTAATACAGACTCACCAGAGCTAAAGTTTACAAGTGTTCTGCTGAACATGCTTTTTGATGAGCAACACTTACATCTTCAACTGCTAATTATATTTGGGGATTGATCTATTGTACATGTCTGAGATCACATTAATACGTTATTAGCTGTATGTACTATTTATTCAATATATGTTTTGTAACACAGTACTTATATTCTTACTTATGACTTGCGTGTCATAAAATTCAATTGAACAAAGGGATGATAAATACTAAAAGGAGTTTAAATATTTATCAATAGGCATATAAAAGTCATACTTTTAGGATGCAAAAGTCATAAAGAGTGTGTGTAAATCATACTGTAATGTTATAGGCCAAAAAGACAATTACTTTTCTGATTAATTTAAAATATAGGGAACCATTTTCTTAAATAAGTAGAATAAATCAGTTCTAGAGAAGTATTTGTGTCAACAGTAGCAAAAATGTACACAAGATCAAACTATAATATGCACTTTATTTTGTTGTGCTAGTCAAAGAGAATTGGGAAGAAAGACTGCTTGTAGTTTGGTGCTTAATATTGGGGATTGCCCAGATGGTATCTGAGATGAGGTTGTATCTACACAGACATTAAAAACAACACAAAGTTAATCACCTGATGCTGATGTTGTCATCTTTCTTCTTACACGGAAGGAAAAAAGAGGCAACACTTGTTTCTGCTGCAGCATGAGGAGACTTCATCTAAGAATGTTTATTGAAGCAGCATAGTAAAGCAGAAAATAGATGGCATAGAAAAATTATTTTTTGAGAAATGGTATGAACAGTGTAAGAGAGGATATAAAGAGTATTGCTATGAGACTAGTATGAATGATGAAGACACCTAGATTGTGATCTTGGAAGCAAAGGCAGAAACAGGACCTCTTTAAGAATGCTCCTTTTGATAAGAATTTCTCTAAACATGCAAGACAATGAAACACACTGAAATAAAGTTAAAAAAATTTCCTGCACTTAGGGAAAAAAAATAAAGTATTTCTCACAGTGTTGAATACCCACATGGGTTAAACAGTGATGCTTTTAAATTGTAAATTTGGGCCAGGTAGCAATCTGTGCAAGCATTCAATCCTCACAAAACAGTAGTTAGTTAATTTTCTCATGGAGTATTCACATACATTGTCTGTTTTCACATATCTAGAGATATCTATATATCTTTAAGGCAGCACGTTTTCAGCCACTTAATAGTGGCATTTGGTACATTATGCCAAAAACATACTTTTATAATTGTCATTAATCTGATATAACTTTCTTAAAGTATTTTTAGAAAATATGCTTGTCCTTTCCTTTGCTTAGTCTGATGTTAAGAAAATACATCCTCTGTTAGCATGATAAAAACTGGTGGGGAAAAAGTTGGTGGCAACTGCAGATGAATACCTTCAGCTTTGCAAGGCCAGTTGGAGGCAGTTAGCAGGGCCTCTTCAGACTTCATAAATCAAGCCCTGGTGAAGGATTTAGTTGTTTCATTTCACAATGAAAGTAAAGAACAACAGGCACAACTTCTGAAAATACTGTACTCAAAAGTCAGACCATCCATTTTATTTCTAAAGGCCTAAATCATTGATGCTTGGAAACATGATAGATTTTGGATTGACATGCCCTAGTTTTGACTTTTTTCCTCAGGAAGTAGCTAAACATATCTACCAGCTTAAAAATGGGATAAAGAAAGCTCTTAATTTTTTCCAATTTTCTTTTGATATTTTGTCTGCTTATAGTCTTCCTGAATTCTGACTTCTCTCATAGTGTTTTTAAGTTCAATAAAGTTATTTGCAATGTGTGCTAGTTTTCATTTCTTCAAGAAATGAAGAAGTTTGTTTCAAGTCTGCCTCTCTCCCCAACACTGAAAAGCAAAATATTATTGTTAAAATTGTTAAACTGACATACCAAATATATTTGACAATGGAGGTTTTTAATATATTAGAGATTTTTTCACATTCTGCCACAAAATTAACCCTACTTTTCTTCATTTATGTTAAAAAAAAATCTGCTCTCAAGAAATTATTTCCCAAATTAAAAAAAAACCCAGATATATAATCCTATTAGCAAAGCATTTCACAAATGCTTACATTTAGTCAGCAAGGCCCTCACATAGAAAAATTTAGCTACAATTTTCTGACAGATATTGTTCTTCAGGTGAAAAAATGTACAATTGAAAAAAAACAAAATGAGAAAAGGTAGTGATTTAATTTGTTATTGATATACATAGATTTTATTTTCAGTGAATCAAATTGTATTTTTTTCTTGTTAATGAGAATTTACAATAACTTATATTTACAGATCTTTCAAAGTTTTGAATTCTTCTGGGATCTCCACGCTTTAGGGGCAGGAGGAAGTAAAAACAACAGGTCTCCATCAACTCTTTCCAAGTGGTTTATTAATGGGAAATATCAAAAAGATAGACAGATTCAAGAAGTGACTATCCTGTGCATGTATGTTGATCAGCATTCATTACAAATTATAAGAATGAAAAATATTTACTAGGATTCTAAAGAGGAGAAACAGGGAGGAAAATATGTTCTAAAAGTAAAAAAATGTAATGTGGGAATGCAGTAAAGTAGGGCAAGAAATGAAAGAACTACTAAATGTACTTTTTATGCTATTCTTTTTTCCCAAACTAGCTATCAATGTCCAATAAATAATATATGTAGGAGTGGAACTGTTTTGCCTTTTAATACACCTTATAGAAATTTGTTTGATAGACATACTGTCTTCTTCTAGAGCCTGGTCATTTTTAAGATTGATAGGTTGCATACTTTCAAGCAATAGTTCTTCTCCCCTAGGGCCATTTAATTTCTGTTGAGGGCTTTCAATTCTCACTTTAAATATTTTATGTGCAAACACTTTAATTAATAAGATTTAAATATGTGCTGTGTTTCATGCTGAACCAATGAATACCATAAATAAAACCACTCAGTCTTGCTGATCAATTGCACTGTTGGCTTTAAAAAATCTCTCAGTGCATCCTAACAATATTTCTGTGGAAGTGTGCAAACCATTAGACAAATTAAGACCTATGAAATAAAAGAAAGAAAAAAAATGCAAAACTCTATTGATTGAAAGGGACAATGAGTTTGTACAGATTCATCTTCTCATGTAATTGACAAAAGAAAAACAAAAGGTTATCCTTGGGTAATGGAAATTCTTGGGTAAAATGATTGTACCAGCTCTAGTTTGGAACCCAGTGCATTATCATATTTAATTAAAAAAAAAAATAGAGGTGATACACTCACAAAAGGAAGGGATCTGAAAAAGATTTTTATGCAATTTAAGTTCACCTGATAATAATGATTCGTTGGTGAAGTCATTGGAACAACTGTGTGAGATAGTGGAAGGCTTTTCATAAACACCAAGGGCAGATTGGCTAATAACCCCTTTAATAAACTGAAAATCATGTAGACTTGCCTGAGCTGGGCAAAGAAAAGCTGCATAAAAATTCTTCCTCTGATTAGCTTATTCAAATCAAAAGGTGAAGTTACCTTAATATTCTAACAGAGTCACATTAAGAACAGAATGAAGTTTTTCATCCAAGCATTTGATTGGGCAAGCACCCATGTGCTGTGTTTGGGCAAATTTTTATAATCCTCTAAGAAATATTACAGAAAGTCTTGGATAAACTGCCTGCAGGGAGAATTTAAATCCATATGTAATATTTGCCACATTCAAGAATGCTGGGGACTTTTTATTTTTAAGTTCTTAACAAGATTTTGTGTTACATGAGCCTGTTAAGGATGGAAAATTTCTTTACCTGTAGAATAATTTCAATAAATATTAATTATGCCCCATCTTTTTTAGACTAAATAAAGCTTAATATTTTTATGCAATAGACTAATAACCTTTATTTTTTAACTCAAGATTTTCTGTCAGGCTTACCTACCGACATGCTTCTTCAAGTCCTTTGATTTATACAATTAATTAACAAAAATCTACAGAACTTGGGAAGTGGAACTAATCATGTGAGTATGTCTAACCATATCTCCATGTACTTGCATAGTTCAATCCTATGCCAGCATTGGCAATAATATTAATTTCAAATGTTATAATGAATAATAGCCCATTCATATAATAATATAAACAGATGCTTAATATTCTTACTTCAAAATACTAACCACTTACAAAGAAAGTGAATTTAATGATAATAATAATGTACTTAAAAATAAACAACATACTTAACTATTTCTCTATTATGTAACGTCTCAGATATGTTATAAAGCAGTTTCTTGGTTCCAAGCGATAAAAAGCTAAGGAAGAAGAAGGAAACCACAGGGAACACTCAGAGTGATGGTGTTTGTTTTCCCAAGCTACATGAACTCTGATTTCCTGGAGATGGCTGAATACCTGCCAACCCATGGGAAGCACTGAATGCATTCCTTGCTTTAATTTTCTTTTCTTATTAAACTGTCTTTCTCTCAACCCATAAGCTTTCTCATTTTTACTCTTGCGATTTTCCCCACCATCCTCATGTGGAAGAAGTGAGAGAACCTCTGTGGTGCTTGCTGGCTGCAGTTAAATCATTAAAAGTAGTACATAAAATGGAAGAAAATTCATCTCTTATATTGATCTTCTCAGCTACAGGAAGCAGGGAACCTGAAATCTGAAAATCTTTCTTTACAAGTGAATACAAAATATTTAGTGAGCATTTCAAAAACAGAGTGGACAACATAAAAAAAAATCTATTAATGATATAATTGTGTATCTGTGTTCAAAAATTTGAAACTGTTTATTGAATGACACATAAGTGTCTCATGTGTAAAGGCTTATAGTCAATATTAGTGTGTTAGTAAAGTCATTCTCTTGCAAGTACTTTGCATTAGCTCTCTTTCCTTGATGTACTCTAAAGCAGTGATGCAGTTAGTGACCCAACAGAAGGGGAATCTACCATTTTGCTCCTGTACAACATGTTCCAAAAGCCAAAGAAATTCTAGGATACAGTTAAAGTGTGGGTTAATTCTTCATAATGATATTATATATCTTGATTTTCTTAACTAACAACTTAATGAATTAGCATGCTAGAAACACCCACGTTGCTCAGGTAAAATAATCATTATTATCTGGACATAATTAGCAGCACAGTACTGACAGTTGTATCATTATAACTACTGCAGTAATATTTTACAAGTTCATTTTGGTCTATTATACTGTAGAATAATTGCCTTTGTAAAGATTGTAAGAATATTTAAAGAATCATATGCTATAGCAGGATATGTAACAGTGTCATAGCTGCATTTAACATAGGCTAACATGATTTTGTTTACACTTCTTATGGATATCAGTTGAAGGATACAAACTTATGTTAAATAACTATTTCTTTCAGTAAATGCAGTTGTTTTCCTAATGCATTTTAGTATATATATATATTTGTTATAATATATGTATGCAACACCATGCTGAGTAGCTGATACCCTATCTAGAGCCTTGTCAGACACACTTAAATCAGTCTAGTTTCTTAGTGAGCATCATCTTTTACCTTTATTAATTTTAATGCATATTTAATAAAGATAGACATTTGATTAAAAAACAACCTTATTGAATATATAATTTGACAGTCTATATGAAATTTCCACTATAATTGCATGAACATTTGTTAAAATTGTTGTAGCATCTGTGGGTTGTCACATATTAGTTTTATTATAAAAATGAATTAGAAAATAAGAGGTAGATGACTGGCAATGTTCCAGTGTGACCTATATTGCTATAGTATTATAAATTAGAACAGTGGTTCAAGATCATTAGTCTAGTCACCCGCCTGTCATTTAAGACCAAACAATTAATATGGTTTTGAAAGAGGTTTCATAGTTTTTTCCTTTATTGTTTTTTTTAAGTATTTTTCCATTTAAAATATTTCCAATTCTTATTCTGTTTTGGAAAAGACCTAGAGAAATGAATTCTTCTTAAATTTTCAGTAAAACTGGCTTCAGTGTTCACAAGTAGAACAGAGGAAAACAGAAATAACAGTATTTGCAAGACTTACCTTTAAGGCCTTCATTACTCTTAGAAAAGATAGACAATGATATTGGAAAATAAATTTTGTTATTTTGGTCTACTGCTTCTAAATAATCTAGGTGTGATGATTTAATAAAATAGTAATGGTTGTAAAGCTATCAAAATACTGATATAAATACATGCAAACAGAGATAGTTCAAATAGTTTTGGAAATATTGAAAATTGAGTCTTTGGAGACGTTTGTGGATTTCCTTATTTTCTTAAACACTGAAGAATTTTTGTGATCTTTTCTATTTTGGTTCATTGGCATACATGAGAAGAAAATATATTTTACAAAGATTTTGTTCCTGTCTTCCATGCATATTACAGGAAGATTGGGGAATAACAAATAGATAGAGATAAATGCTTTAGGACGGTGCTTTTACTATTGAGGAAGACATGGAAATTTGGAGTGCTTAAAAGACATATATGTCCGGGAATGAAAATAATTAAATAGATAAAAAGACAGCTCTGTTTATATAGTTGGCAAAAGAAGAACCAACACTACGTTATGCATGCTTCTTCATGAATGCCAGATTTTTAAATAATTAGGTAAGGGAATTTTTGGATGTTTGCTCCCAAATGCAGAAATTGACATAATAGGCATATTGGAAACTTGATCGAATACTATCAGTTGGTGCCATCTGGAACATCAGAATGACAGATTTGGCCATAGCTGTGATGGAAGAATATTTATTAGGTGTCAAGAGATCTTAACATCAAGTCACACTAATTAACTACATATCTTAACTAGTATCAAACACTGTACATAGTGAAATTACAGGGCCTAAATAGAAAAAAAAAATGTAGTATTTTGTCTGTACTACTGATTATATACCTAGAATACTGATGCTGCCTGGATATTTCCTAGGCTACAATGGAAGGTATATAACAATAAGACAGCTTGTTAAGAAGAAAACGGGAAAATGCAACTCTTTATGGTGTGGAGGCTGCTGCAGAATGCCATATTTGAAATACAAGACAAACAACACTGCCTGTACAGAAAATTTTCAGACAGGAGAGAGGAAATGGAAGGAAAAGGGATGTTATTACATGTAAGAACTGTTCCTTTGGAAATCTGAACTCAAGTCCAAATAAAAATGAAACATGAAATAAGACGCCAAGAAACACTGCCAGATTAAATGTAAAAACAATGCATTAAAGAAGGCCAAAAAGAGTTGGAGGAACAGCTAACTGATGAAAAAACTCTGTCAATAAATCTTTGTTAAACAAGTCAGTAGCAGGAAGTCTTCCAGTAGTCTGTAGGACTTACAAATTACAATTTGTTTATTACAAATAAACAAATCCAAAGCATTCAGAGAAGACAAAACACAGAAGAAAAATGAACCCTTTTCATTAGCATTCACAAAGAAATGGAGAAGATTCTCATGGCTGAATTTTTCCTAGTGGGCAACTTCTCAAGGGAACTGACTGAAATAGAGGTTACAGAAGAGATTGTAGTTCAAGCAGAGTGAACACTAGCACAAATCAGAATCAAATTGTATTTACAAAATTCCAATCTGAGTCACAGCTGTCAGTGACTGTGTGCCACTGCTTCCTTTAAAGTTCCTTAATGTAAGTGGAGAGTAGCATATGTGGTGTCACTGGCTTTAGAAAAAAATCAGGGAGGGCATGGTAACATTTGTACTTGGAAAATTAATAAAATTATATTTAATGACACAATTAATTACACTCAGTTAAATGTGATTTGCTCACATAAAACCAACTTCTTTTTTTTATAAAACTTCACCAAAAAATCAGGATTTTGAGAAAGCGAAGATAAGTGGTTTTGCTAAGTTGAACTTCTTAAAGAGTTTCAGTGAAATTGGTCACAGAATCATAGAACAAAACTGAGCAACCAAAGGGTAAGAATTAAAGCTCACATGTGGACTTAGGAAGTTTGCTTCTACAGCGAAGATTTTTGGCAGTAATGACGAAGGTCACTTGTAATAAACAGCAGAAATTTGAGACTGAGTGAAAGGATAATAAAATGGCCAATGAAATTCAATACAAGTGGACATAACATGATACAACTGGACAACTTTTTGTTAGACACCCACAAAGGGTCATTAAATTGATGGGTATTAAAATGTGACTGGAAATATTTTGGATAGGAAAACAACTTCTTTTGTTCCTTAGGCAATTCTTCTGTTCCTTAGGCATTTGTCTTAAGTCCAGGAACATTTAGTGCATTCATTTTGGCCATTTGTATGTTTAAACTGCAGTATATTACAACACAACTGAAGTCCAAGTCTTGTTTTGAATGGTGCTTCCGGTAAAATAGCCACCTTGAAATGCTTACCAACCAATCTAGCAAATTGCATAAGTATTGTAAAAGGCATATACAATAGGGGTCAAATATTCCCCCATTCCTAACAAATAAGTAGTCATTTTGTATTCTAACATTTAATTATTAAAATTACAATTAAAGGGCAGGAAAAAATCAAATCCTTGTACAATTCAACATCAGGGTTAGACTTCTGGGTTCTAAACTATCTGAAATGGCCAGGAGATCATTGAAAACACAGGGGGAAAAATTTCAGTTACTGTAGTTCAGTTTACACTGACTAAGACAAATGGAAGGTGCTTACGAGATTTATATCAGAGGTGACAGTTCTTTAGAGGCTGTTGACAATTCTTGCCAGCTTGGTGAAAGGAATTCTGTGTCAACCAGAAACAGACAACTATTTTGGGATGGGGATGTAAAAGTGGAAGAAAATATCTGAAAGAGCAGGGAAAACTCCAGATGTCTGAGTTATAGAAAGCAGCATAGTAATTGAATGAACTACCCACATGTGGAAAGGACTAAATTAATTTTACCCATGTGAAAGTGGATAATCTGTAGCAGGATGGTAACAACCAAAATTGTGGTTATTTATTGTACCATAGGTGTGGGGAAGACCCTTAATTAAGGGTAAGAAGACTGGACACACTGAAGGTGTGCAGAATCCTAGAAGCTGAAGCTACTCACTGTCTTCTCAGTGCTCAGGCCGTGGCACATCAGCATTCTTATGATGCACTCTTTATGTGTGGGATGGGAAAGAATAACCACTGCATCCCTGGAAACATTAGTCTGAATGTGCGCCTGTCTGCATGAGGCTGTAGGACTAAATAAAAATGCCCAGCAAAAGTTCAGCCTTTTTTTCTCTCCAAGAGAGCTCATGGTATTTCTGTGCCAGATTTGTCTCCATATGTGGAGCACAAACCTGCATCTCCTGCAATAGTCTTTGCACTTTCCTTTAGATTTCCTTGACATCCAACAGATAGTTTGCCTAAGGTTTCCAGTGTTTACCTGAAATACTACATGGGTAGAGAAGAGTAAATGAAAGCAAAATTTAACTTTAAGGAAGGCTTAATGTTAAGGGAGAAAATTTTCTGAAAAAAAAAATTATTTATTTCAGCAGGGTTCCCCAAGTTACCAATGCACCCAAACACATATAAGCAATTGTTTCTTTCTCATAAAAAAGAAGCAGCTTTGCAGGGTGGATCCAGGGCTCGTAATATTAAATCCACAAGGACAGTTTTATATATATATTTTTTCATATTAACTACAATGCATTTAAGAAAATACAAAAGAATACTCTTTTATTTAAAATTAGATTTTAAGGTCTGACTTGGAAAACTGTGTAAAAGAAGTATGGAAGTATAGCTTTAAGAATAAGATTATATAATGAAAACTTTCAGCAGATTTTGCATTACTACTGATCCCGAAACTATAGCTTCTAAATGTGCTTTTATGTGGGAGAGTCTTTTCTGGTCTTTAAGATTATTTTAATGATTGAATGAAGTCTATAGAAATTACATGACTTTTGAGTCTGTTACAATCTTATTTCCTTTTTTTTAACCTTTTTTTTGGTGGTGTTGTTGTTTCATATTTTCTATATAAATGGCTTTATTTAACCATAAAAATCTGGTTAAAAAATGAAATATTAAGAAAATGTTTGACTTTTAATATGCAACTGTATAAAGGTCTGGATATTTATCATTATTCATTTAATGAAAAATAAAATAAGATAGTAAAGAGGAAAAAATTAAAATATGAATATCTGAAACATATGTATTACAACTATAATAGTTCTGTACTGATCTTCAATAGAGAAATTAACATAAATAACTTAATTACTAAGTTTTGGCAACATAAAGAATTGTCATCATCCCTGAACAGAGGAATATTCAAAGACATAAGTCAAGAGCTCCACTGGCTTAACTGAGTTGTGAATTATTCCTCTTAGGAGTCTTCTCAGCACATCTCACTTTTCTCCCTGAAAATCTTGACAGAGACTGTTAATTCACAAGGCAACAAGCAGCAGCAAAACTAATTGAAGGGTGCTAATGTCTAATAGAATTAAGCAAATTTCTCGTGCTTCATTTTAAAAGTGTGTGTGTGTGTAA
>JAOTQP010001286.1:72168179-72194648 GCA_026413545.1 Cichladusa arquata | reverse complement strand
CCTTTCCCCTTTCCCCTTTCCCCTTTCCCCTTTCCCCTCTTTCTTTATTAAAGGGATATTCAAATACTATGCAAAACTGAAGTATTTACAAAGAGATTGTGAAACAAGTTGACCCACTGCAAGAGATTGACCACATATGCTATTTTCATCCAAGCACTTTAAAGGAGATCTAGATTAAGTGCTAGGTGTGCTATGAAATTTCATAGTAAAAAAACCCAAACAACAAAGCTACAACAAACACAACATTGGTTCTAAGGACTGAAATATGACAAATATCATAACTGCTTTAAAGAAAGGATTACGTAGATTTGAAGAACAGTATTACTTAGTAAACCTCACAAATGTACATGGTAAATTAATCAAAAGCTGCAATAAAGAATGTTGATAGTGGACATTTAGTAGCAGGATAAATGGTATAAGTCTTAACAGGATGTTTATTTAAAAGTCATGCCTTACACATTTTTGGGTTTCTTTGAAGACATCAATAAACAAGGGTAAATTGAATCTTTTCGGAAGGGTATCTGTGAGGTCTGTCTAACAAAACTTCTACAGGAAATTTTTCAGGAATATATGATGTGATACAATTTAATATTATTGTGTGGAGACAAAAATATAATTGCTTGAGTAGATCAATAATTGGCTAGAAGCTTCGACTCAGAGGTGAAGAGTGAAAATATATTTTTCAAAATGAAAGAAGGTCTTTTCAACAGATTTGGAAATAATCTTAAAATTGGTGTGAATAATGAGGTGATAAAATTTGTTGGTCGTTCAACAGAGTAAGAAGGAAATCCCACTGTGAAAGATTACTGCATAATCATGTGGTGCATAAAATCCAGATCAGATTTACTGTGAAATGATACAGTTGGGAAAACTTCACATAAAGCAAATGGGTACTGACCTAACCTTTGTCCTCAGGAGTGAAATCTTTATGTTATAACACACTGTTCCACAAAAATGCCACCTCTGTGCTCAGTAGTGGGCGAAGTACAAATGAAGTGCTAAGTACTAATCGTGAAAGGGAAAAAAACCAAACCAGAATACATTGTTATCACACTTTATAAATAAATATATATTTGTTAATATCTAAAGAATCACAAGTGTCACAATGTTCTGGCTTTAGCTTGGATAGAGGCAATTTTCTTTACAGTAGATAATAGGAGGCTGTGTCTTGGATTTGTGCTGGAAACTGTTGATAGCACAGGGATGTTTTAGTTCTTGCTGAGCAGTGCTTGTAGAGTGTCAAGGCCTTTTCTGCTCCTCACAGCACCTCCAGTGAGCAGGCTGAGGTTGCACAAGAAGTTGGTAGGAGACACAGTCAGGGCAGCTGTCCCCAGCTGACTAAATGGATATTCCAGACTGTGTGCATCATGCTAATCATGGAAAGATGAGGAAAGAAGAAGGAAGAGAGGGATGTTTGAAGCAATGTCATTTGTCTTCCCAAGTCACCATTATGTGTGATGGAGGCCTGTGATGCTTTTCTGTCCATTTTCCTGTCCATATCTGAACACATGCCTGTCCATGGGAAGTGGTGAAGGAATTCCTAGTTTTGTTTTTCCTGTGTGCACAGCTTTCTGTTTCCCTAATAAACTTCCTTTATCTCAACTCATGATTTTTTCTCACTTTTCCTGTTCTCTCCCTCACTCCAATGTATGGAAGAATAGATTGTGGGAGATTAGGAACGGGGCTGAGGCCAAGCCTCATCCCCAATGGGGTGCAGATGTATAAGACAGGTGAACAGCATTGAAGGAGAAGAAGCGTGGAATGCTGATGTGTATTGATCAATCACAAAAGAGTAAAAGCGTATGCAGCTGTTATACATGTGAGAAAAAATGTATAAAAATGTAAAAATATATAAAAACTGGGAATAGTAAAATACTGACGCTTGTCACCACCCTCAGTGTCATTTGAGCCTTCCATCAATCAGGGGAAAGGCATGCAGGTTTTTTTACCATAGGATAATAAACTGACAGTGACAGTCAGTTTGACACCACTGTCCAGAGGTGCCAAGCACCGACACCAGCAGATGGCCTGTACAGGGAGCTACCAACAATGACAACATGAAGGGAATGAGAGACCAGCTCTGGGGAGCTGAGTTGCTAGCTGAGGTCCAATGACGGCACATGAGTATCAGGAAATCTGATCTAGTCTGCATCTAGTATTTCTTCCACATTACAACATGGAAAATTCTAATTAAAGCAGTAGGAGGCAGGCTAGAAACCAAAGGGCATTCCTCTATGAAGTAGGTTGTGCAACTCTCTGCTATGGCATATTGTTGATTAAAAAAACTTACAGAGACTGGAGAGGAGGCTGAATAGTTTCATGGAACAGTCATCCATCAAAGGTTACAAAAGTTGCCCATGGCTCTGGATTGCCCTAATATGCAAATTGTTGAAGGATAGGAGTAAATTCAGAAAGTGCTTTCCCTAGTTATCTGCTGTAGCTTTTACTGGAGGAGGATGATCCTGTTGATCGAGTACAGCTATATTTAAGGAGTTTTTTGTGGGTTTTTACATTCCTTCATCAACCATGGGGAATATTTTTTTTCTGTGCTTAGATGTAAATGAGTCAGATGTGGCACAAGGTTTCTACATATTCTGCATAACTCTTGTGAGCAGAAGTATGCAAATTTCCAAGGCTCTGAAGTGACCAGAAGCTATGCTTCCATGGTAATATAGCAATGAGGTGAAATTCTGTACCAAATCTCTCAGTAGCAAAGTCTCAAAAAATATTCAAATGGACCTTTTATATTCCAGAAAAATACCATCTAGACATACATTCTATGATTCATAATTAGTACAGTTTTGTCTATGCCACTATCACCCATGGTAGGTAATGATCTTTCTCATAAATGCAAGAGTTAGTGAATTTGTGAGATAGTGAATTCATGAATCAATGTAGTAGTGAGTTAGAATCTTAGCAAATTAGACCAGTTAAAAAGAAATTGCCTCCTGACTCTATTACACTCAATACACATTTTATGCAAAGAAGGACCTGGGAGTCTTGGTGGATGGCAAGTTGACCAGCACAGTGTCCTTGTGCCCAGGAGGGCTAATGATATCCTGGGGTGCATCGGGAACAGTGTGGCCAGTAGGTCAAGGGGAGTGATTCTGCCCCTCTACTCAGCCCTAGTGACACCACATCTGGAATATTGTGTTCATTTCCAGTCCCCACAATTCAAGAAAGAGAAGGACCTACTATAGAATGTAGATGATCGGGGTCTGGAGCATTTCTTTTAAGAGGAGAGACTGAGGGAACTGAGTATATTTAATCTAGAGAAGAGCAGACTGAGAAGGCACCTCACCAGTACATATAAATATCTCAAAGATATCCTTTAAGGCGAGAGTGCCAGACTCTTTTCAGTGGTGCCCAGAGACAGGACAAGGACCAATGGCCATAAACTAAAACACAAGAAGTTTCACCATAACATCAGGAAGAACTTCTTTCATTGCAGGTGGTAGAGCACTGGAACGGTCTGATCAGGGAGGTCATGGACTCTCCCTCTCTGGAGAGATTCAAACCTGGAGTTCCTGCTCCAGGAAACTCCTGACCCTGCCTTGGTAGAGGAGTCGAACTCACTGCTCTCCAAAGGTCCCTTCTAACCTTAACCGTTCTATGATTCTGTGATTGTGTGTCTTTTTTTCCACTTTTTATTGATAAGTAAAAATCTAAGGCAGAAATTAAAGTAGAAATAGGTATAAATTAAAGGGGAAAACACCTCATAGTTTGTGAAAGAGTACTGAGGAAATAAAAATTAGTGAAAGCCTGGGATGTTATTTTTTTCACTTATCATATAAGTGAAAGCAAATAAATTCAAAACCAGATTAAAAGTTGCTAACACAGCTGTTGCCACTATCTTCTGGGGAGATATTAGTTTAAGAAAAGATTACAAAAGATACAGACAAAAACTACGTAGAGAGAGATTTGTACTGTAAAAGCTGAAGCAGTGGAGTTCAAGTTAGTAAAGCTATATTCTGTATGCTATGAGGTGAATTAAAATATATTTTTCAGAGAGCCTGTGTGGGCAGAGGACAAGCTGACTGTTCTTACAGAGTTATTTAATCTTTAAATTCTTCCATTGTATGATTAATGGTCATTGATCTGACTGCATACACACTGTTCTTTTCATGTCAGTGTTATAAACTACAACAGCTGGATTACTGTCAACTGCTGAAATTCTGTTCAGTGGATCACTTTTCCTTACATTTTTCTTGCTTTTTGCTTGTATATTGCACAATTTTTTATTTATGGAGTTTTTTCTAATTTTTTTTTTTTTTAACTTGTTGACAAATGCTTAAGTGACATTTTTTTTCTGCTAGGGCCAATGTGTTTAAGGTAATGCTTGTTTGGAAATTGTAATAGACCTTCTTTATGCCCCTGTGTTCAGAGTATAATCACCATAAAGTACATGAACCTACGCAAACATATATTTCATGTGGGATCTATTTCTCTGATAACACTTTATTTTAGAAGTGTTCTCATTATGTACTATGCTACAAGGATGGCTGAAAGGCCTGAAATAACAAAATTCTGTCAAAATCCTGGCAGCACAAGTCACTGCATTTAGGTTCCTCATTCAAAGGACACATGCAAACAGTACAAGATATATGATGGTCATAAGGGGACAAGATAAGAAACCTACTTTGGTCTTTGGAGTTAACATAAGAGGATTTGCAATGACACTCATAGTCCTCAGCTGATATAAAATATCAGATTATTGTTATCAATTAGCGATTAACTTGGACAGTTCTTGAAAGGAGTAATTATAAAGACACTAATACTAAGAAAAATGAACATTTATCTTTAGCAATGGTCTTCCTATGCAGTGTTTTGGGACTGAGAAATAGAGACAGCTGATGTCAATTGATGTCAATGCTTTTGTCTTCCTATTTTAGCAAATAGATTGTAGGTGCCTTCTTCCATTTTTGTATATCAGCCCCTTTCTGCATATCACATTTCCACTTATGTTAATATCTTCAAGTATCATACTGGTATTACTGAAGACATAGCCCTGAGTTTATCTGAGAATGATGCTTGTCAAGTCAAAATAATAGTAATCACAGTGGATGAGCTTAAAATAAGCACCTGTTGAAAACCTGTGAAGTTCTCCTATAGAAACACAACAGTCATGGGACAGAATTAAGTGTGACTACTCCTAAAAATAGTGACTGTTAAGAGGAACAATTAAAAAAAAAATTACTGTAGGCATTTTAAAAATAATTTTCTAGAGAAGACAAGGCTTACAGATGTCAAAATAATTCCACACTATATTGTCTGTGGACCTCTGGTCAGAATTACCAGGATGCAACAGTATTCATCACCAGTATTACTGGCAGATTTATCATATCCTAATGCTTTTCTAGGATCTGAAAAAAAAACCCCTCAAACTGTGTGTACACCTTTTAGGAAGTTATGTGTTTCCTTTTATTGTGTAAATGCACCTGTTGTTTTGTAAACATACTTCCAAGTAGTCTGAAAATGTGTTCCAAAAAAATCTTATAATGATCCAAGCATCTGAAAATACCTGTATCCAAGATCAGCCAGAAATATCTATACTTGAATTTGTATAAGCATTTAGGCATGTATCTATATATTCTAATTTTTTCAAGGCAGTCAATATGAGTACTTTTTAACTGGTTCCTTTTTACTACCACTACTACTTCCAAACCTTTGTATCACTAGAGATTTATGTTCTGTAGAGCAACTGAGGCAGTTGGCTGCTCTCCCTAAATGAAGTCATGTACTTATTACAGCAATATTCTGTTTCCTGGCCTTTATGCTCTTGGCATACATTCTTTCTGTCATAAGAAATTGTTTGAGTCTTCCATGGAGGCATAAAACTCTCTTTGAAAAAACAAAGATCCTCTTCTATTGCATGAGGAAATTTTGTCAGTTATTTCTTTAATCTCCATGATTAATTTGGAAAAAGTAACACCAGACTCGTTTAATCGTATCCTAGCTTACACAGCCATTTCCTCTTCTGTGCCCAGGTACGAAAAGTCTTCTTCCTTTTACTCAGTAGCTTTCTTTATTGTTTCACTCTCCCATTTGCAAAGAGAAATCTTTATGAAAATTGACTACTATCATGAATTTTATTGGCTTCTTGTTTGCTGAAAAGTTTTTTGAGGTGACAAGGGTTTTCTTTATATGAATAAATTCACTCATTTCTGGTGTTAAGGACTTGGTGAATTGTTTCTTTGAAACGTTCAAAACAGTATCAAATAGGCTTTCAAGAAAATTTTGATGCTATATTTCATGGAAGCAATAATGTATCAAAGGCCTATATCTGTGCTTAAATAATGTTACATTTTTCACCTTTTAGAAATAAGCAAATTCTAAAGAAAGTTATTCTTATCAGTGCCTGAAGTAAGTGAGAAGAAAGATTTGATAGCAGTTAAAGACAAAATGGCTAAAAGGAAGTGAAAAGAAACTGTGAGGTGAAGGAAATAATGCTATTTTAACTGAAAGTGACAAAGAAGGAAAGAGACACTGAACAGCATCAAAATTTAGACAGGAAATCTTAAAACTCTAATCCTGTTCTGGGAAGTGTCACGTACTGGTGCAAATCAGAGCTAAGATGTGAAATTATCATCTTGACCAGCAACAATAATTCAGGGAGACCTAACATCTAAGTCTCTAGAAGCAAATCTCTCTACTTTCTCCTTTCCCATCCAGCGATCTCGAAGTGGCAGAGGGGGAAGGATAAGGTGGTATTAGTATTGGAGAAAGAGGATTCTGTGTCAGGTGCTTACAGGTAGATCCTATTGACCTATCTGTCCTTTGTGCTATTGGGTAAGGCAGCCATACATTCTCTGAGGATTCCTTTATGACAGCTATTGCCTTAAGGCAAGATAAAGTCTTTTATTCACACTGCAGTAGCACTAAAGGGAATTACAAAAACTCAAGAAAAGGGCCTTTTGGTTTCAGTAATAACAGACAGTTTTGTCATGTTATTAGATTGGGATTTCAAATACACTGAAATTCAATCCTCATGAGAGGTAAAAATAACAATTTTTATAGGTTGTATATGACCCTCCTACTTGTTAATGAAGTTCTGCTTTCTTATTCAGTGCTCAATTTTGTTCTACAGCTTCATAAGAACAAATATAAATGTTGTTTGTGTCAGTTACCATTAAATGTCATATTCCTCAGGGTCTTAGGAGAGTGGCTTAATACAAACAATGTTTGACTGTCTCATTTTAAAATTTTTCTATGTATTCCCTCTCTAAAAACTTATAAGTGGTTTTTTTCTATTTTTTTTTGTTTAGAGTGTAAATGATGAGTAGAAAATTGACAACTATTTGTTTTTTATAAATTTGCCTACTGCATTTAGTTAGAGACAATAGCTATAAAAATCAATGGATTTTAGTTTTGTTCTTAGATGGATTACATTTAGTGTGCAATAATGGGACAGCAACTATGTCTGACCTTTATTTGGTGACTGGTAGTACTAAATATCCACAATCTGAATTTATGGAAAATGGGCATTTAAGTTGAAAATTCCTGAGTGTCTCTCATCAATGGTCAATGAAACTCATTCCATTTAACTTCATGAGAAAAATGGGTGTTCTCAAGTCAAGCATTTCATATGCTTCAAGAACTTGACAGGAAATGACAGTTCTCTTATATTAAGTGGTTCTCTTACATTTTTGTGTTCTGAAGTGTCTTAAATAAAACTGGAATGACATATCTCTACAGCAAAGATGGAATTACCTTTATTAAAAAAAAAAAAAAAAAAAAAAAAGTCCAAAAGAATAAACTTCCAGAAAGTTTATACTTTTTTCATAAGGCTTTCATATAAAAGGAAACTCTACCAAAAAAGCCTAATATAGATTTCAGAGACATTGAGTGGAACGACTAAATACTCAAGTGAACAATAAAAGAAAGATTATATGGTGGATGGTATTTTAAATTCATGAATGACAAAATATGTTAGAAAAAAACTAGAATTGGTAAGTAAGTCAGAGATGTAATACACTGTCCTAACAATAAAAGTCCAGGAGTTCAGTACTACAATCAAATCTGATCTGACCGAAATCATCATTTTCTCTTTCTGTAAAGCTAACTCTTTTAATGGTATCGCTTCAGGTTTTCAAAATATTTTCTGCCCAAATCAGTTGGTAGAGTCATCATAACTGGCCCTATCAAATCAGGAATAGTAGTATTATTGTGACAGTTTATAATTTGAATAAAAATTAGTGCAACATTTTTATTGATCTGCTATTACCAAGATGGGAAAAAAAAATGTATGTTCATTAACCCATATCTCATCAATTCTTCAGATGTGTTTTCCCTATCCTCCTTTTCTTTACATGTAGGTCAAACAACTTCAGTTTTCATTGTTTGATTGAGTAACAATTTCACCAAAAGAAGTGGGAATTAGCTTTTGAAGAAATGTAAAGCCAAATGTATAATATTAATTTACAACTCATCAATGGCAAAGAAAAATATGAGGAGAGAAAAAAATCCACCATTGGGAACTGACCCTCCATGCCAAAAGAATGAAACTGAAAATCTATGGGATATTTTAACTCAGAGTGTGGGCATTGACAAAACTATTCTCATGTAAATAAGCATAAGAAAAAATTAAACAGCCGTCCTATTCTCAGAGGATTGATTTAAAACCAAAAATGTTTTTCCTTTTCAGAGAGCGCAAACACATACCTGAAAAATAATAAAAACCTAACAATAAATTCCACAAAACATAGCCAGTATTTATTAGTCATTATGATTGTTAAATTGTTCGTTAAATAAGATTCCAATTTTTATATTTTGTACTCATTCTGCTGTTTTAAAAGCATTTAAACTCAAATCTTTCCATATTTAAAGGAATTTAAAGCATGAGAGCATTTTTATTCTGAAGTGAGCTTGAATATGCAAACCACCCAGATAAACATGAATGCTTTTATACATTTTATTTTGATGCTTTAAACTTTATTTTTCAAAGAAAAGAAATTTTGAAAAGATGTCTGTATTGACTTTGTCAGAAATGTCTCATAAATCATCTGTTTGAAGTTTCAGTGAAGCATTTTTTTAAAGGAAAATTATGATTAAAGTGATTTCTGCCAAGGTTACCTTATTCCTGATGATCAAAAAGAAAGCAGATGTCACAACATACAGAGGGGGTGAGTGGAGGAGAGAAAGGGGATGCAGAACAACGTAGCAATGAAAAGCTCGAGACATCTGTGGCTGGGGACCACACCTTGGCCATTCATGGCCAGGCACAGGGATGGCTGTGAGCGAGAGAGGAGAATGAGCTGCTGGAGCTGTGGCATCCAGGCTCAGCTCTGCATCTGCTGACTGCAAACCCTGATATTTCTATACTCTCATGCTTTCCAGTTCTCTCTGTGTTTGGCTGGAGGAGATATAATGCTCAAAGCATGCAGGTGGAACATGTTTGCCTAAAACCCCCCAAAGTCCTGGGCAAGAGTTCAGACAGCAAAAAGTGTTCCCCAAGCAAATGTCAGCTTACAAAGCCTCAGTATCTGGAAGCCTAAATTCCAGAACAGATATAATCCAGTTTTTGACCCTCCAAGAAGAAAAATAATTTTATATCTCAGGGTATTTTGCAAAATCCCTTGTATAGCCTTCAACTGTTTTCAAAACTAGCTTTCAGTCCTTGCCTGCTCATTTGTACAGAAGAGATTGGTGTGGTGGCACAGTTAACAATGTAGGACACTGCCTTTGCTTCAAGGCACAGCTGCACAGTACTCAGCAATGCTCTGCCCCATAAAAGAAGACTGATGTTCCGATGGGTTTAGAAGCTGAGAGCAGCTTACAGAGTGTATGTGGGGGAAACTTTGATTTTTGTTTCTAAATTATTAAACAATTTATGTTTATCTTGAAGCTATAGCACTTCTATTTTAGCAAATTCCAGGGATCTTGGGCTTCGCAATAGAAAGAAACTTGAGCTTTCAGTTTGATGATAAGAGTTTAAAGTTGTGATCAATGAGTAAGATAAAAAAAAAAATCTTTTACACAAACTGTTTAAAAGCTGGGAGCTCTTTACATTGGTGTTTGTAGTGAAAGAGTTCGTCTCTCTAAGTGAAACTTAATTTGCACTTGCTAGCACTCAGTATAGCAAGATGTTTATTAGAGATAGTAAAAGCAGATGGAGCTAAATGAAACCAACAGTTTACTTTTTCAAATAAAGTATCTTTTTTTTTCCTATGTTATCTTTACTCTTATGAGAAAGTACAGGAGTAAAGGTTTACAAGTCTGTGCTCCTCAGCCTGCTTGAACCAAAGACACATAATGTCTGCGTGAGACACCTGTAATGTAAACACCTTAGATGAAGCAGGCACAAAGAACAAAACAGATGAGTGTCAGAAAGCCAGATAAAAAATGCTCTGACAGAAAAAATAATCTGCTCCATGCTGTTAAACTTTAAATTCTGAAGCTTTCTTTAACTTTTCCACTCCACAGGTGCTGAAAATACATAGTGCTTAGAGAGTGCATAAAGCAGAGATGCCTCCCAAAGGTCGCTCCCCTCAATGCTACATCCCATGTGTGCTGAGCGCTGCTGGCAAGGAGACTTATCCTATTGGGTGGAATTCAGCCAGCAAGAACAACCTCGTGGAAGCCTTTCCCAACGACTTCAGCTAAACTTAATGATGTGCAGGGCTGCTGCTCCTCCTGTGCCTCCAGGCAGGTGATGGCAGTTCAAGGGTGCAGAGGAAGGGGTAGGTCTGGGTCAAAGCCTCTGGCACTGATGGGATTCCTGCTGTTGACTCCTGTGAATTTGAGATCAGGACTTTTATACCACGCTAGCAAAACTTTCCCACAGCTTGCCCTTTACGTAAAAACAACAAAAAGGTCTTCTGCCTCTTTCTGTGGCTTGTGATAAACGATTAGGTGTATGGGAAGCAGTGAACGCATCTTTCCCGGCTCAGGTACCTGGTTGATGGTGGCCCTGAGACTTCCCACTCCTGCGTGGAGTTTAGTTCAGTACTCCTGAGGCTGTAGCCACAACATCATGTTTAATAAACGGGAATTTCTTCAATTAATTTGCTTAATAATTTTTGAAATCTTCACATTTACTTCCTGTAACAATGAATTCCAAAACAAATTATACATATGTGCAAAACAGTTTCACATACGTGCCTTTTGCTGATTCTACAGCAGCTGTATTATCAATTCTCATGAAAAATGGAGAATAAACTTTGTTTATTCATTTTTTTGCAAGACATTCAGCTGCCTATATGTTGTGTATATGTTGCACTCTTCATAGTTTATCTGAATTAAAGATAACTAAGCCAGGGAATATTTAATTTTTATCAAATAGAAACTCTCCATATATCAGATCTGTTCTGCTAGTTTACACCTTCTGGATCTTCTACATGATTTTGAAAGGAAAATGGCTAAAGCTATAGCCAATATACAAGAATCAGATCCAACAAAGATTGAAATTACAACATAGCAAAATAATTTATTTGCTTTTTTTTTTTTTTTTTTAATTTCCAAGTAATCCAAAATATCCTACTTGAGTTTTTGACTACTTCTGAACAACAAGCTGATATTTTCATAGATCCATCCATAATGAGACAAAGACCTCTTTCCTGAATCTATGTTAATAGTTCTTTCAAGCTTATCACTGTATATCTGTAATTGTGACTGTTTTTCCCTTCATGAGCATTACTTTGCATTTGGTTCTTGTTCTGGGTCTTGACTGTCATTTTTATCACTCAGTCATTCACTCTGATTCTTTTGAGCAACCTTGTAGTCAGTTCTAATTGCATACTCTAAATATGCTGTTGTAACCTCCCTATTTCCCCTTTTCCACACTATTTATTAGTAGTTTGAGTAGTATTGTGCACAGCACCGGTACCTGAAGAGTTCTGTGGGAAATCTCTACTGTAAAATACTTGTATTTCTTTGTATGTTTGATTTTCTATTTTTCTCTCTTTCTCCCTGAAAACTTTGTGCTACAAATCTACTATCCTCTGGCACTGATGATCTATTCTCTTTAAGATCTTAAGATAACTTATAAAAGTTTATTGGAAACCTAAGCATCAGCCCCATAAATCTTGTCCAAAATATGTCATAACACTTCAAGAGATTTTGATTCAAGACTTTCTGCAGTGAGGTCACTGTTGAATCATCTTCACAATGTCCTATATCAAGGTACATAGAGAATGATGTAGCCATTCCTACATGGCTTCTACCACCTTCTTCAGTACAGAAATCAATGTTTTGGTCTGTAGACCTTTTTATTATCACATGTAATCTAGTTCCCTTCAAATAATACCTGATAGTTCTTTATTTGAGTTTTTTTAGACTTTGGGGATTAATAGCATTTTATTACTGGTTGTTTTGGAATGGCTTTTTTGGTTGGTTTTTGGTTTGTGGGGTTTTTTTTCTGTTACACGTCTGTTCATTTCAATGTTTTGTTCTGAAATCATTCTATTGACAGCTGTGTATAAGATATTTTATCAAAATTCTGGCTTGTAAATTAGGATAAGTAATGAAGATCTTAAACTCTTCTGCTGTGAATCTTAGTATGAAAAAATCGTGCTGCTTTCCTGACCTACACCTCCATGAATTGATATGAATCATCCCACAATTTCAGAATACCACACTGCAGACAAAATTATAGAATATTTGGCTTTAAACTTTAAAAGTAAAAATTCATTGACAATGCATTTAAAATCAACAACAACAACAAAAGTTTTAATTAAATATATTAGCACATTTTGTTTGCTATTTGCTTGTAAGATGTCTCAGGTTAGAAAATTTGCAGGGCTCCTTTGGTATCCTGGAAGTAGGGCTGAGGCATGAGACCTCTTTTGCATTCCTATAACAGTTTGAAAGATATCCAGGCAATGCTGTTCATAAATACAGGGCAGCTTTAGCATATGATTTGCAGAAGTCTCCACTCTACCTCTTGCATAATAAATACTTGTGACACTAAATTCCTGTTGCCTCTCTTTGTTTCCTTCTGTCAACACATCTGTCGATCCTCTGCTTCTTAGAAGTTAGCTTATCAAAAATCTTATTTCATATTTAAATGACCTGCATGCTAGTTCTCTGGAAGAAAAATATATAATCAACAACTAATGGTGTCTCAAATATTTGATTTCTATGTCTGCCTTGACAAGACCAAGTATTACCATTCCTTTTGAAACAGAAATTCCAAATCTGATCAAAGTACTATTACTAATGCTGTTCCTGACCCACATAACAACCCTCCAACCTTTACATAACAATAAAATCAGAGAAATTATTTCTTCTTAGAGCGAGCAACAAAGACAATCCAGATCCAGTTTGTGCTGCCTGTTCCATTACTCTCTTCTCGGATTTCAGCTTTGCTTTTTGCTCAATTGCAACATTATTTTGTATTTCTAATGGCTCTAAACTGTCTGTGACTTTTACCTAGCAGAAACAACACTATCCATTGGGACTCATTCTCTTATATTTCCTTGTGGCCCACAAAAGGCCTTGTGGCCTTTTGTTTAAACAAAACTACAGAATTTAACATCTCCTATACTTACCTGATTGACCTGACATGAAAATAAAACTAAAAAAAATCAAACAGACAAACAAAAAACTCCAACACCCCCCGCCCTCCAAACAAACAAACCGACAAACAAACCAAATAAACCTCCAAAGGTACCAAAGAGCATAATATGTGTGGCTGCACAACAAATGTCTGGCACAGCCCAAATTTTCTAATCCTGCTTGTTGTTAATACTCAGCTTTTCTCTGGAGTTTGGGTTGTGGGGGTTTTTCTTGCCTTCTTCCACTGCATTTTAAGTCAAAGAAAGGGTCACTGCAGGTGTTATTATATGAAAGAATATAATCTGTAAAATATACATCTAACTTTCATAGCTATAATATTTTTTTTTCTCTGAGTAATTCAAATAATAACTTTTCCTTAGGGAATAACTACTTTTTTGTGAACAAAATTATGACATATTTGAGGTCTTGGCTTTGCATTCTGGAGATTTTAAATTAAATCCTTGTTTTGATACATATTTTGTTATAATTCTGAAATGATGTGTTATCTCTTGACATGACTCAGATTTATACATTTTCATATCTAGTTATTCTTGCTGCTACTCAGAGCATTATGAGAAGATAATTTTAATACTCTGTATTTTGCCAGCAGCACAGCCAGGTCCTTCTGTTCTCTAAGTATTTAACAATAGTATATTTTTGACAGTTGTTGCAACATCATTATTCATAGCCAGAAACATAAAAAGCAGTGAAATTATTCTGAAGAAAACATTATCAAAATGGTGACACTTAGTATTGCTTACGAGGAAAGAAAGTCCTAGTGTTGTACTTTTTCCTTCTGTTTTCTCAGAAAAAAAAATGTTTTCTATATTAAATGAAAATTAGCAATCACTTGTCAGTTTTAAACAAATTTTTCATACCATAGTTATCCTTTTTTCCTCTAAAAGGCGATGTTATTTTCATTCTACTACCCTGATACAGTTCACTGTTAGCAAGCATATATGTCCCAGAGGAGCTCATAACCTACACCCTTGCTTTGGCCTTCTAGTGCAAATTCCACTTGCTGTATGCTGCACTCTCCATAATTTAGCCTGATTTACGCTGCTATGGGCAAAAAGCCCAAATATTTCTATTTAAAATAAGAGAAAAAGTAAGCTTCAATGATTAAAGACTTAAAATATGCACAATATCCCTTCTGTGACAGCGGAATAATGGCACATTGCCTGTCTTTAATTTCTGGGATTTTTTTAATTGGAATTTTATCAGCAAATGATAACTACTGCATTGATGCTGTCTTGTCAACTTCTTTTTTTTTAACGATATAGTTCATCCACAGGGAGGAAGATGAGGACAAGCTATTAACTGCATACACAATGCTGCTATTTCCTGTATCCTAATGGTTCCTGATCTACTACAGGTAGTCTGGAATATGTTAAGAGAAAAGCAATATAAACAAGTGGAAATGAAAGAAAGATAATGCAACTATTTTGAAGCAAAATACTTAGCACTGCCTCTGTCCTCTGCTGTTCCTCTTAGTCACATGGTTTCAGTAAAGTCTTTGAAATTAGCTGTTCTCTAAGTGACATCCGTTTAGGGATTAGTTAGTCATGTAAGGATCAGTGTTTAAGTATGGGCTTGTTCCCTCTTCAACCCATCTGTCATTTTTCTGAGATAATACATTAATTTCCATAGCAACAGCCTGTAATGTTACCAATAGGATTATTACGACTTTGCTGCATGATCAAGCAAAGGAAGCTGGACTGGTCTGGAATAAACTGTTATCCAAGCCCAGGAAGCTTGAATAATAGGAAAGCTGTTATAAAAGCCATGGTTAAGCCTCCTTTGCTATCTGTCACATTAAAATAACTCGGAAAAATAAGTTAAATGCAGTGTGAATTGTCACCATTTGTAAACGTTAGTTATGTCCACTTGATTTGGCTTATTCCAGGTTTTGCTAAAGTCCAAGAGATGCAGAGTCCTGGCCTAAATCCATTGCTGCTTTTTAAATAATTAAAAAATACAATCTGGATTCCCAACATTAACACATTGTGCAACATCCTAAATCCATTATTTTTTACAGCATACCAGAAAAATAAGAGGAAATTAATTTCAACACTATATGAGGTGAAGCACATGCATTAACAGGATATTTAAACTTCCTGATATTTTAACAGAATTAGAATTCCATGTTAACAGAGTCTTTGACAAATTTGTCAGAGGCACTCCAATCAAAAACTGATATATTTTGCAGAATCACTGTTCTTACTGTGCTCTGCATCATGGTTTTTTTGTGACCAATTTCTAGATTTAGAATACGGGACAAGCCAGTCAATAATGATTAAAAAAAAAAAAAAAAGAAAGAAAAACAAATAGAAAATTAATTAGAACACTGTTGATTGTCACGTTATTTAATGAATAACACTTATATGGACTTCAAAGAATATTATCTCCCACCAGGTCAAGACTTCTGTATGTCCACAAGTCATTTAGAGTGAAAAAAAATCCTTCTATTTGACTGATAAAGGCAAATTTAACAATTATGACAGTGAAATTATCTATTTATGTGAGTTTTAGTGTAAAAACTACACATGAGAAAAAATTATGAAACTAAATTTTTTGCCATTTTTTAAGCTAATGTTTTAAGGCATATTAAAATTTACTGCTGGAAAAGTTACTTAGGGAAATCTAGAAAGCACTCTACATCCTGTACTTCAGTAAAGTACTGTGGGTTAGGTGACCCAGATTTGCCAGGAAAAATGAGATATTGGGACCCTCTTAGAATTCAAGAGGATCGTCTAGAAGCCTTAAGTGAAAAAAGGGGAAATGCTTTTTACCGATAGGATTTGGATGAAGTACTTTGGCCTAGTAAATTGCATATACTGGCTTAATTGCTGAGTTCCCAAAAGGATTTAATGCTGCCATCCTAACTCATTTATTGAAGTCAACCCATTAGTGGCAGAGTATTTAGTGAGCTTATAATCATTCTAGGAATTACTGGGTTTGGCTCCAAAATAAACAAATTTCACAAATAAACTTCAGATTAAATTAATAACAGTCAGGGTCTCAGTTTTACTTTTTTTTTTTTTTTTTTTTTTTTTTTAAATCACAACTGTAGACGGATTATTTATGTGTTTTCTTATAGGATGAAATCTATTTTTTAGTGTATAACCACATTTTACCGTACACAGGATTTTTGTCGGGTAGTGTGCAAAAATCTAATCAGTTTAGTTTTTCCATGAGTACATGCATGGGTATATCCATTTCAATATCCTCATCTGAAGAAGAATAACCTAGGCATTGGTAAGCACTGGGGGATAACCAGCTGGAAATCAGCTGGGCAGAGAGAGACCTGGGGGTCCTATTGGATTCCAAATTAGCATCAACAAGAAATGCATGCTTGTAGCAAAGAAAACCAACCACATCCCAGTCTGCACAGGGAGGAGTGCTATCAGCAGGCCAAGGGAGGTGTTCCTTCCCCTCTGCTCATCCCTGGCGATACACATATGGAATACTAGGCTTTGTCTCCCCAGTAAAAGAGAGATATGAACTTACTGGGGATTCTCTTTGACGTTCAGCCAAGCAGTTGATGGACAGGCAGAACTTATCAGACTGGTTTTTTCCAAAGAGGGCTCATATTCCTGCACTAGAGATTGATGCTAGTTTTCTCTTCAACTATTCAAACACTATAATAGGATTGCTAAAATTGTATCTAAAAAAGTTTTTTATTCCACCATGTTTGGAAGTCTGGAAGTTTGCTGCATATGATTGACTTGAGTAGTTTTTATTTCTGCTATACTTGTAATTTTCTCTCTCAGGCTCTCACCTCTTCTGTAGACCAAATGCTAGCTGAAATTTTTGTGTGCTCAGGCTATAGCTGAGGAGGCATAAATCTCTAGGAAGAGATAAGTGGGTGAAAACATCATGTTGTAAGATCTCATTAAATATTATTAAAAATAAACAAATTTTATTTTATAAACATAACAGTTCTTAAACTGTTTGTGGTTTATCCATTTTATAAAGCACTTTTCTTGATGATTAAATTTTTTAAAATATTTTTTAATTTTCATCTGTAGTGAAAGAGATATCTAGTTCCTGTTTCTAGTAGAATCAATATTCCAACATTTGTCTTAAGTAGGAAACAATTTACCACTTAAATTTACACCTAAAATTAGTATAATTAAAAGTTCTGTTTTCCTCTACTGAGCTCAAATGGCAACAAGACTGGCACTGGCAGTATCTAACATCCACTTTAAACATGGGTACACTCTATGTTGACTACTATGAATGAGAAAGAGTAGAGCTACTGTTACTGCTGTTGATTTTCATACATAAATGCAGAATTCTGAGATACAGAGACCAAAGCTCAAGATATGGGTAAATTAGGATTCTATATAATGGCAAAACAATGCCTTCTCTCCTGTCCTCAGTGCCTGCTATGATGAAGACCAACATCCTGTTGGCAAAACTCTTAGAAACACATTGAAAGACTGTGTCTATTCTGAAGTTGTATGTAGCAATAATACCCCTGATTCAGGGGATTTCAGGAGACAGGCACCTGCACCAACTTCCTTAGGCTGGCTGTAATGGTGTTACCCAATGGGGATTTACAAAATGAAAAAAACATCCAAAACTAGAAGACCATCAGCTTACCTGCACTGACTACTGTCCCTTTTGCTGCGCCTAACATGAACTGCTGTTAGAAAAGGGTTTCACCTGGATCACAGCCCTGTCTGTTCTCAAGCTGTCAGGTACTCTTCTGCGAGATAAGATCTTCCATGCAAATCATACCTGCATCCTAATTAACATTTATGTTATATAAAATTCCATACCCATGTGAACATTGCCTTGAAATCATTGATGACGGGTGTGTAGTCTGGCAAAAACCAAAATTAAAACCAACCAACCAAATAACCAAAATTAGTTGTATAGTTAATTAAGCTTTTTCTGTAGTAATTAGACAGTTTAAGTTCTTAGATTGACAAAACCCAAACCAGAATAAGAGGGTCCTAGATACAAGAAGTATTCCCCTGTTGTCCTTAAAAAAATTGTTTCACAGGGAATCAAGTTTCTTGAAGCACTCTTCCTGAAATCCAGTTTCATTGTCTGCTCTGCCAGCCTAGTCTTGTACATAGACAGCACTACAGCACAAAGTGAGAGATTTGAATGTGTTTACTAACTTACAGTTTGGTGAGATTCTATTTGTTAATTTCCTACTTGTTGCCCATGTATTATATATAATACCAGGAGCTAGTGAATTAACCCAAATACCAATTTCTCCCAAGGAATTTGCACCCTTTATAAAGCTCATGTTTGTAAGTACTTATGGATAGCTCCTGTAACTTTTAACTCCTTATTTTTTTGCAAAAAATCTGAATATCTGTTTGGAGATTTATTCCACACCTCCTAATCTTCTTGCACATGTGTCTGATTGCCCCTGGTACCCTGCTCCCCATTGAGATCTGTTATTCCTCCACTTCAGTTTCTAAGATAAAAGTCCCATGCAGTTTCTTAGAAAGCTTAACTCCTATATATGTGTATTTCTTTGTAAAACCTCAACTTCCTCCTCTCTTGAAAGGATTTTTTGTCACTTCCTCACCTGTTACTTCCATTCCTAGGTAAGAGGTTATTTCACTTTGTCAATCCTCTATTCTATAGCAAACAAGTATTCAAAGAAATAGTAAGTCCATCAGCATAACTTTGCTATCTGTGTCATGGCCTATACTGGCATGGTACATTGCCTAATTCTTGCTAAAGAATTGCTCTCTGTGGGAATTAAAACCTTCTATATTAAAATCAAACATTTAGTAACATATGAATGCAGATTTAATGCCATAATTTGCAAGCAAAATCACAGACATATTTAGTGTGAAGAATGTGAGTGGGAAGAAAGGTAAGACAAAAAGCTTTCATGTAGAATTTTTCTTCAGGTATTCGTTCTCTACGTATCAGCATCAGAGGGAAGATTCTCAGCTTCTTATTTGTTTATTGCTGAAATTACTTTGCAGTATCAAACACTCCCACCCTCCTGCTGAATTCAGGTTTCTTACAGAAGCATTCTATAAGTGCTTTTGCTCATACAGTCTGAAATATCTAGAAATTATCCATCAGATATACTTTTTTTCCTTAATGTTTGATGGTGGCTACAAGTCATTCACATTGGATCTGCTTTATATTAACCCCAGCATTCAAACACCCTTAATCATTAGTAAGTGGAAAATTGTCTTTTTAAAACCATGCAACAGTGAGCAAGTTTTGCAACTGTGTCAGATCCACAGTCAAGCTGTTGCCCTTGCCACCGAAACGGGTGCTTAGAAGTGAAGCATAACTGAATTTTCTGTGTACTCAGTACTCCATTCCTCAAAAGTGGTATATGTCAAACCTTTGGTAGCTGTCAGAGCTCTACCATGGGTCCTGCTCCCGTGTTGGTGCAGATGTTTCCTTGGCCCACACGTGTATTTCCATGGCACTTCCCGCAGGTAACCCCAAGGCTGCAGCCCCTGCAGCTCGGACAAGGGTATTGCCATCACCAATCAAAATACCACTGCCATGATTTCCCTGGGCTCCATATGGCCATCTAGGAGTTATGGCTTTAACAGCTGCAGCAGTCATTCCCAGCAGAGTGGTCTGCTCCTAGAATGCCTGATGTGTTGCTGTCTGAAGATACAGATGCCAGGCTGCTCTGCCTCGCTGTCCCTGAGGAGAAACCTGAATCAGGTTCTGGCCAGTACTTGGGCTGAAGTTGTGGCCCATTTCTGAGGGTATAGCAACTCGGAAAAATTTGGCAATTGCTATTGATGGCTTTTGCCCATAACCCTTCTTATTTTCTTAATACATTCTCATCTTCTTGCTCAGTTAACAAAAATAATAATTTTGAGAGCAGATCTGTTGACATCTTGTGGATAGACCATGTATTCCCTGGAACATTGGCTCAAGGTTCTTTGAAATTGCAAAAGTTTGAATAAACAAAATGTAAGACAAAAACCTCTATCAAAATACTGGCAATTAAGACTCCACACCTCCATTTTGATTTAAGCTGTATTTTCAAGGATTCATGCCTTTTATATTCTTACTCTTTTCTAATATCTGCTCTAGAAGCAATACAAAGGATGTTTGTGACTACTGAACTTACTGATACAATAAATCTTTGCCCATTTCAAATCATATTTTACAAGAAAGAACTTAAGCTTATTGCTGGAATAATGAATTTTATTATTATTTTTAATATAACAAAGAGATGGAAGATGGGATTCTTTTTGTGTCAATGTCTGTGACCTGAACAAGATAAAAGCTGAATAATGTCAGCATGCTGTAGCTCTTTTCCATGAAAGAAATTTTGAGTAATGTTACACACTTGGTTTACTGAAATGGATTTAACATACTGCATACCAAACAGCAGCTCACCCTTCCTGTCCTTCTGAAAGAGAATAATGTTGTGCTTCAGCATGTGAATAATTTCTCTTTGTGCTAATCACCGAATTAATGAGATTTAAAGACCAATTTCTTCCTCTGGTATTCCTTTATTGTATGGATGCACACACTATAGCTATTTTGTCACTAGACAAGGGCAGGTGAGAAGAAGGTGACTTGTTTATGAACACTGAAAAAATATAGTGGATTATTGTCAATGTCTTTAACATCTTAAAATATTTTAATAAAAAGGAAAAAACCCAAGTTTTCAGAAGTCCTTCTCACAGCTGATTTCTATCAAAATTTATTGGATTGTAATAACTAAATACTTTGGAAGTGAATTTATTTTTATTTATAAGATTCTCTGTACAATTAAACCCTATATATCCACTTCAAAGTTGTGAATCACCTTATATATTAAAGTAGCTTCACAGAAGAGGCCTTAAGCACTGCTAATCAAGTAACATAATTTAGCTAATGCACTTTATCATTAAAAGCATACAATTTATTATCATCTACAACCTTAGTGTTATTTTTATCACTATAGATGAATATTTTTGTACAAGAATACCTAGGAGATATATTGAGTCACATTGGTAAAATTGAGGTGAATAGTGATTTCTAAAAGAGACAATGTTTTCTTAGAAGTCTGTGTATCGTCAAGCCATGCAAAATTATTTTATTATGCTAAAAATATATACATATCCCAGAAATATATTCTTGCTATTCAAAAAAATATATACAACAGGCATAAAAGAAACAAGTTTCCAGTAGAGTAGTATGTCTATAATTTAGGATTCTTTTTTAAAATTTATTTGTGTTTATTTTATTCTGCTGGGAATTTTTTGTGGAAACTGGAACATTTATTTAAAATCCAGGTGAGATTTTGGTATTTTGGGTAAATCTGGTGCATTTTGGTACATTCCACGTCTATGGTGGTAAATATTGCTGATGATTTAAAGTATATTAGTTCAACTTACTGAAAGTACAGCAAAAAAATGGCAGTGTATTTGTGAGAAATCTAGATCCAACTCATGGACTACACTGTGAGTGCTGTCAGCTCAGTCAATATATATGAAAGAATTTGAGGTGGCATCTGGTGTTTCTCTCAGAAGCATCAGCTCCTCTAGTTTTTTCTTCCTTCAGTGGAAAATACTCACTACATAATGAGCCTGCCAAAAAAATAACAACTTCTCTTGTCCTTCTCCAGATTCCTTTCCTCTATGATTAGTTTTGATGCTTGATGACATAAAGGAACAGAGAGTCCTATATAGTAGCATAAGTGTTATGCTAAAAAGCATCTTAAGAAGCTCAAATTCATGGCTTAAGACTGTAGCAAAAAAAAAAAAAAAAAAAAAAAAAGCATAAATGGTTTTAAGAAAAATGAATTTGTATTTCTTAGGAAAAGCACTCCTAATCCTCCCACTATGCTTTAAATCCTTGCCTTAAGAATTGACCAAGGACCTTAATAAATATCCCAAAGCATACTTTACTTCAATATGCAGAGAAATCCTACATCAATCTACAATCTCTGTCTCTCTGCCACTGGGTAAGCATGATGTTCTAATGATATTTTAAAACCAATAATTGAATTTTGTGTTGGCATTTGGTATCCTATTTTGCTAAGACTACAAAACTGTTTTCTAGGTGGTTATATAAAACAGGAGAAATACATACTCAAGTGCTGATTTGAAATAAGTGGTATAGTTAGTTGTTTTTAATTTGTGCAAGATGTACTTTGGCTTTGGAAACCTTTTCAGTCCTTTTATGTAAGCTAATAGTAAGCACATTTATAGGGTAAAATCATATGCCCTCGCAAAAACTACAAATGTTGTTTGGGACTGATAATACAAATGTACCCATAGATACATCTGCATTTGAAGCATTGAGAACTACTAATGGCTTAATCCAGTAAATTAAGTACATGATGACTACATACAACAGGATGAAGAGACTTACCCGCCATGCCTACCATACGTTGTCAGGGAACAGATTCACAAAAGGATTATTTTGTTTGCAGCTTCTTCTGTATTTATTATGCTCTGTGTAAATCATTAACACACGAACACATTTGTTCTACCTGGGTAGTGCTATGAGTACAGGTTGCTGTTTACACTTCCTGCAAAATGCATGTTATGTTCTGTACAGAGATTTTTGTCCACTGTCTAGGCCGACCTTTCAACTGGAAAGACCAATATACACTCAGCAGAATGGATCCTTTGTGGTTTTCTTGGAATTAGATCACACTCTAAAAGAGGCAGGCAAATATCCTGTAATATTCTGGCTTTTCTTCCTTATGCCTCTTCCTGTGTTACAAGGCTATGGGAAGCCTATAAGCTGATTAAATTAGTGATTCCTTGTTTGAAATGTTAATAGAACTGCTACTGGTTTAAGTTTTGCCCACTTCAGCCAATTTTTGTTTTTCTTGAGGGAATAGAAAGAGACATATATACATTTTCAGACATGGTGCTGTAATTCAATGGACTTAGAGCTTCTGATTGTATACATTGGACCCTACTGATATTGAACAATGTTTTGCTCATTGTATCAATCCATAGATCTAGGTCACTCTCGCTCCTTCTTTCCTTAGAGCAAAACAGTGAACATAGCTAGTGAGTTTAACATCTTGCTACAAACATAATACCACTCTTGAACAAATATAAATCACAACTGAATTTGATGATATATTTCAGTTGTGGCTCATTTTCTCTAACTAAAAAGTGGCAAATATAAACTTCTACTCTGTTCAAGTGTTCAAAAGAGCTGTTTCACACAGCATCAAGTGCAGTGGAAAAAAAAAGACCTTGTGTTTCTGAAAAAGTTCTAGACTTTTTTAACTCTGGATTCCATCTGCTCAGATAAAACAAACTCCTATTTTCAAGTACAAGCATGCTTCAGAATGGAAGAGATTAATCGTTAAACAGTAATTATTATGAGTGTCTTAATTCCTCTTTCAAAACTTAAAAAATCTCTGCTTTCATGTTTCTTGTCTAGTTTCTTTTTTTTTTTTTTTCAAAAGCAGACAAAACTAAATTCATCTCAAATTCTGAAATAGCAATCTCAGCAGCAAATATTACAAAAGAAACAATAAATTTCTTAGGAAGCAGTGACTGAAAATCTCAATATCTCCAAGTTTCTCATTGCTTAAAAGCAACACATTCCTTCAGCTGAAGAAGAGAAAAAAACCCTGGCTTGAGATACTAGCATAACTTTCATTTAGCAGCGTGTACACCAAACACTTGTAGAATTGTGTGATTTATAATCCAGACAGATTTGAGCAAATATTTATCCATGATACTCACATACACATTCAAGGAATTTGCAGGCTTTTTATGGACACATCCAAGGAAGAAAGAAGAGAAAACACTAAATTTTTTACTGGTTGATTGAGTATAAATTATTTTATCAATCCCTGTGTTTTTACACTCTGTAAGTATCTTAAAATGCAAGGCATTTTTAATGATTGATAGTGTTTCTCTTCATTTCAGTGTAGCACTCCAAGAGTATAAAACTCTTCAGAATCAGCCACAGCAAGGGAAAATAATTCAATGCACTGTAATGCCAGCTACCACATATCATCCATCAGCTTTTTCAGTGGTAGCAAACCACTAGACATGAACATCAAGGACAGTCTGTATCTCAAAAGAGTCAGCTTGAGGCAGCTTAACTGTTTTACCATTGTTAGCTGTCATCTGAACTGTGACATGCTGCTTTCACTACTTCTAACTGATGTCAAAATGAAGAGCATAAAAGTAACTGAATAAACCACAAGAACTGAAGTAATTCCTTTATCTAATGACTTTATACTTACAAATTGCTTCATAAGAAAAACACTGGTCACAGGTTGTATTTGTGTAAAAAAAACTTGACTGTCATTGCTGAACAGAGTTTAAGGTTATTCAATCACATAATAAATTAAATCTTGAATATTATGTCCTGCACCAATGGCTGCCCTGCAAAAGGTCCTGCAAAAACAGATCTTGAGCCACTGATGATCTGCAATTAATTCTCTTTGGTGAACTATACTTGCGTCTATTTTCAGGATTTTTTCATGCTTACTATTTGTGAGAATTAAATGGGAAAGGGGATTTGCAAAAAGTGTTTTTAACACTCATGTTGATGGTGGTTTTTGTTACAGTGTGTTCTACATTTCTGTACTTTGTCAGACATATGTCGTCCTATCACTAGGACAGAACTTTTTGGTTTGGGGTTTTTTGAATAGTTTTCTGGGTGTCTTTTTAAAAGAAAAGCTCTCATCTGCATAATTTCCACCACTGCCATTAAATAGATCCTGTGATTTATGTACTTTTTCACCAGCATGTCATAGGAGTTGCAAGCTGGTCCCAGGAAATTTATCATTGCTTTCTTTGGCAAAGATACTCTATATCACTGCTCGTGCTGTAATCTGGCAGAGCTCTTGTGTTTATTCATACAGGTGGTGAACAGACCCAGTGGAGCCCGAAGTACTATAATGGTTACAAAGAGTTTTACTTAACTGGACACAATTTTATCATTTTATGTATCAATGATAAAGAGCACTACAGCAATGGGAATGTAGTGGGAGTGCTGCTCAGTAACACACCTCATATTTGGCAAATGCTGGACTTACACAGTCAGAGACCTGCTGTGGCACAAGAGTGAACCTGACCTGCTGACCACTCTGACCTGTGGACCTTGGGAACCTTAGAAAGCTGCAGTAGGTTTTTTTTTTCCTCAGAAAAGGGAAAACATTGGCTTCAAAATAATGAAGAATTCATCTGAAGAAAATACTCCAAATGTTTATGTCTTCTTAGATAAATTATCTCTGTATTAAAATCATATTTCTATGTGTGAGTATTTAATGTTCAAAAAACTAAAGCAGGAAATAGAGTAAAATTCTTAGGTAATATTTTCAAATAGTTGTTGATAAATTTACTGTTGCTTACAGTAAAATTGTAAGTATTTTTTCTTGTTTGTTTCAGATTAATTGTGGCTTATTTCAACTATAATTTTTTATTAGGTTTTCAGAGAAAATAAAGAAAACTATTCTATCACTTGAAACTTTAATAATTTAGACTTTTAATGTAAGTTTTCTTGCATCATTGTCCTGGTTTAGGGCAAATTTGGGATGAAACTTCCAAAGGGGTCCCTCAAGAAAACAGATTCGAGTGGTCCTGCCCCCAACTGGTTCAGGAAAAAAATTTCCTTGAAAAAAAGTGGAAAAAAACCTGTTTATTTCACAAACAAAATATTCACAAACATGGAAAAATGAATGAAATTGAACAATAAAACCTCTTGTTGTTCTGAAGAGATGGCAAATTCAGAAAGTCCTTTTCCTGGGGTGTAGCTGGGCTCACTCAATCCCTTATCAGTCCCTCCTGCTCTGGAAAATGTCACGTCCTGACCCCAGTGTGCCACAGGTGTGAGCTCCCAGCATTCTTCCGGGTTTTCAGTCCAGAACAGGGCTGATCAGTTCCAAAAAACAGAAAAAAAACAGTCAAGGGAACTTTGTGCCTCAGCTAGATTTAAAAAAAAAACAAAAACAAAACAAAACAAAACAAAAAAAAAAAAAAAAAAAAAAAAAAAAAAAAAAAAAAAAAAAAAAAAAAAAAAAAAAAAAAAAAAAAAAAA